>JAKXYG010000388.1:0-345000 GCA_025895645.1 Cardicola forsteri | reverse complement strand
AAAATGTATAATGTAGCTATTTTTTAGGATTAAGTTGTTTTTTGTATAATTTACTGCAAAATATTAATTAGTAAGTGTGATGGCTTGTGTTTGTAAGCACTTAGCTTAGGTGTTTTGAAATACTCTTGATTAAAATGTTAATATGGTTTTATGTAGTCTTAATTTTAACAAACAAATTGATTTGGACAAATAACTTTTTTATTTAAATATGCTTTTATATGTTCAGTTTTATTGCACAAAAAATAAATATCATCAGTATTAGAACTATTAAATGGCGAATTTCCAAAAAATAAAATTATTTTTATTTTAGCCCGTGTTATGTTTAAATTAAGTTTCTAATTTAAACAAACTAAATGTAAATACAGTTAAATTTAATTTTGTACGATTATAACACTGATTATTATTTTTATAAATAATTATGAACTTGGCATTAATAAATTGCATTTTAGCTTAAAAATATTGTTATAATTAACTATAAAAATTGTACTGCTCAAATTAATTAATATAATTTTCTATATAAGGGCTATTAAATACTTTTTTAAAACCAATATAATATTTGTCCCATAAATATTTAATTCTAACCGTAAAATTTTATGTTTGTACAAAATGTTTTTTACACGTTGACTTATTTTAGTATGCAATATATTATTTCTTTTAAGTCAGTATTTTACTGGCTGCAACTAGAATTAATTAATATTGAAAAAATTTATTTTACAATTAGAAAATATGCTTCCAGTGTTTTCTTTTTGTTACAAAAATTAACCAAATATTTTATAATTGAAAAGTTAAAATATTTTTTCTGCTCCTTGCTAGCAAATAACTAAATTCGTGCTAATTATATATTGTAATTTATGAAAACTAGTGTATTTTATAGTTTTTAACTTTCACAATTATATTTTATAACATTATATATATATAATATATAATATCATAACATATATAACAGACAAAATAATTTTTTAATACTTTTTAAATACCCAAAAATTTTTTTAAAAATATATATATATATATATATAATATCATAACATTATACAAAATATTTTTTTAAAAACATTAATGTTATATTTAAAGTGTTTAAACAAGATATACTGCATTTTTAATTTAAAGTTTTATGCAATTATTAATTTGTAACTTAAATTTAAAAACAATAGTTTTAAGTAAAAACCAAAGCAATATTTTGAGACTAATATAATAAGGTAAAATCGGTTTTTGAATTAGAAATTATTTATTTCTATGGAAACATTTTGTAATAACAAACATATTTTAAAGGTTGTTTATTTAAAAAATAAATATTAAAAAAATAATTATTTAAGTAATTTTTAATATAAATTAATTTTTTATTTAAATTAAAATTTATATTATGAGATAACAACAACGTTAATTTTTGTGTTATAAAAACATATACTTAAACTATTAAAATGCATTTTTAAATAATGATTCTAACCACATAAATTAATAATCGATTATTTATTATAAAAAATATTACATTTAGTAATTCTGTTTATACAGGAGTAGCTTTTAAAATATGCTATTTTGATAAACTCGACATTTTTCAATAAATATTTTTAACGGTATATAAAGCAATTATTAGATACTTTACCTTATTTTAGATTTTTAGTATTTATTTTTACAAAAAACAATTGGGCATAATAAATTAATTTAGATTTGATGCTCTTATAAATGTTTGCAGTATTTGTTGGAATAGTTGTATAATTAATATACTTTTAAAATTGTTCTAAACAATATACTAAAAAATTATATTTATATGACGGCCTCCAAACACGTAAAAACTTAATAAAATTGAAAATACTTTAATTAAATAATATGTAAATATTTTTAAAATTATTAATATTAATTAAATAAAGCAAATAATTATGTAATGCAGTAATCAAATTGTACAACTTAAAATTGATAAGTAGAATGACACCTAACCTGAAAGCTTACAGGAAGTTATGGTATATAGTGAATATCACCTAAAATATTTAAAATATGTCTTTTATTATATATATATATATATATATTATATATATATATATATATATATATATATATATATATATATATATTAATTCATTTTTAAGCAAATTATTCACTTTTTTTATTTTTCAAAATTCATTTAAATTCATGTTTTTTAAGTTTGAATTTGATAATGATAATTGTATAAAACACTTTTTCTAAACAATTTTTACTCCTACTGCTAAAATAATTTTTACAAATTATTCCAGTTTAAAATTAGTTGTGTTTAATACAATTAAGTAATGTCATTTATTAATTAAAAGAAATTATCCTTTTGAGAACAGCAATCATCTACATATGCCGACTTTAACAAATCAGTTTTACCAAATAAAGCAAGGAAAATATTAATTTACGTTTAATTGAAAACAAACAACTACTATAACCCATGCGTTCCGTATAGGGCAAAAATATTAACCAAACAAGAATACATTTTTTTTAAATAACCGTTTTTTATAATTTTTCAAATACCAATTTGTGTATTTTCGATGTTTTCATCGTAAGAATTGCCTAACTCTACGTAATCCAATTAATTTTTGCTATCTTGTTTTTTAAACATTGCCAATTTATTATATTACTGTTATAATTAATGGTAGTAATTTCAATATGACGCTATGCCGTTTGAGACATTTTCAAGACGTTTCCACAACTGTGTTCTTAAATGCTATTTTTATTTTGATTCTGCAGTTTTTGGTCTAGCGGAACAGCGTTCGATTTGGACCTAGGTAGGAATCAGTGTTTGAATTCCACTACCGGCACTGAAATACTGCCCACGTTCGGTTTTTCTAAAATGTCCACTGTTGGAAAATGTTCCTCGTAAAACATTTAAAATAATAAACATTAAAAAATAAAATAAATAAATAAAATAATATATATATATATGTTACTGTTACAAAAAGTAAAAAACACAATCATTATTAGTATTAAACAAATGCTACATTTTCAGCTTTATATAAAATTTTAAAGTAACGTTTTCTTACCACAGTTCACGAAAAAATGAATTGTTATATTTAAAAATATGTTCAGACAAATTAATTTAATAATATTTGTAAATTATGTCTAGACAATGTATCTATTTTTATTTTATTTTTTTTATTTTGCGCTTACTACTTTGAATATTGTTCGGGAAATATCTGTTAGCAGTGGATATTCTACCGAAGCCAAATGTAGGCCTCATTTAGTGCCGGTGGCAAAATTGAACCCATGCCTACCCAGATTTTAATTAAGCGCTGTACCGCTAGACTACCCAAGCATAATGTACTTTGTATTTCTAAATCTAAAATTGAACACGTCATAATATACATATATATATATATATATA
The DNA here is from genome assembly GCA_025895645.1 of Cardicola forsteri. Classification (NCBI taxonomy): domain Eukaryota; kingdom Metazoa; phylum Platyhelminthes; class Trematoda; order Strigeidida; family Aporocotylidae; genus Cardicola; species Cardicola forsteri. Next base: position 341,666 of record JAKXYG010000388.1, on the reverse strand, counting down.
TATATATATATATATATATATATATATATATATATATATATATATATACATATATATATAAACTCCATAGAGAAGAACAGAAATATACCAATCTAGCCAGTCTTAAGCCTGTACAAAAAGAAAGGTGTTTGAGCTCAAGGTTAGCAACCTGGCAGGATTGGGTAAAAGCCGAATAAAAGTTTAATCTTCGTTTAAACTAACACAATTACTTGGTCAAATTTTACGTTTACCGCTCGAAAGACCAGTAAAAACGGTTTAGGTATATATATATATATATATATATATATATATATATATATATATATATATATATATATATATATATATATATATTTAGGAAGGATGCTAATGATCCTGAGGATTTGAGTAATGCTTATAAAGTCTCAATTTCCAATGATGGTGATATTCCTGACTGTTAGTCCTCCACGTGGTACATCCTGGACTAGGTGCCCCTAGGCATCTAGACTAATAACAACAGGGTCGAGTGCACAGCGGTATAACTGGGCTTCCGCTACGGCAGGTGGGTTGCGAACATACACCCAGGATACTTAAAAGGTATCTAAAGGTATACGTATACCATATGTAGCCCTTGGGCTAAGGAGATAACCCTGACAAAAAATCAGGCGGCCTTGTTAATCTTTGCGAACAATGGCGACGTCACAAGGATGCCGTCTACCAGCCAAGAAACTTTGTTATTCTTCCACGTTTGTCTACGCTTGTCAAACCATCGAAATCGATCGTTCTACATGTCGTATAAATATGGGAAATAATGAAGAGGTGACCATGTCACCAACCAAAATGAATGAATGAAATATATTTAGCAAAGGAAATGTTGGTAGACCACAGCAAACGTGGCTGAATACCATTTGGAAAGATTTAATTAAAATGAATGTATCATGAGATTAAATTAAAATATTTTGGCGAAATGTTCAAACTTATAGAATTATTTGTTGCTCCATTCATTCTTTCTAAATTATGGGACATTGTTACTGTTATCTTGTTGTCCTATGCTTTTTAAAAACAAAAGGGTTTCGTTATATATACGTAATTACTTATGCTAATAAGTTATTTGTTTTTTTCTATTTGAACGTACAATAGATGTGCTATGAATAATTAACAAACCAGATTTAATAATTGTTAATTACTAATACAATTATATATATATATATATATATATATATATATATATATATATATATATATATATATATATATATATATATATATATATATATATATATATATATATATATATATATCTTGTCTCAAACATAAATTATCATTTAATGAGTTTATTACAAGATTTAAATAATATCATGTTTGTTAACATCAATACATTTCTCTATTGCTTATGATAATATATTAAATTGTTTTTAAACCTTTTAAAATAGAAAAACGATTTTATATAAATTAAAAGTATGTGATTTGTGATAATTTAAAAAAATTTTGTTAAAGATTATTTAAATTTTACCAGCTTATATTTGCCTCTGATAAATGTTTATTGTAAACTTTGTCAATATAGCCAATCTCACGTCTGGATAAAGGAAAACGGTTTGAGCGCAAGGTTAGAACCCAGGCCTTTGCTACGGTAACAAGCAAAAGGACGCCATTTTGACAAATAACGGCAAAGAAACGATAGTATGACAAAGTTGGATAAAAACCGAAAGGAAGCTCAATCTTTGATTAGACAATGAACATTGCTTGGTCAAATTATACATTTACCGCCCCCCGAAAGATCATCAGGAAGCCGTTTTGGAATAGACAATTGATGATAACAAAAAGCATTGAGATGAATCACATAAAAATTGGCTAACATTGAAATGAATGTCACATGAAATCAAACAAAAACGTTTGCAACAAGTTCGAACATATACATGTACCATGTCGGTAGACGATAAAACCAACCAAGGGAAAAATAATCTTAAAAAATCCTATTGGTTAACCTCCGTGAGTGAGTGTGAGTCGCGTTGGTGCATTCTTCTATCAAATGGCGATTGTTTGACCTTGAAAATATACATAAGGTGGAAAAATCAATATTTACATAGCACTATACGATTTGTATTGCGTCTTGGTGCAAATTTGGTCACACATTGAGAAACTTTCCTGTTCCCAACTTACGAGTGATCACACACTCACCCAAAAGGTTGTCTAGCTCTTATTGGTTCCTTCTTTCGCAACCTTTTCCCCCTGGTTGGTTTTATCATCTACCCGAATGTCTTATGTTGTTTTTTCTGTTGCTATTATCTTTCTGCCTCTTGCTTATTTTAAAGCAAAAAGGTTTTGTAATAGTAATAAATGTAATAATAATAATAATAATAGTAGTAGTAAAATTTCCGTTTAGCGTTGTAAAATTGACAAGTTAAAAATAAATTTACAGCTGCATTACTTAACGTTTTGAGATAGATCGCAGTGGGAAAACGCTGAATAGATAGAACAATTAAACAGGAACGCAATAAAATAACTAGACGTCACCTAGTATCTGTTCTTCTTCGTAACAGTGCCAGAAACGAAAACGTTAAGCAACAATTTGAGGACACTGACCAATTATATTTGATCAGATTCACTATAAATAATAAATTTACAGGTCTACGGTCATTCACTCGTAGCTCAGTGGTTTAGGGCGCTAGCCTGACACCAAATAAGGTATTGGTTCAAGTTCATGTGTGTGCAAAACTTGATAGGTATGCGCTACTGATGATTCCAAAAAAGGATAAAGCAGCTTTACAGTGCTCCTGGTTGACTTAAAAATCTAGTGGGTTTTGTTATTCAAATAAATCTGATAAATTTAGCTTCAGATCTTGAGTTTTAAATTGTTTTCGTCAAAAATTGTATATATATATATATATATATATATATATATATATATATATATTAGTAATCCAACCAATAAGCTTTAATGTTTGACCAATTATAATCAATATTTTGATTTATGACTTATACACTACAAATTGCTACAAAAAAAAACTGATTACGTTTCGTTTAATCGGTGTTGTTTTGTTCCTTGACATAATAGTGTCAATAGATAATTGTTTCCAACCTAAAATTGCTTGTGACAAAGTTATATTTAAATTATGGTACATTTTTTTGTTCCAACTGCCTATCGTTTGCCGTTTCTTTCAACTGTCTTGCAAACTAAATATGCTTTGCATTTAAAACCAAAATAGCATTTATTTTTATTTAAATAACATTGAAAACAATATTATATTACTAAGGCAATGAAATAGAAAATAGAAAATTTAAAAGTTTATTCTGCTACCAACGTTGAACATTGCTTTTCCTTAAATCTGTGATTGTAGTTGTAAACATACATAAATTTTAATTGTCACTTTAATCGCTATTTATTATCCTTTTTTTGCAACATACTATTTATTCAACCGACTGTATTGAAAAAAAAATACAAATCTTTTTTTTCAATAAAACTAAATATTGTTTTCGTTTTTTATTAAAAAAAATGATTTTATCGCTGGCATAAAAAAAATAAAATTATGGAAAATATGAAAACATTTATTTTGAGTTTGCAAATTTTGTTTTACGTGTATTTCAAAATAAACAATTTGTTAAAAAAAAAATTATTTTTCAATTTTAATTATATATTTGCAATTTATTGCAAGTCATATTTTTTTCGTTATATCGGGTTTTTTTTAATGGGCAAATTAACTTTTCAATACAAACATTTTGATCCCATTGCAAGCAATAAACGCATTTGCTAAAATGTGCCCCCTACTGATAAACCTTTTTTTTGGGGGGGGAGGGTGGAGCAAAGTATTAAAGCAATAAACGAAAAAAAATACATTAAATTAAATTTACACATTAAAAAAATAATAAAATAGACACAAAAAACTGGAGTTTTTTTACAAATATTGATTAAAAGGTCTATTTTCATCAATATAAAAATATTTATTGTTACATTGTTCAATTATTAAACGTAACAAAATTGCAATTTTTTAAATAAATGTATTTGTTAATTAGCGTTAAAAATTTATTCTATTGGTTATTAGTATTTATAAGTGGTTTGTTTTTAGATCTAAATATTTTACAATAGAATTTGTCCAACAATTTAAAGTTCACTAGTTTTAATACCCCCTTGGTGTTGTAACAAAAACAAAGCGACTAGTACTTGGAATATTTGACATTGATTATCCTCCATAGTGAAAACATTAGCTGTCTTTTCAACGTTGTCACACAAAAAATCAAATTTTCACTTTATTGTTGCAGTTGGCTGTTTTTGTTTGCCGCAGTTTACTAAAATGGTGTCTTCTTGGTTTTTTTTAACACTATTTTTTTATAAAAGCCAAGTTTTCAATTTTATGCTCAAGTCCTTCTCAACTGGACTTGAGACCGGCTACAGTAGAGTTGTTGTTTCTATAGTAAAATTTGTAATCCAATCATTCCAGATATTATTTTGACTTTTTTGCTAATTTGGTTGTTTTTAGCAAATCTAAACATGGCCTGGCACTCAATGTCGGTAGTGGGGAGTTGAACTTATGTCCCCGCCGGTTTGTGTCATGTTCTGTACCTCTAGACCAACGCGGCAATATAATTGACTGCAATGCATGTTTTCCAAATCATTTTGAATCAAATAAAAAACCGTTTCATCATCATGGAATAATTAACAAATTAATATTCAAAAACACGAATTGCTAAAAGTGTTTACATTATTTTGAACGTGCTTTTTTTAAAAACACAAATAATCACATTTCAAAAATTTATTAATTTAACATTATTATTAATAAATCTAAAAAAATTTTTTTTTGAGGAGTCTTACACAATAATATTATTTTAAATTTTTGGCATTAATAATCATACATGTGCCAAATTAACTTTATATTCAATTTTATTTCAACTCTGTTAATGGAGTTGTACATTTTTATTTATATTATTTAATTATACTACTTTATAATATTTGCAAAACAAACGGACAGTGATGTTTAGCATGCCTTTACTGTCAACATTGAATAGAATTGTTAAATTGAAAATCTGCATTATAAAAAAGAGTTTGAAAAAGTATAAGGTAGGTGTAAACTTCACCATTTCACTTCACCATTGACACATTAAAAAAAAAAGATTTACATCATTAAACCACTCCTGCTTTTTGGTAATATATTTTCACAAAGTAAAATTGCAACAAAATACTGGCATTTTAATTCATTATTATTATTATTATTATTATTATTATTATTATTAGCGCAAGCAAAACGGAAAATAACTAAAAGATTATTTAATTTTTTTAAATTGTTGTTGTTTATTTTTATCAGAAAAATAGAAAAGCGTATTTGGCATAATTTACTCTTAAAAGTTTTTTTTAAGGTATGCGTATAATGAATATGCAAAATAATTGCATTTTTTCATATTCCAAATAATGAAAACATCAGACAATGGTTACACAGATTTTAAATTATATCCGGAATAAAAGTTATTATTCAATCTTTTAAATCGATATGTATATATAAGGTTTTATTTAATTTTTAAATAAACAATTTTAAGTTATACATAATTTCTGCGTGTTATACAGTTTTTTACTATTTACATATTTATAATGGATAAAAAACCGGAAACCATATATATGTATATATACAGCCATTTCAAAAATTAACGCGAAAATTTATAAGAGTATCAAATCTGAATTAATTTGTTATGTCCAATTGTTTTTTCGTAAAAATAAATATTGAGAATTAAAAATAATGTAAACTACTTAAAAATTCTTTTAAATATACTTAGAAATATTTATTTAAAAAAGTCGGCCAAAATGGCATATTTTAAAAGTTACTTCTATATAAACGTGGATAATAAGTTGAAGTTACATAATTTTTATAATAATTAGTCTACCATTATTTTGTGTGCTTAATTTCATTAAAAATGAACAATGAGTAATCGTTAAAATTAATGTTAAATGCACATTCAACTCTGACCTAATTGTGATGTCATAATAATTATCAAAGTAAACATTTAATTATTCTAATCTATATAAATAAAAATAATAAAAATAATTTTTAAAAGATGTTAAATAAAAATTTTAAAATAAATTGAATAATTCATTATTTACGTTTAACCTTGAGGTTCTGCTTATCTGCTTACTTTGCTTTCTGATTACATTGTTTGTGAAATGGACAGTAGTAATAAAAAATGTTTTCATCTTACCGGAAATGAATATCGTGTTATCAAAGAATTAAAAAATAAAAGATTTTCAGCAAAAAAATTGGTAAATTAATAAAGAGTTAACCTTTTAACAATTCATCGGATTATTAATAATCAAAAATCACGAAATTATGATAATGTTGGAAGAAAACGTGTAACAAGCAATACGGATGATTAAAGATTGTTATAGAATTATAATAAACCTATTTTAGAAACTAAAAAAATAGTTTAAACAATTTTACTTATTCCGCAATAAGAAACAAAGAATAGAATTTGGTTTAACGATTCAGTCAACACAAGTTAAGCCATTTATTACTAAAAAACAAAAGGATGATAGATTAACCTCTTGCAAACAGTGGAGTAAACGACACTTATGTTATTGGCGTTCCGTATACTTCACTAGTAAAACAATGATTCGGGACGAACCATTTGGTTACAAAAACAAAGTGTTGTGCGAGTCAAGTTTTTAAAAACATTTTCTCCCGGTGATTTGTTGCTTTGGTATTAAGTATAATCAACCTATCAAATGGAGAATTATTTTTGATATCTTAAACAGTGAAAAAATTGTTTTACTTATGAAGGATGTTGTTCATTATGAAATGCAGCACCCTTACACGGGGTTACTACTGTTTTTCAGGACAATGCTCCATGTCATACGTCCAAAACGGTAACGTCATATTTATTTAAGTTCACTCTATTTGTTTTATATTTACATTCAGACAGTAGAGGGACTAAAATCGAATAAGGTATCTTTTACTCAATTTCCACCTAACAGCACAGACATCAATGTTATTGAAATTTTTTTAGTATGCTAAAACGCAGCATTAATAAGTATACTAAAATTAAAGATTTATGTGAACGCATTCGGTTTGTTATTTAATATGAGATGAAACAGAAATATATTAACACTTTTATCGACAGCATTCCAAAACGCCTAGATCGGGTTGTTCAAAAGAAAGGCAATCACATAAATTATTGAAATTTTTAACTTTGTAATGTCTTTAATTATTTGGTAACTGAAAATATTGCATGATCAAGTGACGTTATAACTCATGTTAACTATTTTACTCCATGTTCGATTTTGCACCAGTTGATATTTTATACAATTTTTATTACATACAATATATATGTATTTATAATTATAGTTTTTTTTCAATTATTATATAGTATTGTATATTTTATAATCGAAATGACGTTTCTCTTGTACATTGTGTAGTTGCTAGAGATGTTTTAGTTAAATAATCACTTTTTTGCAGTAATTGTTGTGATAGTTGTATATATATATATATATATATATATATATATATATATATATAAATTTAAAAAGATACATAAGGACTTCATAAAGCATCCATATGTTTGCTTAAGTGCTATTGTTACAATTTTTTATAATTTATTCAAATTTTATAAAGTTAAATTCGATGTGTTTAAAATAAATTGAATCATTCGTATATATAAAATTTCTTATTTAATTATTAATTAAAATTTTTACATTTTTCGAGTGTTTTAAATTTAAATAAGTTCATTTATAATTCATTGTATAGGTGTTAAATATTTTAATAATAATTTTTGTATTACAATTTTTCAACATTAAATGCGTATTCTAAAATTTTATTTTGTTCCTTTTTCACAATTTTTTTCATTTTTAAAATTAACTATTGTTGTATTATTATCATTTGCATTGTTGTTGTTATTGTTTGTTTTGCATTATACATTTTCAAACGTGTTTTTTTTATAATTTAAAGAAGAAGTTTCTAACAGCAACATTGAACTTGTTTCGAAAACTTTATTTGGTTTAAAACACTACACGAAATGAAAATTGAAAATATTCACTCTAAAGGACAACAGAAATGATGTAGTGCAAAGAGCCATATAATTCTCTTTTCTTTTTTTCACTTCATGCAGACATTGTCAAAGTTTCTTTTTCTTTAAGACTATTTAAATGGCAGTTTATTAGCACATAACATGGAGCAGTTTAGTAGTAATATTGGTGCAATTAAACGGCAATCTAATGATTCTAATCTTCATTTAAATTCTGAAAAATGTACATTTTACAAAAACAAAACTTCTTAACCCACTCAAATAACTTAAACGTTTGGTTCAGCTCAAAATCACCAGCTTTAATTTTATGTATTTTGGAATGTACCTAAACAATAAACCAACTTGGTCTAATCATGTAGATCAAGTTTTTGTATAAAAAATTAGGATGTCTTGGTTTTAATAACAAAATAATTTGTTTATTTTTCCAATCAACACTTTTTTTCAATGGCTCTGTATGTCTCACCAGTTATACTGCCAGATTTATTAAAAAACATTTTGTTATTTTAAAAAAAATGTATAATTGAGTCATTAGGAATCACACATCTAGAAATTACCAACAATAATCATTGCCCTACACACCGACCTTAACAAATCAATTGCATTCGGTTATACAAAAATCAAAGACAAACATCACTCATAATTCGTGCATTCCTTACATTTGGCAAGATATTTAATCAACCCAAAACATGTAAAAAATGAACTGTTTCTCCATTTTCCAAATATCAGTTAATGTGTTTTGATAATGTTTTCACTTTAGGGTTTGTCTAGCTTTATATGAACAAATTACAGCTATTATTAATATTTATTTATTTTTGCAATTTTGTATTTTAGCACAACTTCAAATTGTTATGTCAATTTGCAACAATTTTATTGTGATGCACTGGGGTCTAACTAGGGATTTTTAAAACATTTTCCATAAATATGTTACTATAATCTCTTTTTTATTTTTTATTTTGTAATTATTGTATAACTTTAATTTTATGTATGCTACGGTGCTGAGTGTATTTCTACTAAAACATTTAAATCTGATTATTATTATTATTATTATTATTATTATTATTATTATTATTATTATTATTATTATTATTATTATTATTATAACATAAATTTAACAACATATTATGTGCGTTTATTTTTTGAATATCTGATATTAACATATTATTATTACTACTATTATTATTAGTAGTAGTAGTAGTAGTAATAGAAGTATGATTAATATTACAAATATTATTATCGTTATTATAATTATTGTTGTTATAATTATAGCGCTTATTACAATATATATATAAATAAGTTAAAATAAAAATATATATTTCAATAAATGACTATATTATCAACTACAAAGTAGGCGTTCATAGTTAGCTGAGAAACAAAACTTCAGTTAGTTAAAATTAATTACAAATTTCGAAATATTGGAAAAGAAAACAAAATTACATTTTAAAAACTTAACAAACAAATTGTATAGCTTAAATATTTCAATGTTAATACACACGTACGTTAAAACACACGAATCAATAATTTTTTAATTACAAAATTACAATCAATCTATTAATACTTATTTCGTAATACATTTCGTTATTATCTAGAAACAATCTCCATTTGTATTAACGGACGTTTTTCTACTACAATTTGTAGTGTAGTTTGCTCCTTTTAGTACTACGTTAGTGTAATTCTTGTTATAGTACATTTAATTCAATAATAATCATTTTAAAAAACAAACGCTTAAAAATAAAATTTTTGTTGCAAATTTTTAATAAAAAACCGTTATACATTTTTACGTATTTAAAATTGTGTAAACCAATTTGTTTTTCTTTCCAGAATGGCACTGGTGACTACAACTCTAGTTTTTCAATGCGAATCACCATCGACACTAATATTTTTTAATCTAATTTTAATGTTTTATGAGACACATCTTTCGACGGTAGTACATGAACCTGCACTGAGTGGGTCGGTGGTAGAAATCGAATCCATGTATACCAAGTCCAAGACAAACGCTGTACTGCTTGGCCACTTCCCGGTACAACAACAACAAAAGTTGGTGGCAAAGCCACCTCTTTATTGGTTCCAAGTTTTCAAAGCGTCACGAATAATTCTCCTCCATTGTTCACGGTTTTCGGAGGCGAGCACAGATATGTCAGTCCAGCAACTTTGCCATTGTTTCCAAGATATAGTCCCGGCCAAAATAAGGTAAAGATCGTCCCGAACAGCGTCCATCTAAGTACGTTTTGTGACCACCTTTCCTTTTCTTCCAATCGGTATTTGGACAAACCAAAGTTACTGAACGTGAGATTGCATCAGGATTTTTACGAAGAACGTGACCAAACCAGCGCAATCTACGTTGTCGCGATACCAAGGAAAGAAGTTCATGGAATTGGAGGTCATCTCGAATTTGGTGGATACTGATTTTTTTTGTCCAGTTTCTTAATATGGATGATGCAAAATGAGTATTGTGCCAAATATACCTCACACATCTTTCCTCAAATTTGTTAAGCTTCAATATCTCAGACCCTGTAAGAGTCCAGGTTTCAGCTGCGTATAGAAGCACTGTGCGAACCAATGAAGAGAAAATGTTCATCTTTGTCTTTGGGTTGATGTTTTTTCGTCTCCATAATGGATTAGCAAGTCTTCCCGGTACAATGCGCATTATTATTTGTCTGTTTTTCATTTTGTTTAACAAGCAACATTTTTCAGCAGTGGATATTTGAGGAAAAACCGAACGTAAATGCGTTGTTTGGTGCCGGTGATGGGAGATCGAACCTAGATTCGAGTTGAGCGCTAAATCGCACGATTAAAAATACATTTTATAATAAAACAATTAAGAATAAAAGACAAATAAATGAATAGAAATGTACGTTACTTGTAAAAGAAAACATACTTACCCCTCCAATGTAACTGCAAAAGTATATGGTATAACTTACTATTAATTATTATTGCATTCATATATCATTAACCCGGAAACAAAACTTGTACTTTGGTAAATACAATTTTTAATCCCATTATCGGGACTAAAGGTGGGTCCTTGTTTAGGATATTTTTTTACAATTTTTTATATGTTAAAAAGCAATAAAGGCAGAAAATACATAAAAATTTTTATTTGTAAAAATAAAAAATTAGATCAATGCCAAATTATTTTGCAAACATTTATTCTTTTTTACATTTTTCTTAAAAATACAATTGCATAAAATGTGATTTATTTACTAACAATAGTAGAACACATAACTTACAATTAATTAAAACAACAGTTGATAATGCTAAGTACAGTATAAGAACATAAATAAATAATCTATGTATAAATAATGAATGTATTGAGCAAAAAATAATTTTTAAAAATTAAATTTTTCTTAGAATTTTGTGAATTGGATAAACATTTTAATCAAAAATTATTTTAAGTGCGTTTTTATTCATAACTGCAGAAAATTATGCAATTTTTATTTCTATTAAACCAATAATTTAATAAAATTAGACCTACTTATAAAAATTTCAGTATTTCATTGTTAAGTTTGATGAAACCGATGTAGTCATTTTTCCAATTCACTTTTGTTTTCAATAATTATTTTATTAACTATGAAATTATTATTATATTATATTATATTATACAACAACAACAAAGTCTCGTTGACATTGAAGATTTTGAAAATTGAAAATTGAGGTTCCTTTCGACTTTCACTCAACCCTGTCATTCCAGATACGTGCGATCACTCCTTTGCAGTTGTTTGCCGGAATGGCGTCCTCTTGTATTGTTTTCGTAGCAGTATAAATTTTTTACAAAAGCCAGGTTGCTAACCTTGCGCTCAAACCCTCCTCCTTTATTCAGGCTTGGGACTGCCTAGATTGAATCATTTCTAATCCAAACTAAGCGGAGTTAACTATGAAATAAGCGAGACAAAGCTTTAAATTGTAAGTTAAACATGATTAAACAAAAAGATATGTGGTTTGCTTAAATTGCAGTAATGTTAAATAAATATTACATGTTTTTATAATTGTCGGATTAGAATTGTCCGATTCAATTAAATTATAAATTTACTAGGTTTTTAAGTCAACCAGGAGCACTGTAAAGCTGTTTTATCCTTATTTGGAATCACCAGCAGCGCATACCTTTCAAGTTTTACACACATAAACTTGAACCCACGCCCTATCTGGTGTCAGTTCAGCGCCTTAAACCACCAGTGTCCTCAAATACTGCTACGTTTGGCAAGTGAGAGAACTCTTTCACTAGGTCTTTACCATATTGCATGCTGCCAAGTTTAATTCTAATATAACAATGCTAAAAACAAATAATCCCATAAAAACCCATTGATATGTAATTAAAAAATTTGCAATAAAATATAACCTTCATAATAGCAATAGAAAAAATAAACAACATTTTGTATTTTATAGTAATAACAAGCGCTATTTTGGTTGTTACCGTCAACATGGTTTACGGAAAACGTCCGAATTTAATGCGCCCATCCAGTATTATCTTATAATAATTGGAATAAACAAACTGATATAAAATTTAACGTTGTTGTGGAAGCAAATAGACAAGATTAATAAAATACTGAATGTTTTTAATTGCCGATATCTTAGAAATATTTTAAAGATTATCTGACGCAGTTGCATTTTAAATAATGAGATTGTGAGAAGAACTAACTTTCGTTTACTACATGACATCACTACAATTAGGCAAAAGGAAATTACTTGGTCAAATTCTACGTTTACCGCCCGAAAGACCAGCAAAAACGGTTTTGGAATAGACGATTGAAAAGAGTATGTAGATCACAGAAAACTTGACTAAAAACCATTTAGGAAGATCTAATAATAATAATTATTATTATTATTATTATTATTATTATTATTATTGCAAAACCCTCTTACTTTAAAAAATAATCATGGGGCAATAAGATAACAGTCACAGCAAAAAGCCTCATAATTCAAAACAAACATGGGGTAACAAAATTTTTTCATCTATTCAAACATTTTGCCAAACGTTTTGTTTAATTCTCCATACAATATTCATTTTTAATTAGATTTTCCCAAATAGTTCTTAGCCAAGTTTTCTGTGGTCCACCTCCCAAACAGTTTTTGGCGAAATTAAATTAATTTTTTGTATTAGAATATATTTGACTAGTTAAATAGCTGCAACAGATATTGGATTAGGCTTAGATTACATTTTCAGTACATTTTTAGTAGTTCAATATTTTGTGAGAAAGAATTTGAGCATGTGGACATTTGGTAAAATAAAACGAAGGCGGGGCTGCATTTAGAACTGGCAATGGAACTCAGACCCATGTCTATAGAATTAATAATGTTACTTTTATCAAACATGTGTTTAGACCTAACTTTTTTCAGCCTTTCCCCCTTGTATAAAGAGTAGCTTTTACTGGTCAATTTTTCACCATTTGGCTTTGTATTAAAGCAATTTAAAGCATTACAGTCATTAAATAGTTTTGGCGTGCAATGTCCTATTTGCACCAAGCCCTCATCCTTTGTCCAGGCTTGGAACTGACTAGGTCGGTTCATTGCTCATCCTCTCTAGGCCGAATCGTGTTTGAGTCTCACCGCCGACACTATATGCGGGACCTCGTCTAAGATGATGCCAGGGTGGTCTAGCGGTACGGCGCTCAAATTCGGACCTGAGTGGGCATGGGGGTTCGAATCCCACCACCGGTACTTAAATGCGGGCCCACGTTCGGCTTCGCTAAAATGCCCACTGCTGAAAGATGTTTCTAGTAAAACATTCAAAGTAGCAAACATAATAATAATTGTCCATTTAATGGAAAAGGTTTTTCGCACAACAAAAAAGCTAGTTAATTTAGTTAATTATAGTTATAAATAATTGATTAAAAGAATGTTCTTAGCTAAAGAGATATATATATATATATATTACTACGTCAGTGGTTAATAACTTAAATATTTTTAACTAAATTTTAAACCCTATTTAAACTGTAAACAATTTACATATAGTTTCTATTTTTCCTATATCAAAACGTAAGTATATGCTGTTTGCCCAAAATACTTAAATTTAAAAACAATCTTCCATTTGACAAGCAAAATGTTTAACTTAGTACAATTTAAAATAACAAACACAACAAACAAAATTTGCATTCTTATGCTTTTCAAGTTATTCCAACTAATCCTACATTATGTGTATATTGTTGAAAAAAAATATTTTTTTAAAGTAATTGTTTTTGCCAATAAGCAAGCAATGAACGTTGTAAAATATTTGTTTTCTATTTTATAAACAGAAGTATGTCAGAATCAAGTAATCGTGAAGGGGTTTTTTAATAAGTATATTTTATAAAATCATCTTATATGTATTTTATCAATACTATCTACTCCACATTCACCTCATTACTTAAGTTAGTCCCATATAATATAGTATAGTATCGTGTATCGAGATATTAAAGCTTAATGTAATAATAATAACAATAATACAATTAATAAATTCACACACAATCACATTATATATTATTATATATTATACAAAACCCCTTTTGCTTTAAAAATAAGCATGAGGCAATAAGACAACAATTAGAGCTAAACAACAACAACAAAGTTTCATTGGCATTGAAGATTCTAAAAATCGAAGATTGAGCTTCCTTTCGGCTTTCACTCAACCCTGTCATCTGTGTAACTTTGTCATCCAGATACATGCGATCACTTCTTTGCCGTTGTTTGCCGGAATGGCGTCCTCTTGTATTGTTTACGTAGCAGTATAAATTTTTTACAGAGGCTATCCACAATGAATGAATGACACATGTTTACAATTTTTGTAAGTCAGCCAAATGGGATAACAAATTTTACTTTGTAAATAATTGCCAATCCGTTTTTTCAAAGCAATTGAAACATTTTTGACATAAATTAAATTTTAAATAATCCATATACGGTTAATGTGTGAAGCATATTAAAAACAAATTAACTACTCTCGTCTACAGGTACATAATGTGTACATTTCTTTAGTCAATCAGTTGGTTATATGTAATAATGGTCTAGTGTGGTGATCTAGCGGTACAGCGCTCGACTTGGACCTGGGTGGGCATCGCGGTTCGAATCCCACCACCACATTCGGCTTCGCTAAAATATCCACAGCTGAAAGATGTTTCCAGTAAAATATTCAAAGTAACGATAACATTTTACACAATTACTTTTGCTTTATTATTAACTAAACATCATCAATATTAAATGTCATTTGCTTGTTTATATAAATAACTCCCAGTACTCAGTCTGTGTTGTAAGACAAGGATGGTAAAAGGGTAATAAATCTATTTTTACAAACGACTGTTAAAACAAAAAATACAAAAAATATGTTTAAAAGTATAAAAATAAAATATTTGGTAATTATAATATATATATATATATATATATATCTGTTAAACAGAAGTGAATAAATTTCTGAACTTGTATCCCCAGTAGACAGGAGTTTGACTTCCACTAGCGGTACTTTAAATGGGAACTTTTGTCTGGCACTTTTCCAACTCTGCCATCCCATCACAAATACATCCATTCTTTCAACATTTTTAACAAGACATCAAATCGTAAATTGTACCTACCTGACAACGATATATATATATTATCCCGACAAATGTGTGGCAAATGAATAAAAGCCGTTGACACAATTTATGCATTTTTTACAAGTACTTTAATGTACATATATATATATAATTTGTCACTATATACATATGTACATTGATTATTTCATTTCAAATGCATTCTAGTACATAATTTTAAAAAATATTTTAAAATTGTATATCCATCCTTAATTGGACAAATCGTTGACAAACATAGTGATCGAAACACCAAATACGAACAACATATCCGGAGATTGTCATTTCTAAATGTGTAGTCTATTCAATTAAAGTTTACGAAACAAACATTTTCAAATGTCAATTTAGCAGTTCATTAATTAAAACGCAGTATATTAGACAAGAATATGTGTATGTATGTGAAATATGAAATTGATGACAACCGTCCGTTTAATAATTTAAATACATCAGAAATTTTGTTTAATTATTATTCATTTATTGTAAAATGTTCTTAATCTTGTAATAATTCAACTCTGTACTTGCAACATATAGATAAAACGAAGCATTTGGTAGTGTAATAAAAATATATAAATTATTTGTTAGACTACTGAAATAATTTAGTAGTATGATATATAATTGGTCAATTTGTATATTTTTTGAAAAATGCATCCCGAATTAATGCTCTTCAGTAATGCCTATTTACCGCTAGAAGTAAACAAACGAAAAATTTAGCAATTTATTCAGATTAAAAAATTTAGTATAAACGACCGCGATCACGTGCTATAACATCAGTCCAAATTACCTATTGATTTCCCAGCCTTCTTTCCCATCTGGTTAACGATCAGAATACTTTATTTATTGTGACTGTGTTGGAGATGCAAAGCCAAATAATATTTAATAAAGAAAAAGATTGAGTAATCAACGGATAATCAGGACGGACATTGTAGCACGCGATCTCAGTAGTTTTATTTATGCTAAGCCCCTTCGTCCAAATGAATTACTTAATTAATCGTCCAACTGCTTACTTTTTACAGTTAATAGAGATCTTTGGATGGGTTTTATTCGGAATATAATTAAGTCGGCATACATCAAGTGTTGATTCATTAAGTGCACGTTGTAAAAGTTGATTTTTTACAGGTTATTTGTTAATCTGGACTATCCTATCCGATGATAATAATTATAATGAAATAATAATTAGTAAGCTTCATTCATTTTGGTTGGTGACGTGATCACCTCTTCATTATTTCCCATATTTATACGACATAGCAAACGATCGATTTCGATAGCTTGATAAGCGTAACACAAACGTAGAAGAATAACAAAGTTTCTTGGCTGGTAGACGGCATCCTTGTGACGTCGCCACTGTTCGCAAAGATTGACGAGGCCGCCTGATTTTTTGTCAGGGTTATCTCTCTTAGCCCAAGGGCTACATATGATATACGTATACCTTTAGATACCTTTTAAGTATCCTGGGTGTATGTTCGCACCCACCCGCCGTAGCGGAAGCCCAGTTATACCGCTGTGCACTCTGACCCTGCTGTTATTAGTCTACATGCCTAGGGGGATCTAGTCCAGGATGCACCACGTGGAGGACGAACAGTCAGGAATATCACCATTATTGTATATTGAGACTTTATAAGCATTACTCAAATCCTCAGGATCATTAGCATCCCTAGTAAGATTCGATTATTCAATTAACAGATATTTGATTGCGTTCAAAAGAAAATAGAGAAATAAACCAAATGGATCATTAAAATGTCTGTTAAAATTGAACAAGCTTTTGCAAATTCGTTTGGACCACCAATCAAGTCAAGATAATCCAAGTTAATTAAAATACTGGACTGGTAAGTAGAACACGTCTAAAAACGTTTTGGTCAAGTTATCAATATCCAGGAATAAAATTTGTTCAACCACGAGAACTTTAACAACTTACCTTGACACTTTTCATTTATTTGTTCGTGGTTGATGACGTACTCGCTTTTTTATTTCAATATTCGTACAAGATATTAAATCATCGACGTCAGAGTTTAACAAAAGCTTTTTCACGGATAGACGGTAATTGTACGATAATGCCACTATTCGCAAGGTTTTGTCAAAGCTGCCTCATTTTGTCAGTAATTTCCCTTAGCTCAACAGGTACATATGGTATACATATAGCCTAAGATGTCATCCTAAACACCCTACGTGAATGCTTGCACCCATTGGCCAAAGTGGAAGACCAGTTATATCGCTGTAAACTCGGTCCCTGCTGTTAGTCTAAGTACTTAGTTGCGCCAGGTGTTTAAATGCACATGGCTAGGATGCACCATGTGGGGATGATAGTTAGGAATATTACCATCATTGGGATGCCAATAATACTGTGGATTTGAGTAATATTTATAAAGTCTACATTTTCAATAATGAACTCAGTCTAGTTTGGATCAGAAATGATTCAATCTAGCCAGTCCCAAGTCTGGATAAAGGAGGAGGATTTGAGCGAGCCAGGTTAGCAACCTGGCCTCCGTAAAATTTTATACTGCTACGGAAAAAATCAAGAGGACGCCATTCCGGCAAACAACGGTCGAAAGGAAGCTCAATCTTCGATTGCGCAGAATCTTCAATGCCAACGAGACTTTGTTGTTGTTTTGTTGTAATTGTTGTCTTATTTTTAGAGCAAAAGGGTTTTGTATTATATATATGTATATATATATATATATATATATATATATATATATATATATATATATATATATATATATATATATATATATATATATATATATATCAATAATGAGGATAGTCCCAACTGTCACCTTCACGTATCGTATCCATTCGACAAACTTCTACGTTTGTTACGCTTATAAAACTATCGGAATGCATTGTTCAATGATTTGTACAAAAAGAAAAAAAAAAGTGAGTCACCAACCACAACGAATGAGTAAATGAATAACCATTACTAGACTTTAAAGATTACTCCAATTCTCATCCCACGTTAACTGTCGAAGAGAGAAATTCCTATATTCGCCAAATTTGGTGTATTTTTGAAGTACGACTATAAAAAATAAACTAATTAAAAGCACTTTATAAACATCAATCTAGCCAAAGTAAAGGAGTATATGGTAACATAGTAAATGATGCCGTAAAGGTAACTCAAGAAAACCATTTACCGTGTGGCCGTTTAGACTTGTGAATCCGGCGTCAATCCCCAATTCCCCCAAAAAAGATCACTTCTTCAATTCACGTAAACACTGTCGTCGCTGCAAAAAATTAATCTTCTAATCAAGAAACTTCATTTATCCTCCGTCCCCTAAGTTCAATTCACATCTTCTCACAAGAGTTCGGGATGTTATGCAAAATTGGAATTGATAAGGAAATGACTCTATCAGCAACTTTTGCTGTTGTTTGTTGTGGTAATAAAAATAAATCCATTGTTTAGTTGAAACACCAGTTAAAGTCAAACAATCTCTTAACTGTCTATAGAATACAACAATTATAAATAGTTAATCTAAATAAATGCAATTTAAACACTCCATACCGTTAGGTTTTGAAAATTATTAATTGTTACTCGAATAATCAAAATTAAAATACAAAAATTGATATGTATTTCATAATTTGAAATGTTAATAAAATCATATCATTATTATTTTATGATTTAAAAATGTCAGCTGGTTTGAAATACAAACCCCAAACAAATGGCGTACAACGTAATACAAATCACATGTTCAAACTAGTATAAAGAACGACGAGCTTCACTACCGAACAACATATTCCACGACATAGGAGGCAACCACTGAAGTGATTTACCTAATTTGGAAGAAAATTGTAACCAATCATCCAATTGCCCAACAATGTAAAAAGCATCACCACTGTTATCGCCTTCAGATGTGAAATGATTAACCAAACACACAGAAAATGGAACATCTGAAGAAACAAGCCCATCGAATAGTCGGCTAGCAATTCCAGAACCGGGTAAATGAAACAATGTTTTACTAGCCAATCTCTCAGTCAGAACATCTTCCTCAATTTCTTTACCAGCGCAGCTCAACGGCAACCATTTCAACAAGTTTAAACGTTCAGCCAAACATTTATCGAATGACGGAGAAAATGAAAATGATAATTTGGATGCATCCAGTTCTGCATCCTACAAAAAGCATATAATAAATATGCATAATTAATATATATATATATATATATATAACTAAATGGCTTTAATAATTTAAGAAATTATAGTTTATAATTAAACAATTTCGACTAAATAATTGTATTGCAAGCTCTTAAAAATTATTACTCACATTTCGTACAGTAGCAAAACTACTCGATAACAAAATTAAATGCTTAAAATTTAAAAGCCGAAGTGATGCAACAAGCTCTTCGATATGTTTACGTTTCGTGTTCGAACATGCTGACGCCCGAAATTGGATAACAGCTAAATGCAACTTCCGATTGACATAAAGCTGGAATAAAATAAAGAATATCAAAAATGCATCAATATTTGATTCAATATACAATTTCAAACAGAATGAAAAATATTTAAACTTATACCAGATTTTAGTGTATGTGCACTAACTTGGCAAGATGTCATGAGATCGAAGTCTGATTCTAAATACGGATTTCTTCCAACTACTGACAACACATATTTGAAATCTAAATGTGCAACCAATTCACACTTCAAATTAAATATTAGAAGATCACAAGCTAGCTGAGAAACGTTGCCAACACCAACACAAGCAACAATAGCAGAATATTCTGATAAATCCGTTGACGTTTCAATTGGAGAAGATTTACAAAAATGTATAAATTGCATTCTTAAATATCAAATAATCAATCTTCTTTTAGTTTTGATTTAAATAAAATTATACAATTATGTGTAATAAATTGAATGCAGTTAAAAAGTAGTAAACCGTAACAAACTATTTCTTCTAAACGAGTTACAAATGCTTGCCAAAAACAATAATATAAAAGTCCAAGAATGACTGGAATATATGATAATATTCCAACTACAAATACTTCCACTTCAGGATTACCGGAAATCAATGATCCAAAAAATAATTTACCAAGGTCAGTAAAAAACCAACCTAAAAGAATAAATATTTCCTCCACAAGAATAGGTATACTGTAATAAAAATAATAACTTTTAAATATGTAAAGCAGAAGCTGGAATATAAAGAATAAGTTGGTAGAATAGTATCCAAAATAATTCAGTCGTGCGTGAAGAAATCTTGCATACAACATTTTATTCATTTAAACAATCAATTAAAACTATTAAAAAATATTTTATTATTTATTATTTATTATATTTTTTAAACATTATTTTAAAAAATAATAATTTTAGTGTTGTTATGGTAACAAAACGTTAACTATTTTAAATTGTTGCTAAAAGTAGTTTTTGCTTTTATAATTTTTTAAATTGCATTTTACATTACTAAATAAATTGTTTTACGTATTATAAAAATAAAACACAATTTTAATTTATTTTTTTTTAATAATATAGGTTTAGTGTAAGTTATTGATTTGCGTTTCTGTTATAAAATTCTTTATTGTAAGTTTTTTAAAATAAATAGTTAATATTTATAGTAAATTTATAATGTTTAATTTTAATGTTATTAATTTAAATATAAATTTTTTAAATAATTAAAAATTATATTTTACATATAATTATTACAACATTTTTGTTTATTAAATTTTAATTTATAAATTTTTAATTTTTTAGCATAGCAAGTATAAATTAAATTTTTAAACAAATATAAAAAACGCTTTATTTATTTTTGTTGGTTAATGCAAATTGTTATTGTTATTATTAATACTATTTCAAAATACCATATATATATTATTATTATTATTATTATTATTATTATTATTATTAAGCTTTAATATCTCACTAGAGATACATTCAGCATAAAATACATTTTTACCATCAATATAAAAAAGGTAGTAGTACAAATAATGGGATCAAAATGAAATAGAATGTCATATGTTAATGAATATAAATATAGTCTATATAGTATGCATGTGATTTAAAAAAATATATTCAAAATTGCTGTACATAGAATGAGTCATTATAAAGCACAACTTGTACTGTGAGATGTCCAAATTAGTTCAAATAAATGCGTAGGTGGAACAATTCCTACTTTTATAGGTTTCTTAGTAGTTCAATTTTGTTTGATTCTGGATTGGTTAATACTCTGGATAAGTAGGGCAGACATGAATTTTTGTATTGATTAGTTTTGGCTTTCATGTGCAAGTAAGTTCTTCTTGTTTTTCCAGAAGCTTTAGAATTGTTAAAAGCTGCATGTAGCGGGTGATTGTTATTATTTTCAATCCTTGATGCTAATTGTATACAGGATTTAAAATGTTTATCAACAATATCATTCAATAAGATAGAATATTTGATTTCTGAAGATTTTGATACCAATGATATGCATCTTTTTAAAATAATGTAATCCTGTTTTAATAAACCAGGAAAAATTATAGGTGAGCAATATAATATCAAAGGATAAAAGCATGATGTAATGAACAATTTAGTAATATAATTGTTAACATTTAGTTTTCTTAATCTTCTTATATAGTAGCATAATGATTTGGTTTATATATATATATATATATATATATATATATATATATTTATATATATATATATATATATATATATATATATATATATATATATATAATATTTTTAAACCCATTTATACTAAAAACAAAACCAAAATATACTGTTGTTCCTTTTATATTTCTTTATTTTAGTTGTCATCTGAAATACATTGCATTAGAGTATAAACATATAAGTTGTTCCTGTCACGTAAAATGGTTTGCATATTTAAAAGCGGTTTAATTAAGTCAGAGACTTTTTAGCAACACGTTTCTTGACATTAATGTTTTCAATAATAAAGAGAAATATAACAATAAAATAATGGAATATATTAAAAGATAATGTGGAAGAAAAGATTTTAAAAAACGGGGAAAAAAGATGGATTAAAGTTTAATATAAATAAAACAATTTGTAAAGCAAACAAATTTATAAAATTAAAGGGATTAAGTTAAAAAGGAAATTTTATCATAATTATTTTTGAAAAATAAAAATTAGTGAAGTTGACAATATGGCTGGGAAGACGATTTCAGGCATTAATGGCTCTGTGTGAAAAATGTAGTTTAAGTTGAAAGTTTGTTCTGGATTTAAAATTTTTAAATTGGTGTCAACGTAGGGAGTTAGCTTTAGTAAATATAAATAGCTGTCTCTGATGTAAGTGAAGTAATTGAAATGCTAAAATAAAATCATCTCGAAGTCGCCTGTCCTTTAATAAAACTTTTTTTAATTTTTAAGTCTAAAGTTGTACTCTTTATTTTTAAGGTCCTTAACTAATTTAGTAGTGCTGCATTAGACTTTATCCTTTGATAAAATCGGGCAAGTGATTTATGAGCAGTATTCATGATAGGGAAAAAATAATTGGAGTAAAGCATAAATATTTTTACTTTTAAATTATTATCATTATTTACGTTTTATGCTACTAAAGTATATTTTACATTTAACTAAATGTTTAGTATTTTATAATCTATTTTTTAAATAGGATTTTTATTTATTGTGTATATACTTTATTTTTAAATTAAACAATATGCTTTAATTTTATATAATTTCGCAAAATATTTTTAAATGCAGTTTGCGTAGAAATTAATATTTCTTTAATAAATAACAAAATTTATTTTGTTTCAAAAATTTAACACCGATATTATAATAGCATTGTATTTAAAGTTACTAAAACAAGTACTTTGTAATTAACTATTTTTAAGCACAATTTTAAAAAATATAATCTGTTAAATAATTTATTTTATTACTAGTTAAATTGTAATTAAATATATTTAATAAAATTTGTATTATTAAAATGTCTATAAAACTTTGTATTTACCTTTTATTCTTAAAATAGATATTTTTGTTCTTTATAATAAACGTTTACAATTACTAATGTTATGCAATTTAACAATCGCGAAAATTATACGTTAAGTACGGTTAGTTTTATTATTTATATTTACATAATTACTTGCTAACTTACAGCCAATCACAGGCAAGTATGAATGGTTGGATGATACAAACGAACTTCTATTTACAAAGTTTCTTAATCAGAAAAAAATAAAAAGAACCTATAAAACAAAGTATTTTTAAATTAATTTTATTTTAAATGCAGAAGTCAAACAAAAAAACCTACTTTAAATTTTTCCAAAGATATTAGTCGAATCACTATATCAGATGTAAAATGTAAATATAAATTAAATATTTTAATTTATCAAAATTCACTTTAGTAGTAGCTTTAGATCGCTTGAGAAATTCAGGAAAAACGTTTAATTTTTCAACAACGTTCTTTAAAGTTATCAAGTTTGTAAATACAAAACAAATATGTTTTTAAAAAAACAACATTTAGATCGGTTGAATGGGATGAAATTTTGTTTTGTTGGGCTAAATATTTTGACGTATTTTTAAAAATTTTAAATTTTGAAGAACAATTTGCGAAAGCAGTTGTGTAAGTTATAATGTTAAATTTTAATTTAATATTGCTTATCAAAAAATGTATATTATTTACATTATTACATTTACTTTTAGAAATAAATATTACGATTTTCAAGCGTACAATTTAAACTTTAAACGTGGAAGTAGTTCAAGTAGTTAAATCGCTACTCAAGTAGATAAAGGTTCTATTCCAGTAAAAAATTAAGTGTGAACTCTGATTTTAGTCTGTACTAAATGTGCCACGTTCAATATACCAATGTCAAATTTATTGCCGTTTCTGTAATTTCTATTCCAGATTTCCTAATCGCATAGAGCTTTTGGAACAAAAAGAATTCAAAATGCAACTTCAAATACTTCAATGTCAAGTCGCCTTGGTTTATTCTAATTTCTTATTAAAAATACAAAATGACACCAAAAATCAGAAAGCCAACAATTTAAATTTTAAAAATTCACAAAAATGTCCAAAATCTTTAGATCCAGCTGTTGCTTTAAAGCGTGATCAAACGTTGTTCGAAACAAGTTATTGGCTAACCGTATTCTCGTTGTGGATTATTTTTCAACGAAAACGCTTTAAAGAAATTTGTACAGAAATTGGTCGGTAAGAATTAGGATCACAATAAGCATTTTTCTACCATATCATTATCTGTCAACATACTTCATTAAAAAATGTAAAACAAGGTTATTATTTAATGAATAGTAAACTGGACTAAAGTTTCCATTATAGTCAATCCCCACTACCAACACTAAATGCGGCCTCTCGTTCGGCCTTACTAAAAGGTTTTTAATCAAAACAAATGTCTCTCTCGTAAGGCATTTAAGTAATAATAATAATAATAATAATAATAATAATAACGAATTAAAACATTTTTATTTTAAATTATATATATATATATATATATATATATATATATATATATATATATATATATATATATAATAAAATTGCTAAAGTGGAAGTGACTATAACTTTAGTACCGCTAGGCTATCAATACTTAAACTGTACACAACGCTTAGAAAATTGAACTGAAAACCTTTATTTCAAAAGTCAGATTTCTTATCACACAATCACGCTTTCATTAAAGTAAGCAATTCCATAATAGTAAATAATAATAACAATAATCATAGCTAGTCTCAGCTCTAGTTGTGAAACAAGGGGAGTTTAAGCGCAAGACTAGCAATCTGCAAAACATTTAGCGGTACAGCGCTCGATTTAGACCTCGGTGAGCATGGGGGTTCGAATACCACTATCGGCACTAAAATGCGGGCCCACGTTCGGCTGCGCTAAAATGTGCACTGCTGAAAGACATGTTTCTTGTAAAACATTCAAAGTTGCAAACAAATAAATAAATAAAATAATAATAAAAGGACGATCCACACCTAAACAATCCTAATGACAGGATCAAGTAAATGCCAAAAAAGGTCAATCTTCGATTTACAAAATCTTCAATGTCAACGTGTTGCCCTTTTTCAATGAATGGGTTTTCGTTGTCGTTGCTGTTGTTATTGTAATTTTGTTCCCTATGCTATTGAACTCGAAACCGCTTTATAATTTTACTACTACAACTACTACTAATAATAATAATAAATTGTTATTCATTAATTAATCAAGTCTAACGCGATCTGAAATGTTCAATTCAATTGGACGCATGGGAGCGACGTTTTTCGGTCAAAAAATTGAAGATGACGATTTGAAAAAAAACATGTATCAAACTCATTTGCCCAAGGCTCAAATGATGAAGTAACTGTGTTGCATTTAATGTGTTCATTTGATGCATTTTAGCCAACGTTCGCCAGCATTGAAACTGCTATTGCCAGACGCATCGAACAAACTAGACAAACTGTTTCAAAAAAATCCATCCCTTACTGTTGACGAGTAGGAATGTTGTATTTTTAAAAATTTTATAATTTATATACAGAGCCAGGGAATTGGGCATGGAACCTGTTAATTTGAATGAAGTTCAAAGGTAACGCAATATGATTTGAAATGAAATTGGGCATTTTTCATACATAATAGAATTGGCATTTTAGGTGACTTTAAAAATTTGTACGATGAACAGTTGATTCTAAATACAAACAAAAAAAGTGATGAGAATAAAAACGATGCAAACCGGAGTGGGTATGTTTATATTTTTATTACTTCACTACCCTTTCTCGCTATGTAGGGCATTGGACAATATTATTCCATGTACCGCGGTAGACTAGCGCTCGACTTGGACCTAGGTTCGAATCCCACCACCAACCCACTAAAATGCCGACCCCCACGATCGGCTTCGCCAAAATGTCCACTGATGAAAGATGCCTTTCTCGTAAAATATTCAAAGTAGTAAAAATAAACAAATATACATTACATTTCTGAGGTTTAAGAATCTGAATATTGAAGAACGAGATTTTATTCAATTTTTGCTGAGTCCTGCCACTTCTTGAAATGGTGTTGTTTATTTAGCAACATGTTTTAAAATGTCAGGTTATGCTCAAATCCTCCTTCTTTCTCAACCAGATTTTTAATTTCAGTCACTGAAAATGTCTCAACAATATATTTTTTAATAAGCATTTAAGTGGTTGGACTTAAACTAACACCTATTCAATACAAATGTGCAAATGCCGTAAAGTTTATTATGAACAACAGCCTTACACCAAACAAACAACACAGTAATAACGTTGTTATTTATCATGGCTTGTTGCAAAAACTGATAATAGATAAAGACATTAAAGTACAAATAATATATTTTTAAAATTAGCGTAAATTTTGCGTATAAAAGAAAGGATAAATGTCACGTTGAAAATGGGAAAAAACACACAACGCTCGATTCAAATCTGAGCCCCCGCTTAAATCTACATCCTACAGGAAGTCTTATTCCTTATCTTATTGGTTTATACAACTTAAAATAACAAAAACCTGCTGTTCAGATTTTGCAATTTATTATTTTGTTAAGCGACGCTTCACTCAACTGAAAACACGTTGATAGAACAATACTCTATTAGCTAGTGTAGACTACTTCATAAGAAATACACGGCCTATCCATCCAACTTTATAACAATATATATAGTTATTTAAGTTCCACATTCTGTTTGATTAACATATCGCGGTATTCATAAGCGTGTTTAAAGTTTGTTTTTTGCGACATATAGCAAAGTAAAAGGACTCTAGTACTTTTTAAAAGTATTTAGATAATAAATAACAATACTATGTTTTTTCCTATTGCAGTAGTGATGATACTGAAGAGACTGATTATGATGACGGTAATGAAAATAATACTCCATCCGAAAATCGTCTCAAATCAGAAGTTATCTATAATGGAGCCTAGAAAACACTTCATTTGCCAAAATAGTGAATACAAGTTTGAATTATAATATTAAACAAATCATTATTTTTTACACTAATAGTAAAAACTTACATTAATTATTAACTTTTTTTGTACAACTTGCATACATTAATATAAGTAAATTTTTGATAATCCACAATTTACTTTCAAAAACGTGAATTTAATGTGCCCTGATAGTATAGATGGCTCAGTTACGGGTGTGTTGTGCCCTAATAAACAGGAATTCAAGAGAATAACAGTTTCTTAATTTATAAGTTAGCCCCCTTGGTTCTACGACTATGTAGGGTATATGTGTGCATTAAGATACCTTTAAAGTACTCTAACTGTATGCACAAACTCATCCACCAAAACAAAAGCCAAGTTATACTGCTGCATACTCAGTCCCTGCTGCATTAGTCGATAATGCAACACATACAGGTGACAGAGATATCACTGTCATTAAAAATGGAGACTGTATAAGCATTACTCAAATCCTGAAAATCATTAGCATCCTTAATATCAACTGATTGGTGCGAATTTGGTATTCATCTGTTTTAATAATTTCTTTTCTCCAACTAAACTTACAAAAATTGGTTGATTTGTTACATGAATAAGCTTCGATTAATATTTTTCTACACATTCAAGTGTGACAGCTGTGGTTTCCGAATTAAAAATGTTTAATTTCAATCATATCCAGACTATGACAACCTTAAAGTAATACGATTCTTACAAAACTAACTACTACATAACCTCAATCTAGCCAACATGCTCTATTACAAAGTCCTGTAGAAATAAAACGATCTCCAATAAACTGTAGTACGTCCACCACAAAATATAAAACCAACAAATCAAACATCTTACAAAATAAAAGATTTATAAAATATAAACCATCAAAATAATCAATCACTCCGTGTCTAATTCGAATTGCCCAAAGCTTTTCCAAATTTCCCCACGTTGGAACTTGAAGAAGCACCAACCGGTCCACCGCCCATTGTCGACATGGAACGTCTATCCATGACTTGGGTCGTTTTCACCATGCATCCGTACAACGAATGCAATCCCTGGGTGATGTTGGCTAATAGGGCAGTCAAGCAGACGTCATTCGCTTGACGATAGAGATTGTCGTTTGATTCGTTTGACGAGGATGTGGGAAGACGTTTGACAAGAGCACTGATATTGCGCAAAATAGCACGATTGGGGACAAGTGTTTGTGAATGTACAGCCGAAATGTATGCTCGAATAAGTTGCAAACGGGTTGACAACATTTGGATAGCTTGATAATTACTTAACAAATGTTCTGCAGTCTGTATATATATATATATATATATATATATATATATATATATATATATATATATATATATATATATATATATATATATATATATATATATAACATTATGTTCCGTCACATAACAACACTATATTAGATGAAATCAACAGTAACTAAACAAACAGAATTCAGTCATACTTGTCTAAATTTTAATAATGGCACATGCATAAGATCTCGGTTTCCGGACTAGGAAGAAAGAGTTCGGTCCCTTATGTTTTAACTCTTATCTAGAATCTGACAACTTATCAGCTTTACAGTACTAAAAGTATACATATAAGTTGTACAGAGTAATAGTATAATTAGTTTTATATTAATCCAACCTAGTCAAGATACCTAATTGAAAATCCAGTTTAATTAAGCGGTGATTTATCATATACTCAAAGTGAAGTCATTATTTTTTTTAGTTTGTTAGCTAATAATAAAACAACATAAACATGTCGTTCTATAAATCCTTAATATTTTAAAATACCAATTGAACTTACTGTGGATACGGTACGTCCGGTTGTAGACATTGAAATCCGAGCAACATAATCAACCCCAATACGCTCAGTTTCGTTTGTTGCAAGTGTATACATAACCTACAAACATTTTTTTAAATTTATTAAGCAGATCGACTAAAATATTTAATAAATTTAATATTTTGAACAGAAATGTATAGATAAATATGAATATAATTCTCTAAAAATTATTATTATTATTATTAAATAAAAAGCTAACCACAAATGTAACAAATACATTTACCACTGTTCATTATTAAGTATATGCCTTCAGGTTTAATAATCTATCAAATTAGATAAATAAATTTGTTTACAAAAATCTAGATGAAAAGCAAGTAAAACTATTTTCTGTAAAAAAAAGTAATATTTGTATACTAAACACAAAAAATTGTAAAAAATACCTGTAACAATAATACTTTTATATACAACAAAAACATCACTACACATAAAAACATAAAGTAAAATTTATTTGCACAATTAATAAATTCAAAAACTTAAAAAAAACATTAAGTCCATAAATTGTGCACTATTGTACCATATTAATCAGAAAATTTTTTAATACATTAACATTTTTAAAATACCTGTCTAAAAAGAATTTTCCCATCATTATCAACAACAGATTCATAAATTCGAATTGGTAATTGTTCACCACAGCTTTGTATGGGATCCAACTTCAAGATAAATAGTGACTCATTTAATTCTTGCATTTGCCGATTAAATAATTGATCATCATCATTTATAACACCTCCGGTAGTATACCACCCCACTATGTCCAAATCGGGATACACTTGTTTACATTGTGATTCACGTGTATTATAAAATTCGGTATTTAATGACATGTACGGTTCATCCAAAAGTAATTCAAA
Source organism: Cardicola forsteri (assembly GCA_025895645.1). Classification (NCBI taxonomy): domain Eukaryota; kingdom Metazoa; phylum Platyhelminthes; class Trematoda; order Strigeidida; family Aporocotylidae; genus Cardicola; species Cardicola forsteri. The sequence continues at coordinate 311,734 of JAKXYG010000388.1, read as the reverse complement.
AGAATTTGAAATCTGCAAAATAAATTGTATAATAGTACAAAATAAATATACTTCAACATGATGACCTTCTTGTTTTCCTAACAAAGCTCCAAAAATTGAAAAATTGGTCGCATTTTCTTTGACTTTGTTTCGAGTCCAATGTTCAGATATATTCAATATAACAAGTGGATGCAAAAGAACTGAAACTGAACCAGGAGCAGAACTCACAGTAGATGGATCAATAACACTATCAACTTCCATAATCTTCAACACGTCTATTTTTGAATATAATACACTTTATCTAAATAATGTAACAAAATTCTATTAAACTTTATAGCATAGAATTTAATTAACAAATTAACTTCAACATTGTAGTTCTTTACTGTTAGTATTATATATAAACACCAATACATAATCAAGTAACTTAAATAAATAAAACTAAATTAAGTAATACTTAATAAAAAAAGGCTGACATTTAACACATGACAACCTCACCTTCCCATAAAATCGTACCGACTTCTTTAAATTAATGCGCTTTAAAAAATACATTTATAAATCAGTGTAAATATATATTTATAAAAAAAATTTTAATTTTTAATAATTATTTTTTTAATTATATATATACATATAACTTCTATTATTGTACATTTATTATTTAACATTTAATATCTTAAAAATAATACAGAATCAGGATCATAACGGTACACGATTCAGGATTCAGGATTCAGAATTTTTCACTAGTTGAGTAGGCTAAAACATTTTTCAGTACTCGGTTCTCAAATTGTCTCAAATTTTCAGGGGGAAAAATGAAATGGATGGTGAGATAAAGGGGGATTAGTCACAGAAAAAATATTTGAAATCAAGATAAAATTAAGGTAGATAGTGGAAGTTAACAATTATAGAAAACAAGCAAAAATTATAATAAAACAAGTTACGTATTACAATGCAAAAACACTGCAATAATCTTCAAAAAAGAAGAAAAGAGAAAAGGATGTGATTCGCGAGGTGAGGCGCGCGTCACGCTACACGTCCATTGGAGCGTTATTCATCCTTTTCTCTTTTCTTCTTTTTTTTGATGATTATTGCAGTGTTTTTGCATTGTAATACGTAACTTGTTTTATTATTATTTTTGCATATTTATAATTTTTGCTCGTTTTCTATAATTGTTAACTTCCACTATCTACCTTGATTTTATCTTGATTTCAAATATTTTTTCTGTCACTAATCCCCCTTTACCTCACCATCCATTTCATTTTTTCCCCCTAAAAATTTGAGACAATTTGAGAACCAAGTACTAAAAGGCGTTTTGGCCTACTCAACTCGTGAAAAATCCTGAATCCTGAAAACGCTCCAATTGACGGGTAGCGTGACATGCGCCTTACCTCGCGAGTAAATGCTAAGTTTGTATCGGCTTTTAAAGCTGTTTACAATAGTTATGTCCTAGCTAATTTTACGTAAATTTAACTCATTGTCTCTATCTGGTTGATTTTTAATTTATTTTCTTAAGACGGTATTGACGATAAATTTGAATCCAGGATCAAAAGAAGATCGTCTACTACTCAACTTATAAACCTGTAATCTGTAACAACAAGCATGTTTTCGGAAAGGAAGAAGTTGTATTGAACAAATACTCACCCTCTGTAACATTATTGAGCAAAGTCAAAAACTTTAAAAATTACTTACAATTAATTTTATTAATTTTATAAAAGGTTTTGACAGTGTTTATCAAGAATCTTTTTAGAAAATCGTTAAGTTTTACGGAATACCGTTAAAATATGTAAATATTATGCGTTCGTTATATTGAAATTCAAGTTGTTGTGTTCGAACAAAAAGTGGTCATACTGCTATGTTCGAAATTGTCACTGGAGTACGTCAAGGATGTATTTTGTTACCGTTTTTGTTTCTTTTAGTAATTGATTTTATTATAACTCAATCCATGAATAATTTGTCTTATGGTATCAATGGAACCAAGACAGATTAACAGATTTGGATTTTGCAGATGATGTTGGTCTACTCAGTAAAACTCCAGAAAGTATGCAAAATATGACAACACGTCTCACTGATATTAGTTCTCATATTAGCTTACGGATTAATTGTTCAAATATAAAAGTGTTGTGCATTAAGTAAGACAATTATTTGCTCATCAAAATTAATGGACAAAATATTGATGTTGTTGATTCTTTTATATATGTAAGAAACATCATTGGTAAAGACGGAAACACCGAAATTAATGTTAAAACCGGACTTGGAAAGGCAATGTCAGTCTTCCATAAACTCAAATCATTATGGTCATGTTCTTCCATTCGCCTAAAAACAAAACTTCGTTTGTAGGCATCAATAATCATTCCTACAGCAAAATATAAGAGTGAAACGTGGAAGCAAACAGACAAGATTGATAAAAGAGTAGATGTTTTTTATTGCCGGTGTCTTAAAAGTATCTTAAAGATTACCTAGCGCAATCACATTTCAAATAATGAGATTATAAAAAGAACTGACTCTTGTTTACTACATGACATCATTACAATTAGACGAAAAAAATTTATTGATCAAATTCTACGTTTACCGCAAAACCAGTAAGAACGGTTTTAGAATGAACAATTGTAAATGGTAAGAGAAAGATTGGTACACCACAGAAAACTTGGTTAAGATCTATTCGGAAAGAAATTAAAATATATTTTTTAATACATATACAAATTTGCACTGTATTTTTAAACAATCAATAATTAATTTATTTTAAGTGTTTTAATAAAAGCATTTTTTAAACAAATTTTATTTCAGAAAATTATTATATTATTTTTAGTAATTTAAGCACAAGGTCGATTTTTTTTGTTTCAAAATTTGTAATTTTGATAAAAAGGCTTCTTATTTCCATACACTTAATACTTATCGTTAAATCAGTTCAGCGTCGTTATTTCTCTTCCCATAATTATAAATTTGTTAAAAGTTTTTATAAGAGGCACGAAAGTTTAAATAATTGCCGAATGCATAAAAATAGGTGATTTAACTGTACACAACATTTTGAACAATAGAACAAGCTCCAGATCACCCCACAGTTGGAATAAAACATTCAACAAGCAAATAAGATGATTAGTTCATAATCATGCAGTTTATGAAACATCAAACAATAAATGCAAAACAAATAAAAAAATAATATTTAAAATATTTTTATTTAATTGTAAGAAGGAGGATGAATACTGAAAACTTTATTTTTAAAAGAGCTGTTAAAAAACCTCCACTCAGTCGTGCCCACAGATTACGACGAGTGGAGTTTGCCAAAATGCACAAACATTATTCATCGTCATTTTGAAGATTAATATACTTCACAGATGAGTGTGCTATATTCTATAAACCATGGACTAAACATTCGGAGGTTATTCATAGTCCAAATTTTCCACTCAACCACACTTGTACTGCAATGAAAGTTGCACATCCTTTATGTGTAAAGGGATATTTTGTAATTAATTACAATCAGTCTCCAAAATGGATGCGTACTAGTAGAAATTTAAACAGCGCAGAATTTCTACAAATATTCAGAGAATTGTTTTATAGTGAATTGTCCAGAAATGCTACAAAACACTTAACAATTATTCAAGACAAGTGGCAATGTGTAATGTAATATGACTTACAATTTACTATACGTTTTCCTTATTTAGACCACAAAAGCTAAAAGGTTACTTTTATTCAACTTCCTCCATACAATCCAGACCTCAATGTAATTGAAAACTTTTTAGTATTTTGAAACGTGAGGTGAACCGCATGGAAACTGACGTATCATTGGAAGCGAAAATTAATCATGTTGTAAAAATTGCATTTTGAAGGATTATATTAGTACGTTGATAGATTTCTACGCAAAGTGGCTGGCAGAGATTGAACAAAAGCGTGGATATTACTTAAATTACTGACATTATTAAGTTTGTTACCTTTATTGTGTATTTTATGTATTTCAGTAGATAAAGCTATTTTGTAAGTCAATTATCTGTGTTTATTTTAAAATTTTTATAATTGTGGTATTGCGCTTTATTGCTAAAACGAATGTTATTGTGCATTATATTAATAATTATTTTTGCGAATAATATTAAATGTATACATATTAGTAAAGTATTATCTAAGGTACTTATTAATAAGTGTTAGATATGTCTAAGATAAATAACATGTGCTACATATGTTTCAATATCATAATAGGTCAACATTGGATTCACTTATGTCACTATCTGTATATTTAAATAAACAGCTCAAAATACTGTTAATATTTGTCAATACTATTAATTTGTTGTTTTCAATTACAATTATCTCGTTTAAGCAGTAAAAACTATTTTAATTATTATAAGAGTAAGCTATTGATTTATTTTTACTAATAAAAAATTATCCGTCTAATGTTTCGGATATTAAGTTATGTAATAAGGTACTACGAATAGTACGAAAGTATAATAACACATTTTTGTGGCGTAAATTAAAAATGTGGACTACTTATTTGTCTAACAAAATTTAAGTAAAAACATTGTTATAAAATACAAATTTCATATTTAAAATTTTTATTTTAAAACTTGATTTTTAAATTTAATTTTTAAATGTAACAACTGTTTTTTTGTTAAACTAACAAAAACACTTATATTATTCATTTACCATAATACTAAGTGTACGCACTTAGTATAAACGGTGATTATAAATATTATATTTTATAATACTATTATATAATTGGAGATATAAAAACATTAAGTTTGTAGCTAAGTAAACATTGGACTTAATTCCATTATTAGTACTAAATGGTCCTAGTATAATCAAATATTTACATACTGGAAAATGCTGCAAGTTAAACTTTTAGGAAGTTAAAACTAAATAAAAATACAAAACTAGTTTAAATTTTAAAATAAAATTATATATATTAATAAAAAATATTACAATAAAAAAATTAATTATCTGTCTCGGGCTTAATTGAAGGTTATGACCTTGGACTTATTTGTTTTGGTAGGTTATTGGGGATAATAGTGTTTAGTGAAATTGATATTTAGATCTTTAAAAAGCACATATAAATATGGTTTAAATTATATATATATATATGTATATTACATATTTTACATATATTTGTATATAATAAAGGAAAGCAACATTGTTGACACCACAGCTATCCTGCTTTTTTTTAAAGTTATTTCTATTTTTTGTTTGTATTCTATTTTTGTAAATTTATAGAAATTTTTAGAAATTTTAGAAATTTAGTATTTGATATATGTTAATTTATTTTATAGAAATAATTGTACATTTGTACAAATCATTTTTATAAATCAAAAATCGACAAAAAAATTTTTTTGCATTTTTATTGTTCATAAATTATTGAAGAAAAGAAATTTTAATATACATGTTTTACAACCAGAATGCAATTTAGCTGTTCTGTTGATGTTACTGTCACAAGTCCCAATTTTATTGATATGGATATATTTGATTTGTGGATTGAAGATGGAACAGGTATGTCGTTTATAGGAAGTGATAAATTTAAAAACTTGAATACTAATATTTAATGATTCAGATTTTAAGAAAATTAAACTTTAATTTTAGAATTTTATGGTATTAAGCCATTGGATTTATGGTACCCAATAATAATTTTTTAATTTGTTAAAAATAAAATTTTTATATTGATGTAATCTTTTGTACATATTTTTTGTAATAAGTTTATATTTCTGGGATTTTAGTTATTTACTTATAACAGTTTTTATATTTTTTAAAATATTTTTGTAGTTATACAAACATGCAAAATAATTAAAAAAAGCAAATTAGCTGAAGAATTTAATTTGTCTACTGATATGATTGCTTCTCATGTAAGGGACCATTTTGCACAATTTTCGTTGCTAGAAATTGGTCTTCGACATCCAGATTTATTTATGCAAGATTATTGCACTTACAATCATCAATTATCTAAAGAAATTCGCAAGACACTTATTTACAAGCAAGTTAATTTTTTAAAAGATAATTATAACGTTTTATTATTAAACATAAACAGCAACAATAGTATATTATGATAATTTTTTAGTTAATCAGTTGTTGACAATTTAATTATTTTATGCGGAAAAAATTTTGTATGTTTGACAAATTAAAAAAAGAAAAATTGGTAGTATTTTTTGTGATATCGACCAAGATTGACAGGACCGCTTGATTTTTTGTTAAAATGAACTTTCCATTTAAATGACTGCGTACCTTTCTAGTATCGTGCACTTATTCACAAAACTGTATTTGGTATTTGTTCCTTTTTAGTGTTATTTCAAAAAGGTGGATATTGAGGTATTGTAGTTAGGTGTATTATCGTTATGGGAACTAAAATTACTTAAAAAGTTTGAGTCTATTCAAGTCTGGCAATTCCAACTTATTTTTTTAGTAATCCTATCCGTTCTATATACTTACTTTTACGTCGCAGATATTATTCGCTTGATGAAAGTTTTGTTCGCGAATTGGTTGGTCGTCGGCTGTCAAACAAATCGAGACGCGATTTGACCGAAATTAGCGACCGACTCGATTTGAATTTGCACAGTTGCAAAAGACAATTTGACAATTTGCTTTTTGTTGCTCGTCGAACCGAAGATTTGCCAGGTTCTTTATTTGACAACATCAAAAATTATTTTGTATTGCCTACAGAACTGGCCGAGCGTTACACTGCTTTTGTATTTATTACAAACAACAGGTTGGTGTATTTGTACAATGAAGATGGGGGGGGGTGATTACTAATGTTATTATGGGAATGCTTAAATTAATATATATTTGTGGAGTGCTAATAATCCTGATGATTTATAAGGTGCTTATGTTTTTGTGTATTTTAGTTCTAATTAAGGCTGAAGAAGAGTAGGGACTAATTGCACTGTGATATATATATATATATATATATATTGATATTTCTGAAAATATAACCATCTACTTACTATTTGAAGGCTTACGTGTTTTACTAATCCATAAGGTTATTTATACAGGAGATATATGTTTTTTTGAAAGGGCTACTCATAATAGATAGAAGTTAAACTAACAATGATTTTTGTGCTGTATTGTGGTAGTTTTTAGTTGTAGATTTGAAAGCTTAGTAGAATTGTTTTTGTATGTAATGATTGATGTTACATTATATCTTTGTATCAATTGTTTTTGATTAGTTTATTAGAAACGCATTTTGAAATTGAGTTTTTAGTAAAGCCAAATGAGGACGTACATTTACTGTTAATGATAAAAGATAAGACTCTTGTGACTTAGCCAATGTACTATCTTGACACCCATGGGTACTGAAGATTGCACAGTTAATAACACGAATTATTGTCAGCATCAAATTTATTATATTTAAACAAGTGCTATATTTTTATTTATTATTTACATTTTTATTGCTAAAATAGCATAAAACCAGCCTGAAACGTAACGAATATGAAAACAAACACGACAAGAATACTTGATATTTTGTCCAATTTTGTTCTATCCGCATATTTTTCTTTATAGATTCGAAACGTCAAAAAAGAGTTTGGCATATGTCACATTTTCCGATTTGGCATATTGCGCCGGCCAATTGATGGAATATTGGTCGACAATTGTTAAAGGTACGTGGTGTGAGCAGCCGACATTATGTTTTTATCATTTTGGGTGGTAACGCGTAGTCATTTCTTCATTATTTCTATATTTGTACAACCGATTTGAATGGTTTAATAGGCGTAACAAACGTAGAACAATAACAAAGTTTCTTGGCTGATAGAAGGAATCTTTGTGATTGCGCTAGTGTTTGCAAAAATGGACGAGACTACCTGATTTTTTGTCAGGGTTATCTTCCTTAGCCCAAGGGTTACATATGATGTACGTATACCTTAAGATACCTTTTAAGTACTCTGGGTGTAAGCTTGTACCCACTTGCTAACGCGAGAACCCAGTTATACCGCTGTACACTCTGTCTCTGCTGCTATTAGTCTAGATGCACATAGGCATCTAGTCCAGGATCTACATCACGTGGAGGAGGAACAGTCAGGAATATTACCATTATTGAAATTTAGACCTTATAAGCATTACTCAGAATTCTTAGGATCATTAGCATTCCCATGTGTTTTGGAAACATGAATTTTTTTACTAATTTATAATGCAGGGAAATTTGATTTATGTGGGAACACTATTTTCGCTGTAATAAGATTGTTTATTTATTCATTTTGGTTGGTGACGTGGTCATCTCTTCATTATTTCCCATATTTATACGACAAATAAACGATCGACTTTGATCAACTTGATAAGCGTAACACAAACGTAGAAGAATAACAAAGTTTTTTGGCTGGTAGGCAATCGCCTTGTGACGTCGCCACTGTTCCTGGAATTGACGAGGCCACCTGATTTTTTGTAGGTTATCTCCTTAGCCCAAGGGCTACATATGGTATACGTATACTTTTAGATACCTTTTAAGTATCCTGGGTGTATGTTCGCACCCACCCGCCGTAGCGAAGCCCAGTTATACCGCTGTGCGCTTGGACCCTGCTGTTATTAGTCTACATGCCTAGGGGCATCTAGTCCAGGATGCACCACGTGGAGGACGAAGCAGTCAGGAATATCACTATCATTATAAATCCTCAGGATCATTAGCATCCAAGATTGTTTATGTTATATTTGAATTGTTAGATTTACCAAATAATAATAAAGATACTTGATTTGAGCTAGAATCAATTTACAGGTCTTTCATCATTGATGTACAATACACACTTTTCAAGTCTCACTCAGAGTTGAACCTTTAATGTTTTAGATCGAATTGTTGCTAATTGATATAGTATTTGTAAATATATTATTTGTATTGAATTTGATAATTGTTAATTCGGTTTGGGGATGCTAAATGATTCTGAGGATTTGAGTAGTGCTTATAAAGCCTCAAATTCTAATGATTGTAATATTTCTGAGTGTTACTCCTCCACATGATGCATCATGGATAGGATACCCATAGGTACCTAGGCTAATAACAGCAGAGTTTAAGTGCACAGTGGCATAACTGGGCTTCCGCTTTAACAGGTGTGTGCAAGCGTACATCCAGAGTACTTAAAAGGTATCTTGAGGTATACGTATACCTAAAGGACATAACCCTGACAAAAAATCAAGTGGTTTTGTCCATCTTTGCGAACAGTGGCGACGTGACAAGGATGCCGTTTATTAGCTAAGAAACTTTGTTATTCTTCTACGTCTGTGTTACGCTTATTAAGCCATCGAAATCGATCGTTTAAAATGCCCTATATATGTGGAAAATAATGAAAAGTTGATTACGTCATCAAACCAAAATGAATGAATGAGTACCATCCGTTATAGCGCTAAGTTATCAGCTTAATCTTTGAATAAGAATAAATATTTCTAAGGAGGCGACATGAGGACATTTGTAAGGATAAAAAAGGAACTTTAATGGAATTGTAATGTTGGTATTGGGACATTTACATGGGATCGTTTTTACCACAATAATAACCACTATGTTTCATGTTCAAATTAGATGCCAAAAATGATAACTTGATCAGCGTCGAATTGGATTTACAATTGTTCAATGATTTTAAAGTGCTTAAGCCTTTGATTGATAAAAAGGAATATTTGGATAAGCATAAAACGTAAGTTTCTTTATTTAAAAAAGAAATTAATTAATATTAATATTATTCAGTCATTTTATTTTGGTTGGTGACGTGATCACCTCTTCATTATTTTCCATATTAAACGATCAACTTCGATAGCTTGACAAGCCTAGCACAAACGTAGAAGAATAACGAAGTTTCTTGGCTAATAGAAAGCATGCTTGTGACGGCGCCACTGTTCACAAAGATTGGCAAGGTCGCCTGAATTTTTGTCTGGGTTATCTCCTTTAGTCCAACGGCTACATATGACATACATTTACATTATGATATCTTTTAAGTACCCTAGATGTACACTTGCACCCACCCACCGAAGCGGAAACCTAGTTATACTGCTGTGCACCCAGTCCTTGCTGTTATTAATCCAAATACATATGAGCATCTAATTTAGGATGCACTACGTGGAAGAAAAATAGTTAGAAATATCACCATGATTGTAAATTGAGACTTTATAAGCATTATTCAAATTTTCAGGAGCATTAGTATCCCAATAAATATTATTGGGATGCCAATCCTGAGGAAGGGATGCTAATGATCTTGAGGATTTGAGTAATATCTTTAAGAATAATAATAATAATAATAATAATAATAATAATAATAATAATAGTAATAATAATAATAATAATGACAATAATAAAATAGTAATAATAATAATAATAATAATAATAATAGTAATGACAATAATAATAATAATGACAATAATAATAATAATAATAATAATAGTAATAATAATAATAATAATAACTTAATAATGACAATAATAATAATAATAATAATATTAGTAATAATAATAATAATAATGACAATAATAATAATAATAATAATAATAAAGTTTTAATTTTTCATGGCAATATTTCTGACTTATTAGGATGCCATCTATCAACTAAAAATTTATTATTCTCCTACGTTTGTTACACTTATAAAACTATTGGAATCGATTGGTTGATATGTTGTACAAATGTAGAAATGATGAAGACGTGACTACGTTATTTACCACAATGAATGAATGAAAAATTCTTATGTTTAATAATAATAATAATAATATTCAACTCTTTTATATTTGATTTGATAGACTTTAACATTTAAAACTTTTAATTTTAAATTAATTTCTACAGGGCTTGTGCATTTACATAACTGATTTGTCTGTAACTTATACTAATTAATAAGTTGTATTAAATGACCAAAAGCGATTGTTTGATTATTATTCGTAAGTATTTAATTTACAATGCGAATGAGGACTTTTTTGATTTTAAAGGATACATTTGGGAATGCTTTGGCGAATGTATTTCTACGATCAGTGGATCGTTTTACAGAACACAGTTTGTATTTTATGTGGTCACCTCTTCATTATTTCCCATGTTTATATGACATAGCAAACGATCGATTTCGATGGCTTGATAAGCGTAACACAACGTAGAAGAATAACAAAGTTTTTGGCTGTTAGACAGCATCCTTGTGACGTCGCCACTGTTCGCAAAGATTGACGAGGCCGCCTGATTTTTTGTGAGGTTATCTCTCTTAGCCCAACGGCTACATATGGTATACGTATACCTTCAGATACATTTCAAGTATCCTGGGTGTATGTTGCACCCACCCGCCGTAGCGGAAGCGAGATTATACCGCTGTGCACTCGGACCCTGCTGTTATTAGTCTACATGCCTAGGGGCATCTAGTCCAGGATACACCACGTGGAGGGGGTGATTACTACATATTAAGTACTTTTTTATAGCTGGAAAATGATTGACGAATTTGTGAAATATTGTAAACCAATGAAAAGCATTTTCATTTTTTGTCTTAAAAAAGCGTAGGAGTCCTTGAGAAATATTCCAGTAGCCAATAAAAAAATTGTGAATATTGTTGACTTAATGTAAATAAGTAGTTAGATTATTAAAATAAAATTTCCTTTTAATGAAAATAAATGTCAATTTCAATGTAAAATAATTATTACTACTATTTTGTCAATATTTTTAGTGTTTTATGTTGTCTATATTTCTATTCTTTTAAGTTGTACAATTGACCTTTCTGGTAATTTGTGGTATTTAACCTTTACCTAATATTACATGGGTTGATCCATTCAGGATCACGTAGAGCAGCTGTTTCATTCTTGTTTGAATTTGCTGGCAGTGCATGCCTTTTAACTTTTATGCGAACTTAAAAATGTGACGTTATCAGACCGAAGTCTTATCCGCTAAGTTACGAGTAGTTGAAACGGACCGTATAAATGTAATATTTTGTAATGAATCTGATCAATGCTAATTGCAAAAATTATTCATTTATGTTTTATTTTCTATCCTAGACTTGTAATACAAGATTTATTCGAATTAAATGCGACAAATATTTTGATCAATTTGGAATCGCATTTTAAAGTTTGTTTTGATGTTTTACTTGATTTTGATCATTGTGTTTTTGTGATGATTGTACTGAAGTTAGAGAGAAAGTTAGAGCGCTCGGCCCATATTGGGGTAGGCATAGTTTTGCAGTTCTATCAACGGTCCATTCATGCGGGCCTTTGTTTAGGCTTTGCCCATGGATATTTGCTAGAAAGAATCCTTTTTGGCGAAACATTGATACAATGTACATATATATGTTAGATGCTAATTATTCTGATGATTTGAATAATGCTTATAAAGTCTCAATTTCCATTGATGGTGATATTCCTGACCGTTCCTTTCCCACGTATTTGCGTCTTGAACTAGGTGCCCACAGGCATCTAGATCAATAGCAACAGGGACCGAATGCACATCGGTATAGATGGGCTTCCGCTCGGTGGTGGGGGCAAGCATTCACTTAGGGTACTTAAGGTATCTTAAGGTATATATGTATGTGTATATAGCCCTTCGGCTAGAAGTGCTGACAAAAATCAGGCGACCTTATTAATCTTTGCTAACGATGGCGCCGTCACAAGGAAGCCTTCTATTAGTCAAGAAACTTCGTTATTCTTCTACGTTTGTTGAGCTTATCAAACCATCGAAATCGATTGTTTAATGTACCGTACAAATATAAAAAATAATGAAGAGATCACAATGTCACTAACCACAATGAATATATATATATATGTGTGCCGGGGTGGTCTAGCGGTACAGTGCTCAATTCGGACCTCGGTGGACATGGGTTCGAATTCCATCGCCGGCACTAAATGCACGGGCCACGTTTGGCTTCGCTAAATGTCCACCAGCTGAAAGATATTTCTTGTAAAACATTTAAAGTAGTAAACATTATATATATATATATATATATATTAATTTGTTTTGAAATAGGCTCGGATACAATACCTATCGTGATTATATTGCCAATTATTTTTAGTATTTTACATATTTTACGAGAAACACCTGTCAGCAGTGGACGGTTTAACGAAGCCAAACGTGGGCTCGCATTTGGTACCGGTGGTGGGGATTGAGCACACGCCTACTTAGGTTCGAGTCGAGCGCTGTACTGCTAGACCAGCCAGGTTAACGCTGCTATCACCTAAGAGTGACGCAGCCCGAGGATAGACTGTCTGAATTTTTGTCAGGGTATGCGCATGCCTCATGATCGTTTTTAAGTACCCTGGTTGTACGATTTCACACACCCGCCTGAGTGGAAGCCTAGTTCTACCGCTATGCATTCGATCCTTGTTACGTTAGTCTGGATAGTTAGATACGCCCAGTTCAGGATGCACGACGTGGAAGACGAACAGTTGGGAATATTTTATCGTCATTGGAAATTGATACTTTATAAGCATCACTCCAATCCTCAAGATCATTAGCATTCCCCCAAATTGTTACCGTTTGGGATTGTAAAAGTTGTGAATTTTGATTCTATCATGTTTACCATAAATCATAATAAATACTCGGTTAACTAATGCCATTTTTAATTTTTAGTCAATATCCAAGGTTATTATTAATTTGGCGTGTGGTCTAACGCATGCACGAGAAATGCGTGATTTCTTTTTGGATATAGTCGAAAAAGTAAGTCACAAAGAGTCGTATAATCGCATTAACAAAAACAGCAACACAAGTTGGTGATAGTGTTACCAATTCATTAGTTTCTAGTTTGCATAGCATCCCGAATTTCTATACGTAGAGGTGGTGAAAATGAAGTTTCTTGGCTAGAATACCGCTTTCCTTGCAACGAGTGTTTACAGGAACTGACGAAGCGATTTTTATCGGTGGAATTGGGGGTTGACTCTTGTTGACAGACCCACAAACTACATATAGAAAATAGATGCCTTGATAGATACCTCTTAAACGTCGTGGCTGTATACTCGCACTTCTTCACTGAGCGGAGATCCAGTGAAAGTCCAGTTATAATGCCGTGCTTTCGGTTCCTACTGCCTATGGGCATCTAGTCCAGGATGCACCACGTGGAGAGAAACTAGTCAGGAATCTTACCATCATTGGAAATTGAGACTGTACAGGCATTACTCAAATCTTAATGATTATTAGCATCCATGCATTGTATTACCATTATTGAAATTACACGTACAAAATTGTTTACAACCTACTATCTAACTTATTTTTCTACAAAAGCTATACAATGTACTATGCATCCATAAAATTATTTTATTGCAGCTGCTTGAGCCAATACGAAATTTGAATTGGTCGTATGAAGAGTTCCAATTGTTTCTCAAAGTTTATTCCAATACGGCTAAATGGCTTCCAGTTAGCAGGTAATAAATTGTGGTTGGGGACGTGGGGTTACCTCTTCATTATTTTCCGTATTTGTACGGCATATAAAACAATCTACTTCGATGGCTTGATAAACTCAACAAATGTAGAAGAATAACAAAGTATTTTTTGGATGGTAGACGGCATTTTGTGTGGCGCTACTGTTCATAGATTGACAAGGCCGCCTGATATTTGTCGGGTTATTTCCCTTAGCCCAAGGCTACATATAGTATGCGTATATCTTAAGCCATGTTTAAAACTAGGGATGCTAATGATCCTGAGGATTTGAGTAATGCTTATAAAGTCTCAATTTCCAATGATGGTGATATTCTGACTGTTAGTCCTCCATGTAGTGCATCCTGGACTAAGTGCCCCTAGGCATGTAGACTAATAACAACTGGGGTCGAGTGCACAGCGATATAACTGGGCTTCCGCTACGGCAGGTGGTGCGAACATACACCCAGGATACTTAAAGGTATCTAAAGGTATACATATACCATATGTAACCTTTGGGCTAAGGAATAACACTTACAAAAATCGGGCAGCCTTGTCAATCTTTGCGAACAGTTGCGCCGTCACAAGGATGGCAAGCAATGGTTTAATTTACTGTACAAATAATATATAATATATATAATTTATTTAAAAAAATAAAATGCAATCAAATCTTTATAATTTGTAAAACGATTATATAATATCATCATAAGTTGATGGCAGAGTCACCTCTTCATTAATTCCAAGTTTGAATAGCTTCTCGATTCCTCTACGTGTAAAAACACTTTGCTATTTTAAAAACAAAAACTAGATCGATTCAAATTTATTGTTTATTGCATAATAAAGTAATAGAAAAGGCGACTGCGTCACCAATCACAAAACCCTTTTGCCTTAAAATGAAGCATGAGGCAATAAGATGACAGTTACAGCAAAAAACAAAACCAAAGTCCCATATTTCAAAAAGTACATGATACTTGAGAGCATCTTGTTCAAGATACGCCACGTAAATGTTTGACTGGAGATAATTTTTTTAGTAAGACACAATAATCGATAGGTGGTCGTAAAAATAAATTTCCCCTCCGCTCAATAGCTAAACCTTCGGCCTGACATCCAATAGGATGTGTGAAACTTGACAGGTGTACACTACTGATAATTCCAAACAAGGATCAAGCAGCTATTAAGTACTTTTGGTAAGCTCAACCCAAGTGGATTTACTATTGAGTAAATTTATTTTTACTACTTTGAATGTTTTGCACGGAAAACGCGCATCTTTTAGCAGTGGACATTGTTTAGCGAAGCCGAATGTGGGGGCCCGCATTTTAGTGGGTCGGTGGTGGAATTCGAATCCATATCTACCCAGATCCAAATCGAGTGCTATACCGCTAGAACCACATCCTTGAAATTAATACAATTTTATCTATTTGTATCTGTCAGATCGGCTCAATTCAATCGTATCTGGACCCGGTTTATTTATCCATTTTCCAATTGTGTTTTGCATTTATATCACAATTGAATGTGCTCCTTATTTTGGATTGGGGTTGTTGATTTCATTTTTATTTTGACAATAAATTATGTATGTATCCAAAATGTTGTTTTTTGTATATAACAGGATTTGAGCAATGCTTATAAAGTCTCAATTTCCAATAATGGTGACTGTTCCTCCTCTATGTGATGTCTCCCGAACTTGGTCTCCGTAGGCATCTAGACTAATGACAGCGGGGACCGAGTGTACAGCTGCATAACTCGACTTTCACTGGAGTCTCGTTTAGTGAATGGATGCTAGCATATAGCCAAGATGCTTAAACGTTAATTCAAAGTATGCATTCGCCACATGTAGCCCGTTAAGCCTATGTATCCGTCAATCCCCAAAGATCACTTCGGTAAGAAAGCAGTTTTCTAGCCGAGAATCTTCATTTATTTTCCCCCATGTCTAACTCACATCCGACAACCTCTTAAAAATAAAGGTTTTATTTGATGTATCCTGGATTCAAAATAACATAAATTTACGCATACTGCATGTAGCCAGTGGGTTAAGAGAAATGATTTTGACAAAATATTAGGCAGTCTTTCAATCTTTGCGAACAGTGGCGTTGTCACTAAAGATTCCACCTATTTATTTATGGTTATTGGCTTAGATACTTCGGTAAGTAGCTTTCAGCACAAATCATCTACATTTATTTTACACTTGTGAAAGCATTGGGATCGTCTTTTGATTCCACCTATTTATTTATGGTTATTGGCTTAGATACTTCAGTAGAAGTAGCTTTCAGCACAAATCATCTACATTTATTTTACACTTGTGTGAAAGCATTGGGATCGTCTTTTTGATATGCTAATCAAGGTCCCGACGTGGTCTAGCGGTACAGCGCTCAACTTGGACCTGGGTGGGCATTAACTGCGAGCCCACGTTCGGCTTCTCTAAGATGTCCACTGCTGAAACATGTTTACGTGAAATATTCAAAGTGATCCACGTTACCAACTGCATTTTATTGTTAAATAAACAACGAATGATGTAGGGAAATGCTTTGAAGTATAAGACGAAGCATTAAACGTAATTACCTTACGTCGGGTTAGGAATAAAACAATCTGAATAATAATAAAAATAGGGGGTGGTGTAGCGGTAAAGCGTTCGACTTGGACCTGGGTTCGAATCCCACGATCAACCCACTAAATGCGGGCCGTTGTTCGGTTTCGCTAAGATGCCCATTGCTAAAAGATGTTTGCCGTAAAACATTCCAAATAGCAAAAGTAAATATTTTCACCGTAGTCGGTTCCAAGTCCAGCTGAGAAAGGCTGAAGATTTGAGCGCAAGGTTAGCAAGCTTGCCTCTGTAAAAAACTCATTGCTAAATAAACAACAAGCTGACACCATTTTATTAAACTACAGCAAAGTAGTAAAAGCACAATTCCAATGACGGGGGAAATCCGAATAGAATTCCCATCTTCAATATGCAATATCTTCGAAGCCAAAAATTCAATGTACTAATATATGGAAAAATTTTGTTTTCCCATGCTCTTCAACTAATCGAAAGAGTTTTTAAATAATTAAAAAATAACTTTATTAATCTAGTTGGATTAGAAATGATTCAACCTAGCCAGTCCCATGTCTGGACAAAGGGGGAGGATTTTGAGTGCAAGGTTAACAAACCTGGCCTCTGTAAAAAATTTATACTGCTACGGAAAAAATAAGAGGACGCCATTCCGGTAAACAACGGCAAACAAGTGATCGCACGTATCTGAATGACAGAGTTACACAGATGACACGATTGAGTGAAAGCCGAAAGGAAGCTCAATCTTCGATTGCGCAGAATCTTCAATACCAACGACACTTTGTTGTTGTTGTTTTGTCTTATTGCCCCATGCTTACTTTTAAAGCAAAAGGGGTTTTGTATAATATATATAATCTTGTTGAATAATTCAAATAAACATTTATTGATTTTTGTAATTGATTATTAGAATCAAAACTCAAAGCAACGTGTTTCCGTTGCTGTTGATTAGTTAGTTAGCATTATTAAATTTTCGCATACAATATAGTATGTTTTTGGTGTTACAATGCAATTGATAAAAGTGGCACATTCAATGCAAAATGGGATCGGCGTATTTATAGTGCTCCTGAGTTGTTCCATTTCTCCATGTTGCTCAACCAAAAAAAACGTGTCCAATGTATTTTGTACCAACAAGATGTTTGCTTCCGGTTTGGACCTTTACACGTTTGGATCGGTACTGCCCGTTATTGGAAACGAGTGGTATTCGCTGCAACAATTATTTTCGTCATCCACAATAGCCAACATCCAAGGTGGTTTTAGTAACGATTGTTTGAAAAATAGTGTCCAATTTGAAGATTCATGTTGGCTGGCAATTCGCAATCATTTTGTCAACAAATGGCAAGTTGACGCCTACTTGAAAAGCATAACGAATGAAGAAGACGTTCGGAGGACGACAGATTTGCGATTTTTGTATGCATTGTGCTATGGTGCGTGTTATGGAAGAGCGGCGAAATCGGTATACGATTCGGGTGCCAATGAATTGTGTCCAAATCCGTGCAATTTGCAAAAAGTATGTCATAGCGACAATTGCATCAGATTGGGTGCTATGGACTATCAATTTAAATGCAAGTGCGAGAAGGGCTTTGAATGGAACAGAGAAACTATGTCATGCTTGTCCCAAGACATCATTCAAATGAGGGACAATGCGGTAGGTTTATATTGTATTTTCATTCATTTATTTAACCAACATTGATGTTAAAGCCATACTAGGAAAGGTTATGTCAGTCTTTCGTAGGCTCAAATCCTTATGGTCATGTTTTTCTATCTGTCTTCTATATTGAACGCACTCGTTTAATAACTAATAAAATATTTCGACCATTCCCAAATATTTGTAAGTCACTTAACATTTATTGGCATAGTAAAAGAAAGACGATTAAAATGGATTGGCCATGTTTTATGTAGATCGCCCACTCATCTAGACAGAACAGCTATGAAAGCCCATCCATTAACCGGATAGAAAAGAAGGCCAGGCGGCCAACGGCAATTTTGGACGGACATTGTAGCATGCAAACTCAGTCTTTTTATTTATGCCAAGCCCCCTCGTCCAAATGAATTACTTAATTGGACGTCCGTTTGTTTACTCTATGCAGCCAACAGAGATCATTGGAGGGGATGTAATTAACATTTAATGTCAGCACACCTTAAGTGTCGTTTTTTATGTACATATTACAAAAGTTGACGTTTATGCAGGCGTTTTGGTATTTGAACTACCCTGGGTGATAATAACCAGTGGGGGGATGTTTATCCCCGATGATGACAAAACTTTGTTTGTACGCATCAATAATCATATATGGGAGTAAAACGTGGAGGCGAACAAACAAGATTAATAAGATGGTGGATATTTTTCATTGCCGGTGTCCTAGAAGTATTACCTAGCCTGATCACACTTCAAATAACAACAACAACAACAACAAAAGTTGGTGGCAAAGCCATCTCTTTATTAGTTCCAAATTCTTAGAGCATCATGGATAATTCCTCTCCATTGTTCACGGTTTTCGGAGGCAAGCACAGATATGTCAGTCCAGCGACATTGCCATTGTTTCCAAGATAAAGTCCTGGCCAAAATAGGGTGAACATCGTCCCGAACAACGTCCATCCAAGTACTCTTCTGACCACCTTTCCTTTTCTTCCAATCAGCATTTGGACAAGCCAAAGTTACGGAACGTGAGATTGCATCAGGATTTTTACGAAGAATGTGACCAAACCAGCGCAATCTACGTTGTCGCAATACCAAGGAAGGAAGTTCATGGAATTGGAGGTCATTTCGAATTTGGCGGTTGCTGATCTTTCTTGTCCAGTCCCTTGATTCGGATGATGCAAAATGAGTGTTGTGCCAAATATATCTGAGACATCTTACCTCAAAATTGTTAAGCTTCGTGATCTCAGACCCTGTAAGCGTCCATGTTTCAGCTGCGTACAGAAGCACTGTGCGAACCAATAAAGAGAAAATGTTCATCTTTGTCTTTGGATTGATGTTTTTTCAAATAATGAAATCATGAGAAGAACTGACTCTCATTTACTACATGACATCATTACAATTAGATGAAAAAATTACTTTGTCAAATTCTACGTTTACCGCACGAAAGACCAGCAAGAACGCTTTTGGAAAGAAATGTTTTATGGGGGATCAAACAAAACGTTTGAATATATGGAAAAATTTTGTTATCCCATGTACTTTTTGAAATATGGGACTTTGGTTTTGTTTTTTGCTGTAACTGTCATCTTATTGCCTCATGCTTCATTTTAAGGCAAAAGGGTTTTGTGATTGGTGACGCAGTCACCTTTTCATTACTTTATTATGCAATAAACAATAAATTTGAATCGATCTAGTTTCTTTGTTTTTACACGTAGAGGAATTCAAGAAGCTATTCAAACTTGGAATTAATGAAGAGGTGACTCTGCCATCAACTTATGATGATATTATATAATCGTTTTACAAATTATAAAGATTTGATTACATTTTATTTTTTAAAATAAATTATATATATTATATATTATTTGTACAGTAAATTAAACCATTGCTTGCCATCATTGTGACGGCGCAACTGTTCGCAAAGATTGACGAGGCCGCCTGATTTTTTGACAGGGTTATGTGCCTTAGCCCAACGGCTACTTAAGGTAAAGTTTTAACTACCCCAGGCATTTCAGTTATAACGCTGTATACTTGGTTTGCTGCGGTACATTTACTCCAGGATGCGCTCCATGGAGATGACAGTCGTAAAACTTATTGGAAACTGATAATTTAATTAGATAAATACTTATGAGATAAACTATCTAAATGCAATGTGATGCTGTTAATTATGATGAATTATTTAAAAAATACTTTGTTAAATAAAATTACTCTTGTGTTTCCAGTCATACGTTACACTAACATCACAAACATTTATTTTATACAAATTGCATTAATTATTACACGTTTACGGAAATTTCTACTTTAAATGTTTATTTACAATTTTGCACAATTAGGCATCGCAGTATGATAAGGCCAAAAATGAACGGGACTTCAAACGTGGAATATTTTGCAGTCCTGATGCTAAATGCAAACGAAATAATACAATGTTTTGCGTTCGCGATGCGAAAATGAGTGTAAGATGATTAACTAACACATTCGTTTTTGTTACCCGAATCTGTATTAGTAAAATCGATCTTGTTAATGTTATTTAATGCTATTATTATCACAAAACTTTTTTAGATTTAAAATAAGCATGGGACAACAAAATAACAGTAACAGAATTATCATCAACAACAACAACAAACTCTAATAATTTGTAAAGAACGTAGGACAACAAAATAATTCCATATGTTTAAACATGTTGCCAAAATAGCTGTTTGATTCCATGAGAGATATCCATTTTAATTAGATCTTCCCGAATGGCAATTAGCCAACAACATTTATTTTACCATTTTCAATTGTTCATTCCAAAACCGTTCCTGCTCGTCTTTCGGACGGTAAACGTAGAATTTGACCAGATAATGTTTTTTGTCTAATCGAAGATTGAACTTCCATTCGGTTTTCGCTTAATCTTGTCATTTGAATCGTGTTATCACTTTTTTAATGTTGTTTCTCGCAGTGGCAAGCTTGGATAAAAAAGGAGCGTTTAAGCGCCAAATTAACAACATGGATTCTGTAAAAATCGATATAATGCTACAGAAGCAATCAAGAGGACGCCATTCCGGCAAATAACGGCAAAGAAGTGATCGCACGTATCTGGATGGCAGAGTTACACAGATGACAGGGTTGAGTGAAAGCCGAAAGGAAGCTCAATCTTTGATTAGACGAAAAATAATTACTCAATTGCATTTTGCATTTATTGTCTAAAAGACCAGCAAGAACGGTTGTGGAATAGGCAATTGATAATAGCAAAAATAAATGTTGATAGACCACACAATAATCTTGACTAAAGACTATTCGGCAACATCTAATTGAAATGAATATTTCATTAAATTAGACAAATATTTTGGCGGAATATTAGACCAAACGGAATCATTTTGTTACCCTATGTTGTTTTTAAATTATTTGATTTTGTTGTCGTTTTTTCTGCTGCCGATATCATTTTACCCTATGCATAAGCTTTTGTATTAATAGTAATAATAATAATTATTATTATTATTGTTATTAAAAAATAAATGATAATAAAAATAATAATGTAATAATATAATAATAATAACAATTATTATTATTATTAATATTATATATTATATTAATATACATAACCCTTTAGCTTTAAAAATAAGCATGGGACAATAAGATACCAATTACAGCAAAACAGCAAAATGGCTTTCACTCAACCGTGTCATCTGTGTAACTCTGTCATCCAGATACGTGTAATCACTTCATTGCCGTTATTTGTCGGAATGGCGTCCTCTTGATTGTTTCCGTAGCAGCATAAACTTTTTGATAGAGGCCAGGTTGCTAACCTTGCGCGTTCAAACCCTCCTCCTTTATCCAGGCTTGGGACTAGCTAGATTGAATCATTTCTGATCCAAACTAGGTGCAGTTAATAATAATAATGATAATAACAATAATAGTGGTAGTAATCATGGAATAACAATAGTAATAATAATAATTGTAATTTCCTCAACTGCCGACTATGACCAGTTGACAGTTTGCATCTGCAAGCCCCAATTTACCGATCCAATCTGTTCCACCCAACTGGATGCATGCACAACTCGCATAGACAATCCATTGCATCTCGACGGCGGTACATTGATATCGGGCAACAAGGCATGCAATACCGAGAACAAGACGGGCAACGTGTGTTTGCCGTTAGTCAACAACGAAGGCGACCATTTGTCTTTTCGGTGTGTTTGCAACAATACGCAATGGTTTGCCAATTCCCAACTGCCCTATCCCAATTGTTTGAATCGACGGTCCAATTGCAGTTCGATGGTTTGTATTCATGGAACGTGTGAAATAGACGACAATAAAGTACGGTTATTTTGTATTGCCGTGTTAGACGAGAAAGACGCTTTTCAGGCAAACGAGGTCAAATCGGGGAGGGGGGGGGGTCGGTGGTAACAATCGAAACCATGTCAAGTTCGACTCGAGCGATGTTGTGTAACAATCAAATCCAGTACGTGTTAATTAGAGCGATACTCAGACTTTAGTTATTCCCCCACAAATATTGCAATAACATAGGGCAAACTAGTCATTTCATTCATTCATTCATTTTGGTTGGTGACGTGGTCACCTCTTCATTATTTCCCATATTTATACGACATAGCAAACGATTGATTTCGATGGCTTGACAAGCGTAGACAAACGTGGAAGAATAACAAAGTTTCTTGGCTGGTAGACGGCATCCTTGTGACGTCGCCACTGTTCGCAAAGATTGACGAGGCCGCCTGATTTTTTGTCAGGGTTATCTCCCTTAGCCCAAGGGCTACATATGGTATACGTATACCTTTAGATACCTTTTAAGTATCCTGGGTGTATGTTCGCACCCACCCGCCGTAGCGGAAGCCCAGTTAAACCGCTGTGCACTCGGACCCTGCTGTTATTAGTCTAGATGCCTAGGGGCACCTAGTCCAGGATGCACCACGTTAAAACATAACCAATTCAATATAATTATTCAATAGTAAAATAGTACGCTGTTTGTATCTAATACACAACATCTATGTGATGACGCCGTTATTTACAAAATTGGACAAGATTTTTGGTCAAATCTAATTTTCTTGGCCAAACAATTGAATAAAATGTTGGAATAGTTTAAAATGTCTTTTTGTAGTAGTTTGGGTATATTGTTGTCTCCATTTGCTGTACCATCAAAACGACACAAAAATAATGACTTTTTCTATTAATTCCAAGTTGTCGTAGCATCCCGTATAATCCGCCTCCACAGTTCACGGTTTCTGAAGGTTTGTTGAGATAGTTCAGTTAATCGATTTAGCCATTGTTTCCAAGATAAAGTCCCGACAAAACAGGGTGAAGATTGTCCCGAACAGCGTCCATCCAAGTACATTTCTGATCACCTTTCCCCTTCCAAAGTTACGGTACGTGAGATTGCATCAAGATGTCTACGAAGAACGTGTCCAAACCAGCCCAATCTTTGTTGCCGCAACACCAATAACGGAAGAACGTAAAATTGTAGATCATTTCGATATTGGAAGATACTGATCTTTTTCGTCTAATCTCTTGATACGAAGTGGGTGTTATGCCAATCGTATCTGAGACATCTTGCTTCAAATTTGTTGAACTTCGTAATCTTTGACCCTATAGGAGTCCAAGTTTCAGCTACCTACAGAAGCACTGTGAGACCTCAATGAAAAGAAAATATCCATCTTTCTATTTGGATTGCCATTTTTCAAGTCATTGTATCATCGCTGTTACCAAGGTAGTCGTTGATTAAAAACTATTCTGAGATACAAATGTCGGCCATTCGATAAAAAACATGTTTCGTGTCCAAAACGTCGGCGCTTTTTTTTGATAAAAAAACCGAATTCTATTTTTGCCATGTAGACGAAATGCGTCTGTGATCCGGGATTCGACGGCAAGGCGTGTGCCAAGTGGATGGGCATTTGGTCGCCGTGGTCCGGTTGGATGGAATGCCAGCCCGAATGTGGCACAATTCGCTTTAGTCAACGCCATCGCACGTGTCTTTCGAATTTCGACGCCGAACATTACCAAATGGCAGACGGTTGTTTAGGTGCTTCGATGGAATATGCAACTTGTAGTGAAAAAAATTGTACTGGTATGGTTATGTGCCAAATTTATTACTATTATCATCTTCATCAATGGTAAACACTATTTTTTTAAATGAAATTATAAAGTTGGTATGCCAAATGATGCTACGGATTTGAGTAATTCTAGTAAAGTTTCAATTGCTAGTCGTTATCATCATCATCAAGGATAAACATCCCCCCCAACCGGTTATTATTGCCCAGGCAAAAGGTTGCAAAACACAAACTTTCACAACGTGCATTTAATGAACGGCACTTGAAATGTACTGACTCTAAATGTTAATTACATCCTCGGTTAAACCCCTCCAGTAATCTCTATTAGCTGCAAATGGTAAGCAATCGAACGCCCAGTTAATTTAGAAGGGGGTGATTAGAATTATAAAATTAATGTGTTCAATGCACAAATAATAATGCCATACTGGTAAATTACATGGACGCTATTTTGTTATAGCAGGTGGTACGTTCGTGTTGATAAAAAGACCCAGTTACAATATAGGATTATAAGTCTTCCCTTAGTAAAGTAAACAAACAAAAACATTTTGCTGGAATCTGCTTTTGGTTTAAGAAAAATTACCAGAAAATGTGCAAACTGTCACTATTTATCCATTGTGCAACTCCATTATAGGATGTTAATGATCGTGAGGATTTGAGTAATGCTTATAAAGTCGCAATTTATAATGATGGTGATATTACTGACTGTTCATCCTCGACCAGATGCCTATATGCATCCAGACTAATAACAGCAGAAACCGAATGAACGGCTGTATAACTGGGCTTCCGCTTCGGTGGATGGGTGCAAGCATACACCCAAAATACTTTAAAGGTATCTTAAAGTATACGTATAACATATGTAGATACACCCTGACAAAGAATCAAGTGGTCTTGTTAATCTTTGCGAACAGTGCTGACGTCACAAGGATGCCGTCTATCAACCCAAAAGTACTTTGTTATTCTTCTACATTTGTTACGGTTATCAAGCCATCAAAGTCGATTGTTTTATATGCCGTATAAATATGGCAAATAATGAAGAGATGATCATGTCACCAACCAAAATAAAGATGAACTCCACTATAGACTTTTTTAAAATCACGAGTTTAAGAAGCAACAAGGAGACGTTATATTACTAAACTATGGGACAGAAGTATATTACAGAATTTAATTAAGGTAAAAAAATCTCAGTATTCGACATACTGGATCTTCAATACCACCGTTCTTTAGAAAAAAAAACGTTTTACCCCAGTTCCCCATAAGAATTTAATTCGTTTACACATATAATTGTTTAAAAAGTAATTACCATAATGTCGATATATTATTGACATACAATATATCTCGATTTCAATGCATATCCCTAATTTTGCAATAAAATATTGATATTTTAAATAAAACTAACGTTTAACCTTTTTCAAAAATGATTTTCCATTGTTTAAAAACAGCCGTAGAACAACCTCAAGGACACTTCTACTTGTATTTAAAAATGGCAACTATCGTCAATACCAGTGTTCTTGCAATAACAATATTTATTTGCATCCAATGTGGAATGCTACACAGACGCCTAAAACAAATGATTGAGTAATTCGAATGGAATATCTAAGAAATCAAACATCGACCTATCGTATAACTCTCATTTTTTTGCATTTTTATATCAATCACAAAAAACACACAAAGTTTACATTAATAAACATTTTAAAGTGCCTTTGATCTTTTCCATTTGAAATTACAAATATTGAACACATATCGGTTTTATTTTCGAAAATTACAAATATTTTTGATGCAATAAAATATAAAGTTGAAAGACAGTGAAAATGTATTTACATTTTGCCGGTTTATACTAACACTAGCGTAAAAAAACAAAGTTGCAAAATTAAAATTCAAGAAATGCTTGTAGTAATTTGCATGATTCTGGAGAAACCGATCCACCTGGACGGCAGTCTTTGCGACACTAAACAAATATTTAAGATAATAGATCATTATATATATATATATATATATTACTACATAATTAACAGTTTAAACAGTAAATATTTTGTTTCCTTATGTAAATATGAACTTTAATACACTGC
The DNA here is from genome assembly GCA_025895645.1 of Cardicola forsteri. NCBI lineage: Eukaryota > Metazoa > Platyhelminthes > Trematoda > Strigeidida > Aporocotylidae > Cardicola > Cardicola forsteri. The sequence goes on along the minus strand of JAKXYG010000388.1, from coordinate 285,246 downwards.
TGAAAGACGTTTCCCGTAAAACGTTCAAGCAGTAACATCAAAAAGTAGCCATTACAGTCAAACAATATATATTCAATAATCATTACGTAAACTTACAATGCAGATTGTGCACGGAATATGAGCCAAACTAGCTGCACATATAGTTTGTGGAGCTAATCGATACAAAACATTAGCGCTTCCCTCATTAGAAGAAACATTCGTTTCGGGTGGATGTCGACTTTCCAATTCACCCCCAAATTTCAATGCTTCAAGTACACTGTGCACATCATTAATTGTCATAGATACCTATGCAATAAATAACATTTTTAAATACATCCAAAAAACTCATATATATATATATATATATATATATATATATATATATATATATATATATATATATATATATATATATAAATAATCGGAATGTATTATGTACCGTGCAAATTTTTGTGTTAACTATAAAACGATGTATCTCTTCTACAGATACGTAAGAAGCATTGCGTCGATCCAAAGGATCTCCAATATGTGACGCCGTGGCAGTCTATTGAAACCAATTGTGAACTATAAATCAAAATATTTTACTTTATCTTGCAAATATTTTAAACAAGCTGCACGCAACATGGCGATAAATTCAGCATCAACGCCAGATTCGCCAGCAAACAATGTATTTGACGCCAGTTTATCGCTAGGTTCCAATTCAATAAGCAGATAAACTTTTTGTTTGTGTCCAAGAGCCATCGGTAGTTCTTTAATCAATTTTTTAGTAATTAAAGATTTAATAATTCTGGAAATACGATTTTGCGGCAACTTTGTTTCACTGCTAATTGCTTTAATTGATGCAGCTGTTATAATTAATTTCTAACAATTGGATATAAAACATACCATCTTCTCCAGCTTTGCGAATAGCTTCATAAACTAATCTTTCTTCTAAATCTGATAAATTTTTTAATTTTCTATATTCAAATGTACATAACAAACAACTAACTCAATAGACGATTGTTCTCTTAATTGCCAAGATAGAGTCCGATCAGTATTTACAAGAACATCAAGCATTCCTTCCTTTTGAAGTGCATTCAAAATAGGCAAAATGTTTGTAAGAGATATATCGGAAAATTCTTTTTCAAAATGCTTTTGCGTTAAAACACCGCCAGTTGATTTGAATAAATTAATCACCCTATTTTAATAATTATATGAATATAATACCTGTCACGTAAATTTACACCTTCATCTTTCATGATTAAAAGTATTAAAAAACTAAAACAAAAAAATAAATAATAAGTGACAAGTTTAATAAAAACTGCAAATATAACAATACAAAAATAAACAATCACATACAACTTTTTCTTGAATTAAATTTTATATAATATAAAAATATTATAACAATTATAACATATAAAAACAACTATTACAAAGCATACCCTAATTAAGGCGTTCAGTTTGTAATGATCCTTCTGTTAAACGTACGAACTGTTGAGTTGAGAAAACGACTGTGAATCACTTGCTTGCGCTTTGTGTAAAGATTAGTAAAATTGTAAAAATGTCTCCTAATGTCCAGTGATTTGTTATCTTGACTAATCTAAAATAAGAGAACTCTCAATTAGACAGTAATTATACAAGTTCCCAGTGAGTCGGAAAGTTATGAAAAACACAAGTCAGAGTGTCACCGCATGTGATGACAGGTAGAGAATTACGCCTCCCAATCAGTTTAGAACTCCCGCTACTCCATCCAACAAGCATGCTGGGGTGGTCTAGCGGTACAGCGCTCGAATTCGGACCTCGGTGAACATGGGTTCGAATCCCACGCCGGCACTAAAATGCGGGCCCACGTTTAGCTTCGCCAATTGTCCACTGTTGGAAGATGTTTCTCGTAAAACATTCAAAGTAGAAAACATAAAATAAAAAAGTTTTGTGATGGCAAATATAACAATACAAAAATAAACAATCACATATACAACTTTTTCTTCAATTAAATTTTATATAATCTAAAAAGATTATAATAATTATAACATATAAAAACAACTATTGCAAAGCATACCCTAGTTTGAAAGTCTATCAAGGTGAAATTACATACGTCACTAGTGAAGTTAAACGAAATTAATAAATAAAAACTTTAATGTTTTTAAATTAATTTTTATAATTTTATTTTTAAATATTTTACAATATTTTTTTGTTTAAATTAACAATGTATTAATAAATCTTTTTTAATGTTAAAGAAGAAACAAAAGTACTGCATAAGAAAAATAAAATAAACAAACATTTAAACTTAAAATAAAATAAACAAATTATTGAATTATATAATAGTAAATCATATAAAGTGACGATGTAATAAGAAAGGCTATTGCAGGTAAATAGTCTATGGTTAGAATTAGTTTATATTTTAATAATTGTAATTATAAATATGCAAAGTATTAAAACGTATAACTTTTTTTAAATAATATGTATAGATTAAATAAGTTAAAAGCTTAATATAAAATTAATAGAAGTTGCTTTTCAGTTAGAGAAAAAAGATTTATCTAGTTGATTGTATATTTGTAGTTTATTAATTTTATTCAGGATTCAGGATTCAGGATTTTTTACGAGTTGAGTAGGCCAAAACGCTTTTAGTACTCGGTTCTCAAATTGTCTCAAATTTTTAGGAGAGAAAATGAAATGGATGGTGAGGTAACAGGAGATTAGTCACAAAAAAAATTTTTTAATGAAGATAAAATTAAGGTAGATAGTGGAAGTTAACAATTATAAAAAACGAGCAAAAATTATAAATATACAAAAATAATAATAAAACAAGTTACGTATTACAATACAAAAACACTGCAATAATCTTCGGAAAAAGAAGAAAAAAGAAAAGAATGAATAACGCTCCAATGGACGTGTAGTGTGACGCGCGCCTTACTTCAAATGTAACATTAATTAACAATAAAATATGTACTTATTTTAATAAAAAAGTAGCAGTAATATTACGTATTTTGTGTCAGAATAGAGAAAAAGGCCTTAAAAAAATCCAAAAAATTTTTTTTTATAAAACCTTAATTTGCAAAATAAAATAACTAAATCGGTTTGTAAAAAATGCATAATTTGTAATAAACATTTAAATAAAATATATTTGGACCCTCTATTGGAGAAGTAGTTAAGAAGATTTGTTATTACATTTTATGTGATTTTGCTGGATAAAGACAAAGTACTAACAAGCCGGTAAAATGAAGATAAAACCCTATACTTACTTTTAAAATAATGCTAATGTACACGCTTTCTAATTAAACCATGTTTATTTCAAACATTATGAAAATGTTACAATTTTAAGCTTTATCTTGTCAAACACCACAATGCTCTTTTTCAAAAGTTATCAAACTCTAAAGATGTTTAAAATTTTAAAACTATTTTTTTATTTAAATAAAAATTATGAAATGTCGGTACATTTCAGTAAAAGACCAAGTTAAATAACCTCTTAAATTTGTTAAAGGATTTTAAATTAGAGAAAATGTTCACTTTTGAAATCTGTGCGATGCGCTTGCGTAACGTGAAAAGGTTTAAAAGTACCGCTGTTTGTTTTGTTGCTATTTTGTATTCACAGTTTACTTTAGTTTTTCTGTTTTTGTTAGTGCTTTTATTGCATGTTATCAGTTTTTAGTGTTCTTCTTTTAGTTTACGTTATTTTGTTACGTTTGTCGTGTAGCGGCCCGATCTATAAGCTTGCCATTTATTACTTCTTTTAAAGATTATCATCTAGCGTCGCTTTATTATATTTTTGTTTTTACTATTTACTCTGTTTTTTAGATAATTTTGAATTACATTCGATCAATGTGTGTGACCAAAATTTATTTATGTGGTTTTGGAGGGTGTAAGAAGAAAGTGAAAACTAGAATTTTTTTTGAATACTTTATAAGAAATGGTTCCATAAAACTTACACTGGTTTTTTACCCTCTATTTATTCAAGATTCGCCAATTGTAGCATTGATTTTAAACGCAGAAACTGTCTTGGTGAAATCGAATTATTAGCGGATTTCCCCTCTTCGGAAACTAGTTTAAATGCGATTGTGCATTCTGCTCAACTATTAACAATAATTTTGTCATTACTAAATTGAATGATGCTATACTTAATGTACAAGGTGGTGAAAAAAAATGTGAAGATTTTTCTTACACTATTTTAGTAGAGTTTAATAGGCTTAAAGAGTCTGTCGTTAGGCTTTTGGCATCTTTTCTTGTGACTCAAGCTACTATTAGGCTTTCACAAGGGGAAATTTTATTAGTTGTAAAGCAGTTTACTGTTGATACTAGAAGGATTTCTAGTGTAATTATAAAAGGGATCCCTAAGTCTGCTCTTAATTTCAGGGAGCTAGTCACTGTCATTATTAAAAATTATTCCTCATCTGCATCTAATTTTAAAATCTCTCGCATCTTTTGTAAAATACATCACCTCCCCTCCTAATTGTTGTTACTTGCAGTTCTCTATCTACTGTAGAGGACATAATCTATAATTGGCGTACCATCCGTTCCCAGTATCCAGGAATTAAACTGACAAAAAATCTCTTGCACAAAAAGCGCGAAGCTTTGAGATCTAAAGATTCGTTACAAAAAAATTACCTTTCCCGCTTAGTTTAAATCATAATTTCCTCATTTTTATTAATCAAGATTTTCCCCGGGCGCTTTGGAGTCACCCCCACATTCCCGTAATGTTCCGTCTAAAACAATTTGCCTACTCCTAACCTTCTAACTCCTCTAAAAATGTTTTATACTAATGCTTTAAGTCTAATTAATAAATTATTTAAAATCTAAGCTTTAGCTTCTGGCTATGCTCCTTTTTTATAGGCATTATAAAGATTTGGCTTACAGATGAAATTTTAGATAGTGAGATATCACTTTTTGGTTACAATATTGTGCACTTAGACTCTGAAAAAGGTAAATGTGGTGGCTGCTTTTCTATATAAAAAATAACCTCAATTTCTCTATTGTATTTTTTCCCAACTTTCACCATCTGTATGGGTATAATTTTTTTTATGTTGCCATTTATCTTAGTATTAATGTTTCAATTCTTTATTTTATCTTTTACTGCCCTCTTTCTCTCTTTAAGCAATCTGGTAAAATTTTTATACAAGAACTTCACTCTTTAATTACTTTACTTTTCCAGCACTTTATTATTATGGGTAATTATAATGCTCCTTATATCAGCTGGAATTTACTTAGGTCTACCAAGAATTTTATTCCAATTTAGTAAATTTCAGTACTAAAGATGCTTTTACTCAGCATGTTCTACTCCATACTATGTATAGGTCTGACACCTCTCCATCTTGTCTGGCTTTAGTTTTTACGCATAACCCCTTAAAAATAGATGTTATCTCTTATTTACCTCCCCTAAGAAAATGCGACTACTTTCTCCTTTTTTTGATGTGTTTGTCTTCTCCTTTGCTTGTGTGTATAATTTAATTGGCAATCATATACCTGATTTTTGTAAAGCTAACTTTATTGGTATGAGGTCATATCTAACTAACTTTAACTAAGATTTTTTCCTTGAAGGGGAATTGTAGGGCTTTTGCATGACTGGATAAAAGATTATCTTTATCTAAGGAATTTTAGAGTTATGCTAGGTACACTACCTAGTCCTGTGGGATATCCTTAGGTGTTTCCGAAGAATTGGTTCTTGGTCCATTGCTTTTTGTTATTTTTATTAATGACTTGCCTCAGTCCAATTTATAAAAGACTTAGGTGTAATTTTTACTCCTTTCCACCTATTTTTAGCGCATCTCACTGTAGCTACGTGAAAGTGAGACATCATTTTAAGTTTTTAAAGCTCAAAGCACATACCCATCTCCGCGGATGTTATTTTTCCCATAGGATTATTACAACACGGAATAATCTGCCGTCCTATATTGTTTCGGTCCTTCCCTTTATTCTTTTAAGCAGGCCTATAACAAGTATGCCTTCCTTAATTTTATTTAGTTTTTTTAATCATTTTTATCATTTTCCCCCAGGTTTTTATTCTTCTCTCACCCCAGATATTTTAATATTTCAGAAACAAAGATTAAAAAGAGTTTCTCCTACTTAACTTGTGATTCATCTTGTATCCTGTATCCTGTATTATTGTTAGTAGAAATAAGAAAAATAAACTTAGTTTTATTTTTTAATTCACGTTTTAAGTTTTTTACGGATTATGTAGGAGAAAACCCCTTTTGGTACTCGGTTCAATGTATTTAATGTATTCTTAATGTGTGTATGTATGCAACTACCACATCGCATACAAATAGAATAAAGGCAGTAAATGTAATAGTCTATTATTTTTTATTAATGTTAAGGTAATATATATTTATACTGATTCTTTATGTTTGCGACTGAAGAGAAAATACGAAATAAATTTATCTCACAGTTTACGTTTTCTATTATTTTTGTTTGGTACGATTTTTTGGTTTTTTATGTATACTTAATAGTTTTTGTACGCAGATTGTAGATACTTACTAGTGGACTCAGTTTGATAAAATTAATTATCAGACTGTTTGTATGAATGAAGTAAAAAATAAAATAATGGAAAAATTGGAAAAACCATCTAAATCAGTAAAATATTTCTATTGTAATTGAAAGTGGAAGAAAGGCCAAATCTAAGTCTTAGATGTTAACAAAATTTCCAAAAATATTTAAACTCAAATATAAATAGTTTTCTCAATGCACTTATTACATCAGAATTTAAAAGCATGAATTAAACAAGTAGTATTTTGTTTAATGTACATTTTTAGGTTAACTTAATTATTTTTAATATATTTTGTATTAAAAACAGTCACAAAACACTTTTAAAGTTTCGTGTTTTATCTAAATAGAAAGCCAGTTTTCTAGGTAGTAAATCATAAATAATTAATTTGGAAAAAACTGAAATAAGAAGATAGTGTATAAAAATTTTCCGTTTTACGTTCCAAAAATTTGATGGTAAGGTGTAAACTTCTCCAAGTGATTAATTACTAAATTATAAAAACTTCTTAAAACCCTTGTTATCCTTTAAATAAAATAATAATAATTATTATTATTATTAATATTATTTTGACATTTAAGGAAAAACCGTAAAATTATATTTCTATAAAAAAATTAAAAACGAATTGGATCACAATAAAAACAATGTAATATATTTTTTTTAAATAATACAAATAATTTTTATAAACGCATGTTACGCTTATATATTGCGCACATTTTAAATTATTCATTATTTATAAAAAAATACAATACTTTATTATTATAAACGTATTTTTTTATTAATATAATTAATATAACTATTTTGTTACTTATGTATTTGTTTTTTACTGTTACATTTTAATTACTCACTATGTAAAAGGCGCATCACGCTACACGTCAAATTAGGCGCTTTCTCAAATTTCTTTTTTTTTGTTTTTTTTTGAAGATTATTACAGTTTTTCGTATCGTAGTACAAAATCTGTTTTATTATTAATTTTATTATATTTTGCGCTAACTTTTCATAATTTTTAACCCTAATCCATTGTTTTGTTCTTCATCTTAATTTCTAAATTTACTATAAATTCCCATTTTATTTCACTCCATTTCCAACTCTGTCCCCAATAATTTGAGAGACAATAGAACCGAATACCAAAAGCATTTTTGCATTATCTTGAATTCCAATTTGTCTTTACGGGAGTTTCTAGATTTTTGTTTATCCAAGTTCCTGTATTTTTGAACTAGTATTTTTTAGGTAATAAAATGATGAAATTGCTTTTTTTAATATTTTTAAAATGTAATTAAATTTTATAGAAAATGTAAAGTTTATTTTTGTTAGCCAACGTATTCAAAATATTTTAGCTTTTTAAGTTTATGTTTTCTTGTTTAGCTTTAAATTATTTTGTTTATTATATATTTATAACAAACATTTACAACACACTTTGTGCTAATGTAAATGTGATAAAACTTATTTATTGTGATATTTTGAGAACAACTATGTCTTACCAATTAACAATTTATTAATGCGATTATTACACAATACCGGTAACAAAACCATTAGCTTGACACAAGACGTATTTAATTTTGTTTTAAAACATCTAAAGTTTTTAATTTTTTGAATATCAATCTTGGTATATGTTTTAACTAATTTTGCAATTGTTGTAATTGATATTGTTTTATTAATACATCAATCATTCATTCTTGACTAAATATAAAAACATGAATTATCAAGTATTTCGTAATTGTTATATCAAAACGTAAACTTCAATACTAAATGTATTAAAATTAAAAATAGTCAATACAATTGTGCGGCACAGTAACAGTGAAATAAAAGGACAAATACAGAAATGTTTAGAGTTACACGAACCACGTTATATTCCAAAGGCACGCCAAAGAATGTATGCCGCACCTTTCATTGCAGTAAAACAATAAATATAATATTGACAAAAATTGAGAATTGTAAATATTAAAATATAAACATGATAAAATAAGATTTACAAAATAATACAATTAATAAAATATTTGTTTAATAATAGTAACGCTACATTGTTTTTAACTTATATGAGGTGCTTCAGTTGTACGTGGATTTGACATTTTTACACATACCAATTGTGACCCTTTAACCTTTTTGTAGCAAAAAGTCTAATTTTATAAATACATGACTGATAAGTGTGAATTCCAACTCATTTTCTTGTATAATCGGATATATATAAAGAAATTTTTACATTATTATTTTGTTTAAATTTCAACATAAAATATTTAATAATTGGTATAATTTAAATGTTATATAGATTTTTAAAAGCATATTACTCTGGTATATGTAAACACAATACTGGCATGAATGTCACAGGTAAACATACAGTTTCGTGTACATGTTAAACAAGAAAATTATGGATTAAAAATGTCATTATCTGCAAAAAAATATTAGAATTTAAATGTTAATAGTTATTAACATACATAAAACGATTTTATTTTTTATTCTTTTTGAAATAACGTTGACTTTATACAAACGCATTCCGATTAAAACTAGTACAGCGTTTTTATTAAATTATTTCAACATTTAAAAATGCTTTGCACAAAAATGAAGGCCAACATTTATCCAATTATTTTGTAGCTTTTTGTACGTTGAAATATATGTCAATATGTTTAGGGCAATAACAAAAATAAAAATAATAGAAGACGTAAACTGTAAGATGAATTTATTTAGTATATTCTCTTCAGTTACAAACATATAAAGAATCAGTATATATATATATATATATATATATATATATATATATATCTATATCGAAAAAAATATATGTTTTAATATGATGCAATTAACTTAACAGTAATAACTACACAAACATACACATGTCCAAGATAAATTTAATAAAGTTATAAATTGTTTTCGTTTGAGCAGTTATCAACACTTTAAAGTTACCCGGTGTTTTGTTTGAATCACATGACGTAATATTAACGAAGCGCACAAACGTCCATTTGAGTTGGACTCTTTATCGATCGAATTAGGAATGTGTTCTTTGGCCCGTTTAGCTAAGCGACGAGTTATCCGACTAATATATTTGTCACCACAATTGCCAGTGAACTGGCAGATACAGTGGTGGTACATAACATTATCAATTGGGTCAATGGGTTTTGTATTAAAAAAACTGTAAATATTTCATTCAACGTTTAACCAAGTTGCAGACATGAATTTGTTGTTTTATTAATAAATGTCGGCCTTGTATCCTAAATTGGAAACAAGAATTGTTTTATGTTAACTTGTAGTAATTTTGTACTCGTTAAATTACAAATAGATACAAAAAACATTGTAGAATGATTTACTGTTAAAAAGTGCAAAGCAATCTGATCAATTTTTTTCAATCGTTTTTAATACACTGATTATTTTATGGAATTGTTTACAACTGCACAATAAAGGTATTTGATTGGATATCTTTATACCTAATTGCATTTTTGTTTAGGCTAATTGTTTCAAAATATTTTAATGTATTTAATAGTGTCGAATTATGATTGCAATTACAATTACAGTTAGCTTAAATACTTCAGTAGAAGTATATTCAGCATTATAGGATACAAAATATGAATAAAATAAGAAGAAGATAAATAAATAAGAAAGAAAAAGAAATTTTATACAAAATGACTAGTAAAAAGATAAGCAGTCTTTGTGAGGTGAAAATATCAAAACACATTAATTGATATTTGAAAGACACAATGATAGTTCATTTTTATGGGTTCAGGGTTGGTTCAATATCTTGCCAAATTAAGGAATGCACGAATTATTGTAGATGTTTGTCTTTGATTGAATATGAATAACTTTTCTCCTTGTTTTGCCTGATAAAATTGATTTGTTGGGGTCGGCGTGTCAGCGGTGATCATTGTCTTCCACTATTTTTTTGATTAGTAGACAACAATTCTTAGGGTGTCCCTCAATTATTTTGATGCCTACTAACTTGACTATGATAGTAATACATCTTTTTAAAATAACAAAATCCTTTTTCTAACAGACCTGGAAATACAACTGGTGAGCAGTACTGAATTACTGGGGAAAAAGGTTAACTTAAAAAAAAGTTGATTATTTTGTTTCTTAGATAAAAACATCTTAATCTTTTTATAACTCCATCCAGTTTGGACCAGAAATGATTCAATCTAGCCAGTCCCAAGCCTGGATAAAAGAGGAGGATTTGAGCGCCCAAGGTTAGCAACCTGGCCTCTGTAAAAAATGTATACTGCTGCGGAAATAATACAAGAGGACACCACTCTGACAAACAGCGACAAAGAAGGAATTGCACGTATCTCGATAACAGAGTTACACAGATGACAGAGTTGAGTGAAAGCTGAAGCTCCATTTTCGATTTGCAGAATCTTCAATGCCAACGAGACTTTGTTGTTGTTGTTGTTTTGCTATAATTGTTGTCTTATTGCCCCATGCTTATTTTTAAAGCAAAAGGGTCTTGTGTAATATATTTTTTATGTAATAGTAAAGATGCCTAGTCTTTGTAAATACTAGATTTAAGTGATTAAACCAAGTTAGTTTATTATTTAGATTGACTCCAAGATACTTAAAATTATTAGTGGGGTTTATGTTTGTATTTTTGACCTGAACGTACTGTTAAAGTTTTAAAGATAATAAAAATAAAAAAATAATAAAAAGTTGGAAGTTACGGCAGACTTAGAACCGTAAAAAAGGTTATGTTGTATTAAACATAAAATAAGAAAAATGTTAAATCAATATTTCTGCACATAAATCGAAATATTTATAATAAATAATGATGTATTTTTTTATTTTACAATAAAATTGTAACCATTTTTGTGTCCTCAGAAAGTTATTTCTTTTGTTTTGAAAACAAAATTTGGGTTGTAGATTCTATCCTCCAAAGTCTACTCTAGAAAGGCGTTTTTTGAAAAATTGCAGTTTATAAAATATGTTTTGATAAAACAAGTGTTAACAAGTTGTTGATTTTAGTTTTTACTTTTTATGCATTATAAACAACCAGATAAAATGTATATATTTTCAAAGTAGACCAAACGTTTTTAATTGGATAACATTTTGCTCATTTTAAATTATTGTTACATCACGTTCATACTTAATTCAATAAATCAATTTGGATTATTTTTTATGTAAAGCTATAGCCATTGTGTTTTTTTTATCTAATAAAGTACAAATTATGATAGGCCTTGAACCATGGTTAACTATTTTGTTAAAATTTCGGTACAAAATATGCACCAATCGTTTAAATGTTTACATTATTATGATTATAATAATAATACTAATGACAATAATAATAATAATAATAATAATTATTATTATTATTATTATTACAGGGGCTAAAATAGGAGCTGTCAAAATTAGCATATTGAAATTGATTGACTTTCTTACATCACTTAAGCATATTAGGCACATCAACATTTTACTAAAATAAGCATTAAACATCACATTAGCAATATCAATATTCAAAACACTAAAAATATTTTCTTTTTGCAAATAGCATTATCAAATTTACGCTTAGACCAAAAACCCAGAATTTGCACATTTTCGACAACATGAAAAAACTACTACGTTATTTGCTTAAAAATAAATTATATTATAAAATATGTATATATCTATAAAGACAGACATCACTAATTGTCCAAAATTAATAATTTAGGGGATAGTCATGCTTTTTTATAACTTCTTTAACCGCCTCGGATAAGAATCGACCAGATTATTGATATATTCTTGTGGAATTCGATTTTCTAACACGTAATTAATTTTTCTGAGAGTGTGCCTCGATTTTCTGTCCGATTCACCTCGCGTTTAAGATAACTGAAAAAATTTTCAATTACATTGAGATCTGGGCTGTATGAGGCAATTGAACAAAGCTCAACTTTTTGCTATTTAATGAATCCTTGGTCTAAACAAAAAATATTTCCGATAATTTTTAGATTATGATAAAAACCAAGTTACCTTTTTGGATGTATGCACTGGAGCATTATCTTGAACAACCACCAAATGCCCTGAAGCATTTTGTCGTAGTTCAGACTTGAAAAAAATCATTAAAAATAGCGACAAATTCTGAGCTGTTTAAATGGCTACTTGTTTGGGTCCATTTTTGGTAGTTGCCTGTACTTGATTCCAAAATATCCATGAAGACATGATGGATGTGCAACCTTTTTCACAATGCAATTGTTGTCTTGAAAAAAATCGGGACCACAGATGACCGTGGACTGCACTGCCCATGGTTCATACTTTAATGCACACTCGTCAGTGAAAAACAGTGATCTCCAAAAACATAATGGTCGGTTTTCATACGTTTTGGAAAATTCCACACGTTTCCTTCTATGTTCTGCAGTTAAAGGAAACTTTTTCAACGTTTTCCTTAACTGCAGGTTGGCCGATTTCTATGCGATTACGAATAAGGGAATATGAAAAATCTGGTAATTCTTCTTTTTGGATTTGTTGAATTGGCTTAATTCTGTTTCTTTTTAGTTTGGTGATAATAAAAGTATCATCCCGTTTACTGGTTGATGGTACAGGTCCTGTTTCCTGGTGTTCTTGGACGTGTATAATCCTTTAATACACGGTATACAGTTCTCATACTTATATAAAATAAATCCGCTATTTGTTCAACAGTCAAACCCATATTATTACTTTTTTGATTTGTTCGTAATTTATAGCACTTAAAAAATAGCTTCCACTATTTAAACTCATCTAATAATCAAGATAAATGTTCAAAATTGTGCCAAGGTCAAAAGTTCAAATTTAATGTTACATAGGTTAATAAAACAAAAATGAAAGGTAAAGTAATTAAAAATATTCTTTGATTTTTTTAAAACCACAATTAATGTTAAATTTCCATACATATAAAATATGAAAACTGATCAATTTTTTTATATATAGTGTATAAAGTGACGTGTGCTGGGTTATGTAAACACTTATAAACTTATGTTAACAAAATTTTTTTTTGAAATTTGTGTTGTGCGTAATCCATTTATGTTTTTACCTTAATATGTATACAATTTTTAAGTGTGACTATCACCATTTACCCACTTGAATGCAATTTATCCAAAAATTCAAGACACTTAGCTATTTATAATTATAAAAAAGTGAAAACACAATTAACTTTAAGTATCGATAGTCCATATTATTTTAACATAATTACTTAGTTGAAAAAAATATAACTTTCAAGTTAAAATAGCACAAATTAAAAAATAAGAGTTCACTGACAAGTACCATTTTAAACCCTGTATTATTACTATGTAATATTATCATCATTATTATTAAACCAAATCAAATTTTTAAACAAAAAATGAACTTTCTGTTGTGCTATGCCAAATATGAAATGACCCGTCTTGTTAATAATTGTCCAATTTAATTTTTAAAACTTAAATATAAATTTGAAAACAACTGTATACGAATTTTTATATTAAATACAATGTTGTAGATTGTTACTACTTTGAATGTTGTTACGGAAAACATGTTGTAGCAAGTGGATATTTTAGAAACGTCGAACGGGGACTTGTATTTAATGCGTGCGTTCGCGATCGAATCTGTGCCCACCCAGGTGTTTGAGTTTGTAGCGCTGTACTGCTAGATCATTCCAACAGGTTGTTTATACGTTTCTTGATTCTGGAATAAACGGATACTTAAGGCGAAGCGTGTTTAGTGTGGACATGTAGAATTACATGATCAATTGCGCATTGAAACAAAACGACATTTCAATTTTGTTTACTTTTTTCATTGTGGCCTCATTTTCATTATTTTCACGGAATATTAAACAATTGACTCCACTGTTTTGATAAACGCAACAAACGTAGAAGAATTAGAAGGTTTCTTGGCTGATAGACGGCAGTCTTGTAACTGGGCAATTGTTTGCCAAAGTCGTCTAAATATTGGCGCCGTCACAAGGATGCCGTCCATAAGTCGAAAACCTTCTTTATTCTTTTACGTTTGTGTTACGCTTAACAAGCCATCGAAGTCGATCACTTGATATGCCGTATAAATATGGAAATTGATGAAAAGGTAACCACGTTACCAACCGAAATGACTATATGTATGAATTCACCTCAAGAAACTAAATAAAAACACAACTGTTTCTCAACTATTAGTCCTTAACACTCATTTTGATTGGTAACGTAGTCACCTCTTCATATTTGTACCGCATATAAAGCAATTGACTTCGATGGCTTAATAAGTGTAAAAAACGTAGAAGAATAGTAAAGTTTCTTGACTGATAGACGGCATCCTTGTAACGTCGCCACTGCTTGTAAAGATTAACGAAGCGGTGTGATTTTTTCTCAGGGCTATCTCCTTTATTCCAGCATCTACATACAATATTCGTATATTTTAATATACTTTTTAACTACTTTGGGTGTACCCATAAACGCATCTACCGTATAGGAAACCCAGTTCTACCGCTGTGCACTCAGTCCCTGCTGTTATTAGTCTACATGCCTATAGGCATCTAGTCCAGGATGCACCACATGGAGGAGTAACAGTCAGGAATATAACCATCATTAGAAATTGAAACTTTATAAGTATTACTCAAATCTTTAGAATTAATAATGTTTGACTTAGTGATCATGATTGGCAAATGTTAATAACTGGATCGTTAATTTGTGTTTACAGTCACACGCCGTAGCAAATGCCCAGTTAAACCGCTGTGTTCTCGAGTCCCACTTTGTTAATCTAGGTGCTTGTGGGACACCAAGTCCAGAATGCGACACGTAAAAATCGCAGTCATGAAAATTGCCATTAATCAAAGGTGAGACCTTCTAAACATTACCTAAATTCTCGAGGTTGTTTAACAGGGTAAATGGTATTTAGTTAAGGTAATTATTTCTCAAATACTATGAAGTTATATATATATATATATATACATATATATATGTATACATCTATTTTAATTAATTAATTTTAAACAGTTGCAAGCAACCAAAACGTGAACAACAATTTTAGCACCAATTTCAGGTTAAACTAATTTGATTGCAATTTGACAATATTATTTTTGTATTACAAAGTTAAAAGCAAATTTTTCTTTTGTTTTAGAATATATTATTTTAAGTATAGATTTTTCCCTATTTTTTAAAGTGATACACATGTATTTAAATTGCTGCCAAAACGTGTCACTAGCGGCAAACGTAATTTACGTATAAATTAATTGTAAAATTTTCTCATGGTTACGTGTAAACTTGTTATGCGTTTTATTAGAGATGTAAAATCTGAAAATATTAAGTTATATTGTTATTATTATTATTATTATTATTATTATTATTATTATTATTATTATTATTATTATTATTATTATTATTATTATTATTATTATTATTATTATTATTATTATTATTACAAGATAGCAGCAACAAAATCCATTATTATTATTATTATTATTATTATTACAAGATAGCAGCAACAAAATGATTTCATATGTTTGAGCATTTTGCCAACGTTTTTAGTTGATCCCATGAACTATTCATTTTAGTTAGATCTTCCTAGATAGTTCTTTGTGGTCTACCCCAAACTTTCTTTTACCGTCATCAATTATTCATCCAAAATCCGCTATTTCTAGTTTAGTTGTAAACGCAGAATTTGACTAAATAATTTTCTTCGTCTAATCGAACACTTAACCCTTTCATTTGGGTCGTTCTATCACTCCTTCGTCATTGTTTGCCCCAATGACGTCTTGCTATTATTTGTGTAGCAAAATAATACTTTTTTTACAGAGGTCAGGTTGCTAACTTTGTGCTTAAGCCCTCCTTTTTTATTGACGTTTAGGATTGGCTAGATTAGTTCATTTTACATCTTCTATAAATGCAACAAAATCATGTTTGAACAACAAAGAAAAATATTATATAATTAAAGTATTACATTATTTTTTAAAACATTTTTTATCCAAACATTAAAGCAATAAATTAAAAAGCAATATGTCTTGTTAAAAACTTTAAGTATTCAATTTAAAACAGGTCATGCTTATATAAGTAGAATTGGTTAAGTTGCGTGTTATCGATAATTATTTTGCCAAACATTTAAAGTACAATTGCATGAATCAATCTTGTTACCTCATGCTTTTTCAACTGAAAAAACCCCTTTTCACTTTTGCAATATACCTAGGAAATCAACTTGTACCATAAAACAACTATGTTTAGCAAACATTTTATATTAGAGTTGGAATTTTATTATTGCAAGAGTCTTGTACATAAGTATTTTTTGTTCCACAAAATGTACAAAACACTATTCCATTAAAATATTAAATAGTGTCCTTTCCGGGTTTGACAAGTATTTTTGTCAAAATACAAAACGATTTTACCGTGTTGCTTGAAAATATTGAATTTTTTTGTTAATTATTTCTATGTGTATAGCAAACATCTTAATATAAACCGTAAATATTTGCATATACTGTCGATCATTCCTAACACGGACAAAACAACCGTGCCCAAATGATTCAGTGGTACAGTGTTAAACTACTAAATGAGGACTCCGTTTGGCTTGAGTAAATATTTACTTGCTAAACGCAACACACATAGAAGAATAACGGCGTCATTGTGACAACGCCACTTTTCGCAAAAGAGTGGCAAAGGTCGCTTGAATCTTTTGTTACAGCTAGCTCATATAGCCTAAGGGTGTACATGTACTTTAAGATGCCTTTTAAGTGTTTTGGGCGTATGTTTACACTCAGAGGGAGCCCAGTTATACTGCTGTTATTAGTCCAAATGCCTATGGGCACCTACTCCAGGATGCACCACGTAAAGGAGGTTATCATTATTCGAATTTAAGACTGTATTAGAATTACTCAAAGTCTCAGAATAAACAGCATTGCTAATTCAAGCAGTAACGATGAAATAAAAATTGAAAAATCTAATAAACAATTTACAAAAGCGTATTAGAAGCAATCTTTTAGTCATTATTGTGTAAGAATTATTAAAAAACAATTTTGTATTCTCTTTATCATTACCAGTCGTCTACTCCACTCAAGTTGGAACATTAATTTTTATTCCATGTTATTTTTTGCCTTACTAAATTCTCAAAAACTTCTGTCTTTACCACATACAAGACGCTCTCAACCAAATATTATTTATCTAATCACTTATTTATTTTTATCATAAAATTAAATTATTATCCAACAGGAAAGCATTCATATATATATATATATATATTTGTTATCCTTGTATGTAACTGATTATTTTCAATTGATTATTAGTATTTTATTCAGTTTCCAGTTGTATGTCTATATTATCAGTATGTGATATGATCATTTATTACTACCGTAGGAATCACAACAAACAAGATCTTACACAGTTTTTATTTTATTCAAGGTTAAATATGGGCATATCCAATCAGATTTGGTTTGCCAACAAATAAAACAATGGTGGAAATAATTTCGAAAATAATGTTAAAGTGATTCTTTTATACGATTAAGATTATTATCAAAATTGACAAACACTTGTTGAATTCATACCATTGTATAAAATTAAATTAATATTTTTATTTATTGAAACATTTCACAGTATATAAATAATTATGTTATATTATTCTGACACTAATTGGCATTGAAGGCTAATAAGTGACACAATTATGACTTTTGATTAAATTATTGACCTTAAATATTGTGCATGTCAAAAATTGAGTTTGCTTTTGGCTTTAAATCAATCCCATCACGCATAGCATATGTAACAGTGTAGTTTTCTAAAATGGCGTTTTCTCGTAATTTCTGTGGAAATTATTTTGTGCTCAAACACACATTTTCTTCCAATTGAACGCTAGAATTTATTGAGCAATTGCTAATACAAATTCACTGTTAAGATCATGTTATATATATATATATACTAAAATTGTATATTTGTAACTAACAAGAATATACAAAATGAACTCATATCACACTTTACATCTAATATTTTTATTTTGTATTTTTATATCGATTTTAAATATATAGCGTCTTGTTTATTATTGGATTTATTATTATTATTATTATTATTATTATTATTATAGTTAATTTAACTACTTTATTTGAATTAGATTCAATATTATAAAAAACAGATAAAAATATTTTTACATCATTGGCATAAACAAAAAATGTCAGAAACCAAAATAATAATCGCAAAGACAAAAAATTCAAAAAAATGTTTAAGTTGATAAATATTTAAATAACATGGTTATGGAAAACGTCTCACAAATCTCTCAAACAATAAATCACCATCCTAAAAAAGAAAGTAATAATAGTAATAATAATAATAATAATAATAATAATAATAATTTACTAACAACTTAATAAAATAATAATAATTTAATAATGACAATAACAATATTTTACTAATAATTTAATAGTAATAATAATGACAATAATAATAATAATAATAATAATAATTTACTAACAACTTAATAATAATAATATTAATCTAATAATGACAGTAACAATATTTTACTAATAATTTAATAGTAATAATAATAATAATAATAATAATAATAATTTACTAACAACTTAATAATAATAATAATAATTTAATAATGACAATAACAATATTTTACTAATAATTTAATAGTAATAATAATGATAATAATAAACTGTTGGTTTGGTTAAAGCAAAGCAATCCCGATGGTTGAAGCAACAAAGAAACACTAATATTAATATGTAATAGACATGGGAAAAGTTTATTTCTCAAGTACTGGAGTAGTCTAACGATGCAATGGTCGACTCGAACCTGAGTGGGCACGTGTTCGATCCCCCCTCCTACTGGCACTCAATGCAGGATGCTTTTTGTAAAATATTTAAAATAGGAAAAATTAGAAAAAGGCTTTTAATAATGGGTTAGCAACTTACTCAACCAAACATGAGAAAAATAAGGGTGTGTGTGTATGTAAATCCACTTTCTTTATAAATATTAGAATGAATAAAAGACAGCATCAAGAGTCCTGATTTCAAGTTATACAAATTCTGCAGAACCTCAAGACTATCTTTATATCTAATTGCTACCAGTTTTCGCTTTCAAATAGAAAGCAAATTTTCTTTTATTCAAAATATTTTATTTTTCCATTTATATATATATATATATACTACTTTATATATATTATACTACTTTATACTACTACATGTCAATTTAACACTTTAAATACTTTTTATTTATTCATTTATTTATTTATATACTACTTGTGTGCTGAAAGCTACTTCTACTGAAGTATCTAAGCCAATAACCATAAATAATAATTAAAAAATAATAATTAATAATAATGAATGTTTTACGGGGAACGCATTTTTTAGCAGTGAGCATTTTAGCGAAGCCAAACGTAGGCCCGCATTTAGTGGGCCGATGGTGAGATTTAAAGTCATGTCCACCAGGTCTAAATCGAGCGTTGTACCACTAGACCACTCCGGCATGATATATATAATATATATATAGTAAATAATTAGAAACCGCAAAGCAAACTAAAATCAATAATGGATGTTCTAATAAATTTATCAATTACCACTCAAAGTTACCTAAAACCAAAAACATCGTAAATAACAATAAGTCGGTATTTAGGTGGATTATAAAACCAACCAATGGAAAAAGAATTTTAAAAATGCCTATTGGTCAACCTCCGTGATAAGTGTGAGTCACGTTGGTGCATTCTTCTATAAAAAGGGGATTGTTTGACCTTGAAAATGTATTTAAGGTGGAAAAATCAATATTTATGATTTGTATTGCGTCATAGTGCAAATTTATTTATAAAACTGCCTTTTAAAGTGAATGATGCCATAAATCTTTTAAAAATAAGGCGATTGAAAGGACATATCCATTGACCCAATTGAGAATGTTATGTATCACAAGAAGTCTGCCTTTGGCCCACATGAAAACAGCCCAAGTAATATTCTCCACCTTCCATTGTATCTATCAGTTCACTTGCAGTTGCAGTGACAAATATATTGGTTGGACAACTCGTTAAAAAACACATTCCGAATCAGATTGATAAGTAGCCTAACTCAAATGAATGTTTGTGCACCTCGTCAATACAAAACATTGAATTAATTTTAATGATTGCTTTAAAGTACTGATAACTGGTAAACTATCTCATATATCTGTGTATTAATGTTAAGTTAATTAAATCATATATATATATATATATATATATATATACTGATTTTTTGTTTGTGACTGAAGAGAATATACGAAATGAATTCATTTCACAGTTTACGTCTCTATTATTTTTATTTGGAATATATATATATATATATATATATATATATATATATATATATATATATATATATATATATATATATATATATATATATATAGTTGAGACACATACATACACACACCAACACACATTGTGCTGTTTCAATTCAATGCAAACAGCATTGACATCATTCATTTTCCACAACTTGCAAAAACCAATCGCGTGCAAATACAAATAAATCATTTTTCAATTTGTTAAACACTAATTTTATTTAAAATCAGTGTTTTGTTTTTTCCCCCAACACCCTCCCCCACCGACCAAAAAAATTTATTTTTAAATTTTTGTTCAAACTAAATCAAAAACAACTTTTTCATACAATTAATTTATCGTTTGTTATTTTATTGTGCAATACCGCATCTCTAACCATACATTCGCATAGTTAATATATGTAATTAATTGTACATAATTTAATAAACTAGCTAATATTGTATGCATAATAGTAATAATAATAATAGTAATAATAACAATAATAATAATAATAATAGTAATAATAATAACAATAATAATGTACACAGTTAATGAGAACGAGGAGCAAATCTTCGGATCTGACCAGGATAATATTAAAAATCGATCAATGGGGAATAAATTAGATAATTATTGTCTAAACAGAAAAAGATCATTTGCAAAGATCATGTTTAAAACTGACCACTTCAGTATTTCAAAAAGCATTTATTTATTTATTGTTCCAAACAAACAAAACGTTGAATATAAACAATTTCAAATGATAATTATACAAACAATAAAATCATGATTAACGTATGGGCTGTATAAGTGATCACACACACATATATATATATATATATATATATATGAACGGTATAAGTTAGAAACTGATAAGGAAAAGATTTTGTCTATGTATTCATACTGTACACACCAATCACAGAGATAAATCAGTTTTAATTTAATTAAAAAATTGCAAATAATTCTTTTTGATTTTATTCAATACATACTGGAAATGGAGACAAGTTTATTTTTTTTAAAAAGAAACAATTATTAAACAGTAAGTATATATATATATATATATATATATATATATATATATATATATATATATAATGATTCACAAATATAAAACACAGTCGAATTATCTAACGTAAAAGTACTAAATAATACACCTTGTGATATCACTATAATGAAATATTTCCAGTTTCAATGTTGGTCAAAAGACTGACGTACGAGTTGACATTGATAATAAGACAAAATCCAACACACACGCCAATGACATAAAACGCAGTCAGATTGGTGGAACAAAAACGGCCGTTCAATGACGCTAAGTTGTTCGAAACACAGCTCGCCCCCCGCCCCCAAAGAGGTAGTTAGAAATACACACACACACACACACATCTATTCCATTCCATCTGTACTAGTCCTTGTCTTAACAACTTTGTATAATGATAACAGTAAAAAATGAGAATAATCATCAACAACAATAACAATAATAATAACAACAACAACAACAATAATAGTAAACACAACACCAAACATAAGGAATGATCCGAATTAGGATGTAGTGGTGGAGGCAAAACCAAAGTGCCATCTCATTAATTTCAAATAATATAAACATCTGATATGGTTAAGACAAATCTACAATTGACAATTAAATAGTGTATATCGTAAATCCAAATGACAAAATGCAGTGCGAACATAACAATCATAATGCATTTATACGAAAGGGAATAGGCAAATCGATTCGACCGATGGGAAGCTGATGACAGTGATGGAGAAGGTTGTCGTTGAGATATGGAAGATGAAGGCCTAACAAGTGGAGGAGATTCGTTGCTGTCGACAGCCGATTCAATGTCATCGGTGTAATGATAGTCGTTGGAATGTAATCTGTCGTCAATACGAATTAGAAAGTCGGATTGAATATTCATCATACAACGATTTTTTAAATTTAAGCACGAATGGGAAATAGGTGATGGAATGGGCGACGTAGCGGCTGGTCGGGACGATGGATAATTATTATCAGTAGCAAGGTGGATAAATTTGGATGTCAGATGGACTAGGGATTTGTCTGTTGCGTTCGACGTAGAAATAGGCAGTACAAGGGAATTGGCCTGGTTGTTGACAATGAATAGTCGGGGCGATTGGCCGACGATTGAACGATTCAATGCCGAACGATTGTCGATCAACGTGACAATGTCAGAATCCCAAGGCGAAAAGCAACAGTCGGCTTCGCAGTAGTTGAATTCGCGGTACATGTTGTGATATTGTGAACTGTGATGATAGTGACTTTCTGTAGCAAACACACGAAAGACAGATAGTTAACAATGGAGCAGAGTTGATAAATGGACTGCTGTCAAAATTAATGTAAAATAATCATTTCGTTTTTATGCCATTATTTACTTATACTAAGCACATCTAAGTTGTACTCAAACATTCTTTAAGCATTGTCTTGACGGTATAAGTAAAATATTTTATACCAATGTAATTATAAAATTCAAATTTGTGTCAAAAACATGAATACTGACATTTAAAAAAATGAAAAACAAGTAAATTGGTTACTTCAAAATAATTTATATGGTAAAATATGCTTACATATATAAAAACATGTATTTTTAATATTTTAATTATTATTCATTGAATTTTCTGTGTTTATTTTGCTTGTTTTTCGATTTTTTAAACTGTCACTATTCTTGGTTTTAAATTTTATCATGATATTTGTATAAAATATAAGTTTTTACAAATTATTTTACTTATAATGCTAAGATAATACCTACAGAATGTTTTCGTACAACTTAGATGTACTTAATATAAATAAATAGTAAGACAAAAACGAATTGATTATTTTACATTGATATTGACAGCATTCTGTTCATCCACAATATGTTGGAAAAATAAATTATTATGCTAACGAAATACTTATTTATTTATTTATTTATTATGGCGTCGGAAATTGATGGAGTTTTGAAGTAATATCAAATTTGAAAACTGGTTTGAATTATCTGTAATGGACTAATTATTGACCAATCAAATTTTAGTGCAAAATTCTTTGTTCAATAATATTTCTTTATTAATTAATTGTATAAATATATTAAAAATTGAAACAAATAATTTTTTCAGTTTGAATATTGCAGCTAGTCACTGTTTTTGTTATAGTAAATTTTTTAAAAACCTTTATTTACAAAGGAAGTTGTAGAAAGTGGAAAATTATCTTGTTACTTTAACGATGCTAAATAATGATGTATTTAAAAGACACAAAAAATTTTTAATAAATTTTTATTCGATTAGTTACCCATTGAAGTCTTGAAATAATATTAAATCTGGGTTATTTAAAGTAGATGATTAATCGTCAATCAGTTAATATACAATTGATTTGTCCAAAATCGGTGCTACAATATTTCTACTTATACATTTTCGTTCCCAATGTCGTTATCTTTTCAAAAGACCATTTATTTTATTGTGTAAGAAACGGTTTTCGTCAAAGATTGTATATTCAAGCATTGATAGCATTTAATCTTTATACGTTGTTTTGTTCATGTAATTTGTTGCATGGTGAGAGCCGTTGACCAAATGTCAAATACTTGGACATTTTGCCAGTCTCTGCCACTTGCTCAGAGGCTAATATGTGCCGGGGTGGTCTAGCGGTACAACGTTAGATTTGGATTTGGACAGGCATGGGTTCAAATCCTACTAAAATGTGGGCCCACGTTTGGCTTCGCTAAAAGGTCCACTGCTGGAAGATATGTTTCTTGTAAAACATTCAAAGTAGGAAACATAAAATAAAAAAATTAACAAAAAAAGACGCTATTCCAACAAAATACGGCCAAAAATAATGAATCATAATTCCAATAACGGGTATGAGCAACAGCCAGTAAAAAAGCTCAATTGTCAGTGCCACAAAGTTCAACTTCAATTGCATGAGTCATTAGAGCAAGGAGATTTTAATTGGAATATCGCGTTGATATTATATAATCAATTCTGGTGTTTATTAGATCATTTGTGAATTATTAACATTATTATTAACGTCATGTGTCACAATTATCGAATGCCAGCACGGTTTCAAGATTTAAAACTATTAGTATCATTCAAGGTCAAACAAACGAACAAAAAACTTGGCAACAAAGCAACATAATGCTTATTTACTTGCATAATAAAAGTGTCATTATATATATATATATATATATATATATATATATATATATATATATATATATATATATATATATATATATACTGATAGGCATAATTTTGAGTCCCACTATTATCACCAAAGCCAACCATTGGACAAAAACAAGAATCAAAAACAAAAATCCTTGTTTTTCAAAAAAAAACTTAAAACGAATGAATGACAAAAAAGCATTTTCAATAAAAATAAATCACCATTTGAACTCGATAAATAAATTAATCTTTATTTGTCCTTTCTAACGATGCAATTTGTAAACATTCAATGACTTTTTGTTTTGAATGAAACAAACCAACACTGTTATTATTTTGTTTGTACGTGAATGATGATGACATTACACAGTTTAATGATAATAAATTATTGACAGAATTTGTTGATAACAAACAGAAGAAAAGTATCATTTATTACAATTAAATTCTGCATCATGGTTCATTGAAAAAGGCACATTGTGACACTGACTAGCACGAATTTGTTTACAGTTCAATCAAATCAGAATTTATTGAAATGTGGGAAAGGCTAAACAAAAACAACATTCCTCCAGTGATTACAAAAATGTGCTTTTTGTAATATATATATATATATATAAATAAACAAAGTTTGCAATCACATTAATTAGATTGAATAGAATGGAAAGCATCACAAACCAAAATTTATTTTGTTTTGAAACATATTGTTTATTGAAGAAAAAGAATTAAATTAATTATGATTTAAATTTTGAATTTTTCCCAATAAAAATGCCAAATAGCAACATATGGCAACGTTGCTCTAAATTAAATTCTAAATTGATGTTTGTTTTTTGTATCTAATTTCAATTTGCAATTATTGATGTTGGATGGGAGAAAAAAGTTATTCAAAGTTGGGAAATTGCATTTATTGTGTTGCCAAAAATAAGAGAGAGAGAGAGGGAGAAAACCAGCAATATATTAAATTGCTCACTCGACCAAAACGCAAATATGCAAATGTTCATTTCACGTCTTTAATGGACAGTTTGACAAGTAAAAAAACCGGTTAAGGTTTTTTGCCTAAATAGCACAATAGTCGCTTGTAGGCAGTTCAATTCCACTCTTGTTCGGCTAGGCCAAAACAGCTACTTACTGCCACACAATGCTTGTAAAATATCAAAGAAGCAAACACGCAAAAAGAGAGGAAAAAGGTTTTGGAAAACAAATGAGAATCGAACTAGCTAACTGTAAAACAAATACTCTGAATTTTGAATTATCTGAATTGAAAAAATATTGTCAGGTTGTAAATTACACATCCTTTGGTAGCGATGACCATTCCAATAGGAGTGGTCTAGCGGTACAGCGCTCGATTTCAACCTCGATGGGCATGGGTTCGAATCCCACCACCAACCCACTAAATGCGGGCCCACTTTCGGCCTCGCTAAAATGCCTACTGCTGAAAGATGCGTTTGCTTTCAAAACATTCAGTTGTAAAAATAAATTAAAAACAAAATAAAAATTATTTACCACCCCCGAAAAAAAATGATAATAATAATAATAATAATAATCACAATCATAATAATCATAATAATAAAATAATAATAGCGTAATTAGTGAGATTAAAGGTTTCTCGCATCGCTTTAAATTAAGAGAAGGTTTCATCTTTACAACATACTAGACGATAATAAAATGTGAACACAATATAATTCATCAATGGGTTTTTAAGGGATTATTTGTTTCTAAAATTTTTATACTAGAATTGTCAGATCCACTTGAATAATGCATTTTTCAGTCAACCAGGAGCACTGTACAGCTGTTTCATCCTTATTTGGAATCATCAGCAGCGTGTGTGTAAAACTTGAAAGGTACGCGCTGCTAATGATTCCAAATAAAAATGTAAAAGATCTGTATAGTGCTCCTGGTTGACTGAAACACAGTGGATTTATTATTTAAATGAATCTGACAGTTCTAATATTTCATCCTTGAAAAACTCATGAATAATGCAACTTTATCAATTTTTAATTGAGTCTGTGTTACGTTCAAATCAAGCTTTTGTATAAACAATAAATGTAAATGGACCAATATTTAATTTTTTTAGTGTAATATAATACATTATTTTTTTAAAACAGTTATAACTTTGGCATAAGTGAATTTCATTTTAGCTTAACTAATTCTCTCTCAATATACTGAAATAAAAAGTACTATTACTCAATCTATTTGAATAATTCGGAATGTGATCACTATTTCACACATTATACCAAACCAATACAATGTTGTCCATATCTAGGCGTTTTGACGGCTTTAATTGAAATCTATGTACACAGTTGTCTCTGTAAAATTTCTATTTTGGTGTCTAATAAGTAATATATATATTTTTGAATTAGTGTTTTATTTGCTATAAAAACATAGCGCCATAAATTAAAAAAATCGTTTAATTCAATGTTCACAAAAACAAATTTAATATTTTCGTTTTGTAATGCAAATGCGGCAAAACTTTTGACAGTTAAAAAAGATAGTATGGTTTTGTTACGTCTTTACCAGCGACTAACCACTTGTTAATTGTATTTACATTTAAAACAATGAGTGTATTTTATTTTTCTACGTTACATGTAACAAATTTCCCAATAAATAAATTAAAAGTCTTTTGTTTAATTCAATGTTTGTAGGAAAAAACAACTTTAGTAATTTCGTTTTGTAATGCGCGCGGCAAAACTTTTAGCGATTGGAAAGAAGGGATTTTTTAAACTTTTTTCTAACCAAATTCTTGTTAATTAAAAAAATTGTCTATTGTTTTTCAAGAGTCGCAAAACATTTTTTCGAATCAATGATAATAAAAAGGTTGATCGGATTTTTGACAAAAATTTACAACAATTATTCTATAAAAATGCAAAATTGTGTTAACGTAATAACGTATTCCAAAATTTTTACACTAATCATTTGCAAAAAGTATCGATTTATAACAACATATTTATTTCTAAGCAACGTTTAAAAAATGTAGTAGTACTTTAATTGATATGAAAAAATGGTGTAAATTGGGTTGACTTGAAAACATAACACTGTCACAGTTTGAATTATTTAAAACAAGTATTTATAAATGAATATAGAATTTAATACGGAATGGTTTATTTCATTTATACTTTTTTTTTAAATTTTCATTGTTTTATTTATAGAATGCAAAACGGAAATTAAAATTAATTTCTGATTTAATAATCTCTGAATTATTATTAGCAATTTTTAGGGGTGTTATATATATATATATATATATACATATATATATATATATATATATATATATATATATATATATATATATATATATATATATATATATATATATATATATATAAGATTATTCAGTAAGGACAACCAATTGAGTGCCCACATTATTTAGTTTTTAAAACTATTGTCACCCTACTTAAACCTAAAACAACGGTCGCAACATTAATAATAATAATAATAATATTATTAATAATAATAATAATAATATTAATAATAATAATAATAATAGTATTATTATTATTATTAATTGTAATAATAATGATAATAATGATAATAATAATACTATTTCTACAAAGAGAGATGTAAATGAAGTGTGTTACAAAATCCAAAACTAATGAATTCGGCATTATTTTGAAATTGATCAAAAAAACGCAAGACAAATTCTGCAAAAAGCAATTTAAATTAAAATCAAATAATTTGTTAGTCAATTAAGCAAAAAATGAAACAAACGAAAGTATAAACACATACAACACGAATATGTATGTAAGTTAGTAAGAAAATAAGTAGGTAAGTAAGTAAGTAAGTAAGTAAGTAAGTAAGTAAGTAAGTAAGTAAGTAGGTAAGTAAGTAAGTAAGTAAGTATACAGACAATCAGCTCTTAAGTGAAAATGACTTTTATCAAAGCCATTTGCATTAGAAACATTCAAACCAAAAGTAGTTGTTTCCGTATCTATGTAATTGGATAAAGTACACACAACAGACCTGAACAAACACACACACACACACACACATAAACACATTTTATAATTATGGGGAAAAGAAAATAAATAGAATCAAATTGTTCGTTTGTTTTTCTATTAAAATAATAATTTAATTTCAAATTACGAAAAAGAGAAATAATATTCATTCTACTGAAACAAAATGAAGACGCAACACTATGTATGTATGCATATATATATATATTATATATAAATGAGTGTATATGTGTATGAATGGAGATACGTGATAATATCGATTGCCATTGTATGGAAAGTAACAAATCACGTCCTGATGATTGTAATCATTATAGGATGTCAAAATAAATTTAATCAAAATAATACTTGACAATACTTGAGATAGATAAATGAGGAATATCGAATATTGACCTAAGTACAGAATCATCCATCTCACGTTATTATTTTTCAAAGAAAGGGAATAAAGTACTATCAACTCAAAAAATAAACAAATTATTATTACTACTACTACTGTCATAATAATAATAATTATTATTATTAGTAGTAGTAGTAGTAGAAATAGCACTACTACTATTATTGCTTAAACGTATTAAGTGTAACATTTTTCAACCAGTGGACATTTTAGAAAAGTCAAACGAGGGTGGGCAATTAGTGCCAGTGTTGTCGTTCGAACCTGTGCGTTCGAGTCACCACCAGATCACAATTATGTCTTAGGTACTTTAAGAACCAACATGTGAGGAGGATTTATATGTGAAGTAAAACAATTGTAAAAATATTATTATTATTATTATTATTATTATTATTATTATTATTATTATTATTATTATTATTATTATTATTATTATTATTATTATTATTATTATTATTATTATTATTATTATTATTATTATTATTATTATTATTATTATTATTATTATTATTATTATTATTATTATTATTATTATTAATATTATTATTATTATTATTATTATTATTATTATTATTATTATTATTATTATTATTATTATTATTATTATTATTATTATTATTATTATTATTATTATTATTATTATTATTATTATTATTATTATTATTATTATTATTATTATTATTATTATTATATTATTATTATTATTATTATTATTATTATTATTATTATTATGGAATGCAACAGAATCCCTTTTTTACATTTTAAACATTAGTAATCTTGGTTAAAATGTTTCAAAACACATAAGCAGTGCATTGTAATGAACTTGTTATTAATAATAATAATAATTATTATTATTATTATTATATAAATACAATAAATGCCTAAATCCACCATATAGGGGTCCGTTTGAGGAAGGAGGACAATTGGAGCACAAAAATAAAAAACTTGGCTGCTATTTAAATAACAAAAATACCAAACAAAACTACAGGTAGACTTCAATTGTTGCAAAAAAGAAGTGGAAACAGCTCACTTCTAATGAACGAATTGAGTATCAAGGTTGGACAGAACAGTTCTATGCCAAAATGGTAAAGTACAATTGCACAACTCCGTCTAGAGAAAAAAATTAGAAATAAACCAATCTAGCCAGAGCCAAGCATGTTTATCCATGGTTTGAGAGCAAGGATAGTAACCTATCCTTTGTGAAAAAAGCTATATTGCTGCAGAAACAATACAAGAGGACGCCATTCCGGCAAACAACGGTAAAAAATTTATAGCACTACACGGTTTGACAGGATTCAGTAAAGCCAGAAAAGTTCAATCTTTTGCCCAAACCCTTGCCCAACGTAAAAACAGCTAAGCAATGTTCTCCACCTCCCACTGTATCTATCAGTTCACTTGCAGTTGCGGTAACAATTATATTGGATGGACAACTTGTCGCTTATCTAAATGGGCCAAAGAACACATTTTCAAGTAGATCGATAAAGAGTCCAATTCAAATGGACGTTGATGCATTTCGTCAATATTACGTCACTTAGTTCAAACAAAACATCGAATGAACTTTAATGATTGCTTTAAAGTGTTGATAACCACTCAAACTGCTAATATGTTAAAAACATTTAAATCTGTTTACATCCACACATTAAAACCCATTTTGTGTGCACAAAAACAATTTGGTAACTTCATTAAATTTAACGTGGACTTAACATATGCATGTTTGTGTATGTATGTATAGTTATAAATGCGTTAATTACATCATATAATTTTATATATATATATACTGATTCTTATATGTTTGTGACTGAAGAGAATATACAAAATGAATTCATCTCATGCTTACGTCTTTTGTTATTTTGTTTGGAATTATAAAGGGAGCCCAATGCTTTAAATCTTTGAATAAACAAAAAAAGGTACTTAGTCAAATTCTACGGTACAGCGCTCGATTTGGACCTGGTGGATATGGATTCAAATCCTACTATCGACCGACTTCATGCGGGCTCACGTTCGATTTTGCTAAACTGTCTATCGCGGAAAAATGCGTTTCCCGTCAAATATTCAAAGTAGTTTAAAATTCAAATTCAAAATAAAAGACAATCGATGATAGTGAAAGAAAAGTTGGTAGACCACAAAAAATGTGGCTAAAAAGCATTCGGGGAAAATTTAATTAAAATGCGATCAAATGTTGTCAATATGTTCGAGCACATGAAATCATTTTGTTGCCTCATGTTCGTTTTAAATTATGGGACTTTACAATTTTTTTTCTGTTACTGTTATCTTGTTGCCACATGCTTATTATAAATCAAAAGGGTTTTACAATATCAATCTTGTTGCCTCATATTTATTAGGGCAAAAAAAACCGCTTGCATTCTTTTTTTTAATTGTACGCCAACACAACATAAAAAAAAGAAAACAATTTATTGAAAAAAATTGACAAAACTTCGCCTTATGTTATTGCTCTACACAACTTGATAATTATGTTTTGAAATTAAATACATTTCAATTACAAATAATTGTTTGCTATCCATTGGTATTGGTGTATTTGAAAAAAAGTAGTAATGTTTAGGGTTAATTAGTTCATGTACATTAACGTTTCTATACATATTGGTTTGACAGTATGCAGTTAAAATAAACACACGTGTGTATTTCTTTATTCCATCAATTATGTTGCATATCTGGGAAGCAGCATTGCTGAAGGCGGAAAAGTTGAATTTCATAGGTTTAAATCAACTGTTTCATGTTCCTCAATCCGTCAGAAAACAAAGTTTTGTTTGTATACATACATTATTATTCCTACGGGGTGGTCTAGCGGTACAGCGCTCAAATTCGAGCTCGGTGGACATGGGTTCTCGAATCCCATCGCCGGCACTAAAATGCGGGCCCACGTTTGGCTTCGCTAATTGTCCACTGCTGAAAGATGTTTCTCATAAAACATCCAAAGTATCAAACATAAAAATAAAATAAAATAAAAAATATGGGGAAGTAAGACGTGGACGTGAACAGTGTCTTATAAGCATTCTAAACATTACTTGGTGCGATTACATAAGTCTAGTCTACTACATGACAGTATTAAGATTAAACAAAATTTATTACTTAGTCAAGTTCTAAATCATGTTATCCAATAGACCGGTATAAACAATTTTGAAATAGATAATCAAAGATGATAAAAGAAACATTGGCTAAAAACCATTTGGGAAGGATAAAATTGAAATGTCCGGTGTTAGACAAACTAGTTTGGATCAGAAATGATTCAATCTAGTCAGTCCCAAGCCTGGATAAAGGAGGAGGGTTTGAGCGCGCAAGGTTAGCAACCTGGCCTCCGTCAAAAAATTTATACTGCTACGGAAACAATCAAGAGGACGCCATTCAGACAAACAACGGCAAAGAAGTAATCGCACGTATCTCGATGACAGAGTTACACAGATGACAGTGTTGAGTGAAAACCGAAAGAAAGCTCAATCTTCGATTTGCAGAATCTTCAATGCCAATGAAACTTTGTTGTTGTTGTTTTGCTGTAATTGATCTCTTATTGCCCCATGCTTATTTTCAAAGCAAAAGGGTTTTGTATAATATATAATATTAGATAAACATTTCGATAAAAAGTTTAAATACATGAAACAAACTTGCTGTCCTATTCTGTTTTAAACGATAAAGTTATTTTTATAGCTATAGTGCTCGATTCGAACTTAGATAGGTATCCGGGTTCAAATCCCACCACCGGCACCCAATGCGGGCCCACGTTCGGCTTCGAGTAAAATGTCCACCGCTGAAAGATGCGCATTTCCCGTCTCAAAACATTTAAAGTCGCAAAAATAAAAACGAATATTAATAAATACTAAGTATTGCCAATTAATGTCTACTGGATTTGATCATCGTACAACGCCTATGAACTGACTGGTGAATTTCCATACTTTTGGTACAAAACGACCTACAATGTCGCCCACTAGGAACAAAAGTATAATTCATTTTCAAACGTGATAATGTCGAGTCCATTTTAGAAATTTGTAAACATGTAAAAAAAGCGAAATACCTGATGTCTAATCTAAGTACTAAAACAAATGTGATTATGATTAGTAAAATTACTTTTATGTTAATATAAAATTATGGCTATTCATGAGCTATAATTAATTACAGATGCA
The DNA here is from genome assembly GCA_025895645.1 of Cardicola forsteri. NCBI lineage: Eukaryota > Metazoa > Platyhelminthes > Trematoda > Strigeidida > Aporocotylidae > Cardicola > Cardicola forsteri. The sequence goes on along the minus strand of JAKXYG010000388.1, from coordinate 252,090 downwards.
TATCGTATATCAACACATTAAAATTGTCAACATTCATTAAAACATTTGATATCACTATAAATAATGACTGAATGCAATTTTAGCCATCTCATTTTGATATAGATATATATATAGATATATATATATATATATATATATATATATATATATATATATATATATATATATATATATAATTAAAAATCTATACCGTTTAAATAGGATTAGATAAAATAAATGTAAATTACAATAAAGGGATAAATAAATACGATGAAGCACTTCCACACAAACAGACAACATATGAATAATTTACAAGAAAGATTTGTCAGTCAGTGGACATTTTAGCAAAGTCAAAAAGGAGTCCGTATTTAGTGACACCCGAACCTATGCCAGCCCACGTTCAAAGCCACTTGATCACCGCCGATACATGTGTAATTGTGACAATATTCCTAAAATTGTACCAAAGGATTGTTCCAATTAGTTACTTAAAACGTAAGTCAATATATTTTTTACCACTTTAATATTTTGGGACAGGCAAAATCATCGTTCAGTAGTGGATATTTAAACAAAGCCGAATCGGGGTCTAGTCCAGGATCGGGTCGAGCGCTGTACCACACCACGGCACGATTTTAAACAAATTACCGATGCCAAATGCAGTTCCCCGTTTAACTTGCCTAAAATGTCAGTTTACTGAAACATGTTTCCTGTAAAGCACTCAAACTCCGCCTAGTTTGGATCAGAAATGATTCAATCTAGCCAGTCCCAAGTCTGGATAAAGGAGGAGGATTTGTGCGCACAAGGTTACCCACCTGGCTTAGTGTAAAAAATTTATACTGCTACGGAAACAAGACAAGAGGACGCCATTCCGCCAAACAACGGCAAAGAAGTGATCACATGTATCTGGATGACAAAGTTACACAAATGACACGGTTGAGTGAAAGCCGAAAGGAAACCCAATCTTCAATGCCAACGAGATATTGTTATTGTTGATGCTGTTGTTTTGGACATTGCTACTGCTTTGAAAGTTTAATGAGAAACATCGTACAGTAGTGGGTACTTCTGCTAAGCCAAACGTAGACTTGTATTTAACAGTAGAGATAGAATCCCAAATTCGAGCCGAACGCCATACCAGTAGACCACGTCGGCAGTAATATGTACATATTAACTGCATAAAATTGATAAAATAGGCAGCTAAATAAATTTACTCTCCATTTTTTCGCATATTTCAAACGGTCCGTTTAGAAAAATCAAAATTTTGTTTAATAACGACATTGAAAAACGTAAAGTGCAATGAAATGATTTCATTTTGTACATTCAATCACAAACGTGTAATTTTAAAACGTTTAAGCACCTAAATCTAAAATTCAACGTTTGTGATTGAATAACAATTCATCTTCCCATGTTCAATGTTTTAACCATTTCTTGGATAAAAATGCCCTATTGTTCGTGTATTTTAAAGCTCGAACCAAACAATTTAAAACAATTCGAACTTGTATTCAAATTTAGACCAGCAATCAACTTGGACTTGACCGGGCATAGAATCGAATGTTACCCCCACCGGCCCACTAAATGCGGGTCCACGTTCATCTTTGTTAAAATTGCTACTGTTGAAAGGTGCGTTCGTCGTCAAAACGCTTAAAATAGTGAAAACATTAAAAAAAAAAAAAGTAAATCCGGGAAATAGGGGATGGGGAGAAATCAATATTTACTTAACCTATGCATAGTACAAACTATTTATTCCATTGATTTTCTAATCAATGTGACAACAATGCATATAGTATTCAGCGTGATACATCAAACAATGTACACACAAAAACTCATAAACTCAAATAAACTATTTGGTCAATGTATTACGAACCCCAAATTCACTTATTCAACAGCATATTTGACAATTTTATCATTTTTAATATATTTTATATCAAAAACACTTTTAAAATTCCGTGTTTTATCTAAATAAAAAGCCAGTTTTCTAGATAGTAGAGCACAAATAATAAATTTGGAAAAAACTGAAATAAGAAGAAAATTTACAAAAAATTTTTCGTTTTACGTTTCAAGAATTTGATGGAAGGTATAAACTTCTCCAAGTAATTACGAAATCACAAGAACTTATTAAAACCCTTGTTATCCTTTGAATAAAATTATTATTATTATTATTATTATTATTATTATTATTATGATAATAATAATTATTATTATATTATTATTTTGACATCAAGGAAAAACCATAAAATTATATTTCTATAAAAAATTAAGAACATTGTTTTTAGTGTAGCATGTTAAAGTTAATAGATTACCTACTAGTAATGTAATCTTTATAATATTTCATTTAATAAATTTAAATAAATTTAATCTAGATTATCCTTGTTGTACAAGGTTTGTTTACTGTGTAAGTCTAACTTCCTTGCAATTAATTCTATTTTAGTTTCAGAGTGGTCTAGCGGTACAGCGCTCGAATTTGGACCTGGGTAGGCACTGGGGTTCGAATCCCACCACCGGCCCACTAAAATGCGGGCCCACGTTCGGTTTCGCTAAAATGTCCACTGCTGAAGGATGCGTTTCTCGTCAAAACATTCAAAGTAGCCAACATAAAATAAATAAATAAATAAAACTAGGGGTAAGTTGACAATTTTGGTCGTTAGTGTAAATTTAGTTTTTGTATTAGAAAACTTTATAAACCACAGGTTACACGTTGATCAATATAAACGTATATTTACATTTTTACCATAATGCTACAATTATGAAATCTTTTTTATGTATATATATATATATATATATATAATTCAACAAACTTTGCATTAGAAATATTGTGGCAAATAAAAAACAATTCAGTCACTTTAAATCAAGCTTGAAAACCATTATCTCACATCCGTTATTAATGCATTTTCAGTTGAAAATGATTTTTATGTTTTTCCCCAAAAATTAAACAACCCTCGCTAACCACCATAAACACATAGATTCTTTTTTTGTATTTATTACTTGATTTGATATTAGCAAATTGCCAAATGTGTTATTTCCATCTTATTTTTAATTTTGTATATCTATATAGATATGGAAAGAAAGGGAAAATTGTACTCAAACAAGAAAAATGTTGGAAAATCACGCAATAACGTGGAATTTTGTTATAGTTCTAACCCTAATTAACCAAAATTGCGGATTGAATAACTACTGCCATGCTAATTGTATGTGTTTCAGTTTTTGTTAGAACATTTCGTCATCCATGTGAACATTGAGCATCTGGGCCTGAAGAAGATGACAAAATAAATCAATCTAGCCAGTCCCAAGTCTGAATACGTAAAAATAATAAAACGTACAAGAATAAGAGACTCAAAACTGAGTAACTATGAATTTACGTGTCACCATCAACTCAACTAAATTCAGGTTATCGTTTAGGGCTTCGCTAAATGTTAGGCTTGTGGATGCATTGGGACCCTGCTGTTATTAGTCTAGATGCCTAGGGGAAACTAGTCCTGGATGCACCACGTGGAGGACGAACAGTTAGGAATAACACCATCATTGGAAATTGAGACTTTATAAGCATTACTCAAATCCTCAAATCCTCTGTCACAAATATCACTTATATATATTATATTTCATATTAAACAAATTTATAATGATAAAGATAAGCAACACGTGCTAATTACTCTAGAATATCGTATTCATATATTCGGTTTGATATAAATTAAGCAAAAAACTATATGGGAACAGTTCAAATCATTAGCATCCCACTAGTAATTTAGTTTATCTATTTAATATAAGTAGCCGGTTAGGCTTGTGGATCCGTCAACCGGCGTCAACTCTAAAGAAGATTGCCTCGTCAATTCCTGTCAACACTGGCGTCGTCGCAAGGAAGCGGTCTTCTAGCCAAGAAACTTCATTTATTCCTCCCCAAGTTCATTTCGCATCCAACAACCTTTTCGTATAGGAAATTGAAAAGCTATTAAAAATTGGAATTAATGAAAAGGCTGCTATGTTATGTTGTTATCTGGTTCGGAATACAATTACTTATTTATTTATTCTAATCTTGTTTTTACTACTTTGAATGCTATTCAGCAGTGGGCATTTTAAAAAAGTCAAAGGTGGATTGAATCAAGCGCTGTACCGCTAAACCATTTCCGCTGCATGTGTGTATGCGTGTGTGTATACGCCGGGGTGGTCCAGCCGTACAGGGTTCGAATTTGGACCTCGGTGGGCATCGGGGTTCGAATCCCACCACCGACCCACTAAAATGCGGGCCCACGTTTGGCTTCGATAAACAATGTCCCCACTGCTGAAATATGCGCGTTTCTCGTCAAAACATTCAAAGTAGCAAACATAAAGTAAAATAACTTTCTCTTGTTCACTTTGATACAAATAATAAATACATTGCAAGACAATAAATAATGGTCACTATCCATTGATTATATAAGTAGCTATTATTGAAAATATACTAATGACATAACGTAATTGTCTACTTCTTGTCGTCTTGGGTATATATATATATATTCAGAAAATACTAAACTTTGGAATTGATTATTGTAAATGATTATATATATATATATATATATATATATATATATATATATATATATATATATATATATATATATATATATATATATATATATATATTTAAAATATCAGATTGCAGACACAAACACTGATGTGAGCGTATGCATAAAAATTTGACAGATTTTAGTAACTCGATATACAAACGGAAGTGGTACTTGTAGTTGTAGATTGTGAAAAAAATTTCATCAACTTATTTTTAAGTCAAAATTATTAAAAAGCCAAACTTGAACCTTGATGTTTCCTTGTTTAAATTACAAAAATTGTGATCTGGTCTCCAAAAACTTTATACACTAGAAATTTGGGGTTTTTTGAGATACCCTTGTATGACTAATACATTTTGTTTAAGTTAACGAATTCGTTGAATTGTTTCTGGGATTATCTTTGTCTGTAAGAGCCCAGTTTCCAGGTAATCACTAATAATAAGTTCTTGTTACTGATCACTGTTCTCCCTATAGGTGTAAACATTCTAACACTACTACTACTACTACTACTACTCACTAATAATAAGTTCTTGTTACTGATCACTGTTCTACTAATAGGTGTAAACATTCTAACACTACTACTACTACTACTACTACTACTAATAATAATAATAATAATAATAATACTAATACTACTACTACTACTACTACTACTGCTACTACTACTACTACTAATAATAATAATAATAATAATAATATTACTACTACTGCTACTACTAATAATAATAATAATATTAATAATAATAATAATACTGATACTAATACTACTGCTACTGCTACTACTACTACTATTAACAGTCAAACGCAACTTAATCATTTTGTGCCGCTGCAGTACGAAAATTTATTTTATTTTTTTATTTTATGTTTGCTACTTTAAATGTTTGCACGAGAAACATCTTTCAGCAGTGGACAATTAGCGAAGCCAAACGTGGGCCCGCATTTTAGTGCCGGCGATGGGATTCGAACCCATGTCCACCGAGGTCCGAATTCGAGCGCTGTACCGCTAGACCACCCATCAAACTTGAACAATATCTCTACATTTAGACCGCAAAAATACGTCATACATTAGCATTACAGCACTGTATTTATTTCACTTTGTTTCTCACTAACTACACTAACATATTATCAACGAATTTCCAAAACACAATCTACAAAAATAATCAAGTTAAAATAAATACAAACATTTGTTTCGTTTATTACATTAAAATGTATTATTTTGGAGAAAATTAAAATTATGTAATGTGTAGGCATGTAAATAATCAATAAATATAACAATAATAACAACGATGAGGATGATATTATTATTATTATTAATAATAATAATAATAATAATAATAATAATAATAATAATAATAATAATAATAATAATAATAATAATAATAATAATAATAATAGTAATAATAATAATAATAATAATAATAATAATAATAATAATAATAATAATAATAATAATAATAATAATAATAATAATAATAATAAATTGGATAACGCTCAGCTGCTAACAAAATTGTTCAAAATCTTGTAACATAACGATGTCTCCCATATAAAAAGGATTAGTTAAAAAATGTTCAACAAATTCAATCTCCCCATTCTCTCCCTCTCCATATAAATAAATATTATATGAACTTTTGAGGTCATCATTTAATTCCATTATTATTGTAATTATAAATGGGCAACAATAATTAAATGATATGAAAATCAATCATTATCTAATTTTTTTCTTAATGAGAGAAAATAATATTAATGTAATGACACTAGAATATCCAATAACTAAATAGGTACAAGAGAAAACTGGATAAATCTATTTGAACAATTAAAAAAATTTTGTTTTATAATACCACCTTGTATCTATATTGATTGAAAACGTAAGAATTCAAATGCATACACACATTTCATTTATTAGATCAACAATATTACAGTTCTGGAATTCTCTAATAGTACAACTCATGGTCATGTTCTTCCATTTGCCTGAAGACAAAACTTTGTTTGTACGCATCAATCATCATTCCTACGGCAATAAATGTAAGTAAAACGTGGAAGCAAACAAACAAGATTGATAAGATGGTTAATGTTTTTCATCGCTGCTATCTTAGAATTATTTTAAAGATTATCAGACGCAATCACATTTTAAATAATGAGATTGTGAGAAGAACTGTCTCTCGTTCACTCCATGACATCATTACAATTAGACAAAGAAAATTACTTAGTCAAATTCTACGTTTACCGCCCAAAAGACCAGCAAGAACGGTTTTGGGAATGGACAATTGTAAATGGTAAAAAAAGCTTGGTAGACCACAAAAGACTTAGGGAAGATTTAATTGAAATGAATCAAACAAAACGTTTGGCAAGATGTTCGAATACATGGAAAGATTTTGATCTTTGTGTATTATGAGACTTCGCTGTTGTTGTTGTTGTTTATTCCTGTAACTGTTATCTTATTGCCCAATGCCTATTTCTTAAGTGGCACTAGATACTAGTCCTCTTTCAGCTTTACTAAATATTTATATAAAACTTAAATAATATAGTTGTTGGTTACGGCAGTGTTTGTGTAGATAAAATCGATTTCTTGAAAATCGACTATTGTCCATCAGTGTGCAAAAGCCTACCGATTATTAGTCGAATGTTTTGGTCAACCTCCCTATGAGGACCCGCAGTTTAGTGCCAGTTGTATTGGCCCCATCAACAAATATAGTCGAAACCAATACATAAAAACAAAAAAAGCATTTTTACACCAACAATATCAAGATCCAACTTGCACTTATCTCCCAATTTTGCAAAACTAATTGTAGCTTGACCTCGAATACAATAACTTCAATTATAATAAATAAATTTGGGTTTTTTTCTAGATTACCATATTCTTAAACAATTATTTTTAAAAATATGTCACATATAACATAACAAACTTTTAATTTGTTTCCTAAATCAATCATTCATGCTTGTACATTTTGGTTAGTTAGTGTATATATATATATATATATATTCCCAAAGGATATTTAAAATTTAATCTGACATACAACACAAATATATATATATATATATATATATATATATATATATATAATTCCAACCGACTCATTTAAAAACCATCAAACGTTTATCAAAAACAAATGATCCATGAAAATACCAACTTGATCTGTGTAAAATTTAAAAAATTATTATCACTACTACTATTACTCCTACTACTAATTCTATTGCTATTAAAATAATTCAATAAACGTTTTTAAAAATTATTTTTTTCAATTAAAATAAATACACTACTGGCTGTAATAGAAAAGATTAGAAAATCTGAGTTTGAATAAAATAGGCAATGCATTTTATGCCCAACATACTTGCCTTCATTTTGAAATAAAAGGATTATTATTATTACGGTTATTAATAGTATTATTATCATTATTACTATTCATAATTAATAATAATAATTAATTATTATTAATAATTGATAATAATAATTAATTATTATTAATAATTGATAATAATTATTATTATTAATAATAATTAATTATTATTATTATTATTATCATTATTTTAATAACTATAATTACCATTATTATTACTATTATTATTATTTATTGGTTGAATGCTCCGTAAGAGACATGTCACACAAAATGGTATTTTGGTAGCACTCGAAATCATACGCACACATCTTCCAGTCTTTACATTTTAAGTTTTCTTGAAAAGCCTTTTATAAAATTATCCAAAAACTAAGTGACATTTTTGTAACAACACCAAATAAACAACGAAATCCGTCAAGTGTCTAATATTTTATGCACAAAAAAAATAGAAGTAAATTATTAATTATCAATAGTATATGAAACATGGCATTCAAAATTATGGATCAACTGTGCAACTGTCAGACACACGAAAAAAATCAAATCCGCATTCCAATGTTTGTCTAAATTAAAACAAAATGTCAATATTCGTTTTATTATTCAAAAATTGAATAAAAAGTTAATCTTTAAACAATTTCGTCGGCGTTTAGCTAAGTTGGATTTATGTCAGCTCTACGTCTCATCTACAATTATGTTTATATATGGTTGGGACTGTTATGTTTCCTACCCCATTTAGAACATTAAACATATATCAGTCTCTACCACATATACACACACATACATCTGTTCCAATCAATTGTTAAGGTAAATAAGGATGAAATCTTAATCTATTTTTCTAATGTACTTTTAAAAAATTGATTGCGATAAAAACACGCTTATTAACACATTTTTCTTTACCGCTTAATCCATCTTCTTTGTTGAAACAAAAAACCTAAATTGCCAAATATCTAATTTAACAAATATGTGATTCCCAAATTAAATTCGACCAGTTTTGATTAAAAAAACAATTGTGACTTGGACGCTTAGAGGTATATTTCTTTATATATATACATGTATTATAAGTACATGTTATAATTTTTAAATATCACTAATGCAATAACGGTGTGTCATAATGTAGACGGTTCAATTTATGAAAATTGATTAAGCCCAACTGAACAATCCAGTCTTTAGCATGTTCCAGTCATAACCCATTAATTGAGCATTATTGATCAATATAATTATCGATTTTTCTATAAAATAAACAAGCATCACACTTTCATAATTCGTGAGTTGCATGCACTTGCTCGTTTAAATACTCTAGTTTGTATAATTATATGGGATTGATAATGCTTCAATGTGACTGAATAAATGCTGGTCTTAGTTTGTTTTCTATTACTATTACAATCTATGACTAAGTATCTTCAATTGATAATTACTAAATCCAGTCAACATCCAACGTCTGCGTACTCGCTAAAATACAAACTATTGATGTATACAACGGTGATTCTAACAGGTGCTCACGCACTTATTGTAATGAAAAAGATTTCCTGTTATATAAATTTTGTTAAGTTAGATGTTATTATGCAAAAACTATTCGAAAATAAATCTACATAAGCAGAAAACGCTAGGTAGTATGTTAATTAGCGTAACGTATGCATACATAAATTTATTTAAATATTAAAAAAAACGAATCTATAATCTTTTATTAAAAAGTCTCACTAATTTAATTAAAATTTATGTTTTGTCAAAATTATTACCTTGAAAATTTAAAATAAACATTTTATCTATCCCGTTCTGAACAAAACGCCCACCTCCCCTCTCCCAAGTCAAACTTGATGTATGTATACAAAAACAATTTTCCTTTATTTCTCAAACGAAATCAGTACATGCCTATATATTGATATATGTAACAATGACTATTTCATTGTTTTTGTTTGCAAAAAGTAAAGTAAACAATTTTGAAAAATCAAATAACCCGTTTTTAAATTAGAACATGGCCAAGAAGCTATCTTGGCTCTCGGTTAGAGTTGCATAAAACACAACGGGGATCGCTAGTTAATCCTGCATGGATACCGCGTCCAAGTAGAAATACATAACAGCGATAAAAAGACTGAACCAACTTTGTTTTAATCAGTTAACTAAGCCCTTACCATTCATTTCATTTCATTTTGGTTGATGACCTGTTCACCTCTTCATTACTTTCCATATTTATACGCCATATCAAACGATTGACTTCGATGGCTTATAGGCTGCATAATTGTGACGCCACCGCCTTATTATTGTCTGGGTTGTGCTTACATTTACCCACCGAAGCGGAGGCCCAGTTATAGTTACAGTGTACTCGGTCCTTGATTTTATTAATCTTGATGCACCACGCAGATGAGGAACGGTCAAGAATATTACCATTATGTTTAGAAATCCTCAGAATCATTAGTATCTCTGAGCCCTTACCAATGAGTAATTGTATCACATTTTACATATTTTATTTACATAAGTGTTTAAAAAACTGACAAACAGTTGCATTACAAACATTTGCAACTAATTTGCAGAAAGAAATCTATCGATGGACTACAATTCATTCACTTTTGTGACACTAACTATATAGTGCACATCTAAATTGTACTCAAATATTTTAAAAATATTATCTTGGCGGTATAAATAAAATATTTTATATAAACTAATATTTCATGCCAATACCATTATAAAAAATTGTTGTTGTTAGGTTGGAAACAAGAACATTGACATTTGAAACAATAAAAAAATTAGCCAATTAATTGGCTAAAAATAATTTATATTATAAAATATGTATACATATATAGAAAGTTACTTTCTAGAAATTTATGTTTTATGTAGGGCGTTCCTACGTATTGTAACCCTAAGTTGTGGAATTCGATTTTGCATTTCATAATTAAATATTTCTATTTATCAAACCATTTACATTATTTTTTTTTAATAATTGTTAAAAAATTACAATTATAATAGGGATTATGTTGTCTCAAGACAATTGCATAAATGTAGCGTTTATTTTAGTCAAGGATTTTGTAATTTATAGGATTAAAAATGCATTAATTTCAAAAGTATAGTAAAAATTATGTTATCTTTTTTTAAAATATAGACTACAGCAGCTTGTTTTTGTTAATTGTTCAATGCTCTAAAGTATTGGGATGCTAATGATCCTGAGGATTTGAGTAATGCTTATAAAGTCTCAATTTCCAATGATGGTGATATTCCTGACTGTTAATCCTCCACGTGGTGCATCCTGGACTAGGTGCCCCTAGGCATCTAGACTAATAACAGCAGGGTCCGAGTGCACAGCGGTATAACTGGGCTTCCGCTACGGCGGGTGGGTGCGAACATACACCCAGGATACTTAAAAGGTATCTAAAGGTATACGTATACCATATGTAGCCCTTGGGCTAATGGAGATAACCCTGACAAAAAATCAGGCTGTCTCATCAATCTTTGCGAACAGTGGCGACGTCACAAGGATGCCGTCTACTAGCCAAGAAACTTTGTTATTCTTCCACGTTTGTCTACGCTTGTCAAGCCATCGAAATCGATCGTTCTACATGTCGTATAAATATGGGAAATAATGAAGAGGTGACCACGTCACCAACAAAATGAAATGAAATGAAAATGCTCTAAAGTATTATGTTGAGGTCCAGTATCCAATATAATATAGAAGACTTAACCAATTTTAGTGCTACCTTAAACTTTTACGGGTTCATTTTATTTTAATACAATTGTGTATCTAGTTTTATGATATTTTTTAATAAATGCTACTTTAAAAATATTGAATTTCATTTTTAATATTGAAGCTCAACATGATACTCTGAAAAATTGAACAATGGAACTGTTTGTCAATTTTTTAAACACTTATACAAATAAAATATGTAAATTGTGATACAATTACTCTTTGATAAGAGCTCAGGGATACGAATGATCCAATTACAACAATGCTTCATTCCCTTCATTTCTTTCATGTTTCTATGACAAAGCGATCACTTTGTTATTTCTAGTTTTGTACAATACATCAAACAAGATGGCATCTTTATGACGGCAAACCTAATTTCAAGGTTATCTCCATTAGCCCAAGGAATACATATACCTTTTAATTAACCTAAGTGTATGCTTTCACTCATGCACTATGGGAAAAGCTCAGTTATATCACTGTATATTCGGTCCCCGCTGTGATAAGTCTGAATGATTAAGTTTACCTAATCTAGAATGCACTACGTAGAGATGTTAGTCACCATCTTTAGAAACTTTGTAAACGTTACTCAAATCCTCACAATAATCGACATCCCAAATGTTTGAATAAGAATGATACAACTGACGCCAAAATAGCACGTGGTATATCTTGAACCCTGATTAAATGGAAAGAAGCAGCATAATTGGACGTTTTGATATATGAATCGCATCATTCGCGTCATGTACCAATGATATAGACTAGTAGAGGCAATAAATTAGATGATAATAGGGTCAATTTTGTTGTCAGTTTATTAATTTATTTATTTTAATTAATAAATGGATTACTTTTAGGTCATAATTACTTGTTGCAATTGGCTTTTAAATGGAATAAAAACACTCGTAGTTAGGTATGAAAATAAAACAAATTTAACGACTGCAACTAAAAAGTAATTGTTTTGACGTCTATTGAACAAAATGGATAATATTTATTTTAGCAAACAATTACTCGTACTACAACGATAATTAATGAAAAAGCAATAGAAACATTCACATATTTCCATTCACTCTGATTTTTAACTTTATCGCTTCTATTTTTATCATTCAGTGTTTAGTTGATAAAGGAATCTCTAATGTGACGTCAATTCAATAATAAAAAATATCTTAAAACGTTCTAAATAATGTATACCATAAGGAATATTATTATTATTATTATTATTATATTACTATCATTATTATTATTATCTTATTAATATTATCTTCTTATTATTATTGCTATTATTATTCGCATTATTATTTTTATTATCATCTAATCACAACAAAATTTTAAGAATCAAATTTCGATTTTCTTGAAAAACCGAATTTGTCAAAGTTCAGATAAGACAAAGAGAATTAAATAACGAAAACAGTTAAATAAACCATTCTATCGATAAAAGACATAATAGCTCAAAACACTCATTTGCATATATATACATATATAAATTGTTTTTTTTTTATAAAAATCATTATTACGAATAACAAGCACAAACAAATTTCAGCTACAAATAAATAATTATTTATTTATTAAACACGACAACAAAACGTTTTTACTAAATCAATCACAAATTAATTTCTAATTCTTTGTTAGGTAATTAAAAATAAGTTAGGAATGGAAGCCGATATATATATATATATATATATATATCGATCGGGATAGAAATAAAATTCATGAAAATTAAAACAACAAAAAAACAAAACTATTGTCAATGTCATGCTTAAACTGAGTGTGTGTGTGTGTGTAAGAGTATGTGTGTATGTAAAAAAATGAAAGGAGTGTGTAAAGATTTGAAAAGCAATGAATTTAATAATCCATATTTACAAAATCGATATATATATATATATATATATATATATATATATATATATATATAATCCTGAGGATTTGAGTAATGCTTATAAAGTCTTAATTTCCAATAACGGTAATACTCTTCACTGTTTCTCCCCCATGAGGTGCATTCTGAACTAGGTGCCTACAAACATCTAGACTTATAAAAACAGGGACCTAGTGCACTTGGCTTTTACCGGATTCCCCTTCAGTAAATGCGTCCTATAACCAAGATGCTTAATAGATATCTCAAGGTAACTGTTCACCATATGTAGCAGGTTAGGTTTATGGATCCGTCAACCGGTGTCAACCTTATAGAAAATCTTGTAAACACTGGCGTCGTCGCAAGGGAGCGGTCTCCTAGCCAATAAACTGCATTTATCCCTCCATGTTCAATTTGCATCCGACAACCTTTCCGTATAGGAATTCGAGAAGCTATTGAAAGGTGGAATTAATGAGAAAGTGGCTTTGTTACCAACTTATGTTGCTATAATACAGTTCCGTGTAAAATTAAAACAAAAGAGCAATCACAACCAATGTTTATCACTTTTATGCAATGAATAAAATCACAGATCGAAACGTAAGGTCAGTGACATAAAAAAGTAGCTTACACTAGGGTACGATTCACAACCACTGCCACCCGTACTAACCTGTTTAAGGCTGAAATAAATAATTAGGCTGAATGCAATTTCTGTGCCAAATTAGAACATCACTATTTTATAAACTCTGTAAAAATTGTTATTATGCATTGTCAAGCGCATGGTATACAGCACAATGGTTTATTAGTTAGAGCACTCTCTACAGACTAAATATTAACTCCTTCAAAATATAATAATCCTAAAATTATACATAGATGTGTAACGTAGCTACTTTTCTATGCATCTCTAGCATAAAGCCAAAATACCTGCTTGATAAATCTCATGGAATAAACAAGTATTTGACAGTGTGTAAAATATACTACTCAGTACTTTCAACAGTAAGATGTGTTTGAACACTTTTGTCAAAGTAATTTAAACATACTTCTAAAAAGTCACTTTACTGCACAAAAGCTGAAATCTTAGCTTTGACATTTAAACTACAGACTCTTGATAAAATTGCCACGTACCGAACAGTGTTGCTTCACCCAAAAGCATTTAACCAATACATTCCAATAAAAAAGTACATGATCAATATTATGGATAGAATTGCCAAAATTGGAGTACATTGTTATGTTATAAATAAAATCCTCTCATCTCCTCTATATTTTCGTTTTCTTTTAAATGAAAATATTGTCATTTTTTAACAATGCGTGTCATGTATAAAATAATATTATCTTGTCAATTGAATTTTGTTTTCAAGAATATTTAAACGAAAAAAATTCGACGCTTGAGAAATGAATATTGGCGCTGTACAAATGATGAATAATCAAAGTTAGGCTGATTTGTGGTAAATAAATCCTTAACATTGTTTACAATATAGAGTTTGTTGAATACAGAAACAATTTGTCAATATTTTGTTATAATAATTTATGGATATGTCCAGAATTATATCACAAGTTAAGATAGAAGTTTTGAGTAACAAACTTTTTTTTTTTTAAATTATTCCGTTCCAGCGAATTGCTTGCTTGATTTTTTGTTTATTTATTTATTTGTTTGTTTCATACATTCATTATCATATCGAAATAAAAAAAATTTTATTTTATCAATATTGATTTTTTTAATTCTCTTTTTCCAAAAAAAATAAAATAATAAATTTACTACTTTTTGACATGGAACATATTTGTCAATAAGGTGACATTGAGCGAAGCCTTTTAGCCAAAAATCTACTCGACCAGTGGTAAAACGTGAACTCTAAGCCACAAGTTGGGCACTTAAGTTACCTCTATTGTATTCAAGAAGTCAAGAGCAGTTATTTAATGGCATTGTCAATTCCCCTATCGACAAAAACCCGAATGCAGCAATTTTACCGCTAAGTTATCTGTTCACTTTCACAAACACATATCAGTGGTATTAGTTCAAGTTGTATCTACCATATTAACAAGCAATACAAGCGCAATCAAGTACTTTTAATTTCATTTTGATGTGTATGTGTTGAACTTTGCAAAAACAGATTATGAATATGTGTTCTAGACACCATTCAAGCATTAACACTGAGAGTAGGGAGCACATCTATAAACGTACCTATATTATTGACATTCTCCTGTATCAGTATTTAGATCAACTTATAATGTGATATTTACTCAATGTTAGATGCTCTTTCAATGTCCTCTTTTTGCAAAGCATTGAAATCTGACGTTTTTATAAACATTGTGCCACACCAATTGTAATTAGGCGTTCCAATTGAAGTTGGCGAATAAGTTGCATATGTCTATCACCAATAAAATGGGACAAGTAACAAAAATCTGTTGCCATAAAAATTTCCCAATTAAACATGAACATCAAGGTATAGGCATTGTCTTTGCTAGTATAAATAGGAAAAAATGTAATGTTCACAATAATACATTTCTTGGCTAAATATCTACATTCTTTCTATTTGTCACTTTGTTTTTATCCAGGTTTTACTCATTGAACAAGTAGGAAAGATGGCCAAGTCCTTGACGAAGCCTCTGCCGGTGGTGGACTCCAGTTTCGAATCTAGCGCTCCACCAACTTACACTGACAGCGCTAAACATACAAAGTATTTTAATAAGGACGATAATTTAAGATAAGGTGTAAGTGAAAGTTTGGACAACTCTACCGTAGCCAGATTTAGAAAGGGACAGAACATGAACGCATGACTGGCAACCTGCTGTCTGCATACATTAATGCTGCTAAAGAAACAGCAAGAGAACAGGAAAACAAAATGGTGAATTTTGGAAAAATCCGAATATAAATTCAAATTTCAATACGTACAATTTTTAAAGCCAAAGAATTGTAAATGTACAATTATATGAAACAATCTTGTTGTCCCATGATAGGTTGGGACAACCTTTCCAGTAAGTGAACATTCAGGAAAAAATCCTACCTAACGAGGTGACAATACGATTGCTACGTACGCATTCAAAACTTCCGATAATCATTGCAATACAAACTCTACGATTTTGTATTTCTCTTAGGGTATAATTAATTTTTTTTCTCCAAAGTAACCCCACATCATTTCAACTTTACAAACGTGACAAAATTACGTATCAGTCAACAACGAGATAACGCGACAACGTCCGCAACTAATATTGATGATCGCTTCTTCTATTATAGGGCAAGAGATTTAGCCAACCAGTCTTTTAGAAGGTCATTCAAACGGGGGCCTGCAATTCGTTGCAATATCGAGCCCCTGTTACTTGGTATACTATTCACTACATATTTGACATATTTACATTTGGCTTTATCTGTGTTTTTGTGCCGAAAAAACGTTAAGTTCATTTCTATGTATATGTCGTATTTTTCTATTACAAATAAAACTGTAATCGTTCTGTCTAAAATTGACAACTTATATAATAATTATTAATTCATTGGAATATATATATATATATATGAGTGTATAAATAAATGCAACACATAGATTTCATTTTCTCTCCCAAAAACAATCAATTTCGTTAAATGCAAAATCGATAGTATATATAGCCTAACGAACTTGAAATGCTATACTTTGTTTTGAACAATTATTCATTCATTTATTCATTTTAGAATATTTTCAACACATCCTTAAAAATATCAATTGTATCTTCCATTCCCAACCCTAATGAAATGAAAAAACTGCATGTATATATATATATATATATATATATATATATGTGCGTGCGTGCGTGCGTGCGTATGTGTATGTGTGAACCAACAATCATAATTTACCAAAAAAACCGTCATCCTACATTCTAAATGTTATCTACATTCTAAAAAACATCTGGATGTCTCCAAATTCATACAAAAATTAATCAGGATTATTAAAAAGTTGCGATAATTTTAATTATCTAATAATACAAATAATAATAATAATAATAATAATAATAATAATAATAATAATAATAATAATAATCCCACCTTTTTTTGGTTTGTTTTGATAAAGCAGATTATAATCTTTATTTTAAGAGGTTTTTAGTTGCTCGTTTGAAAAAATAATAACACATTGCAGTTATAATAATAATAATAATAATAATAATAATAATCGATAAACCATTTTGAATATATGAATGCTTCCTTATCTTTTCTTGAAAAATATTAATCCATTAAAAATGTGGAATTAGAAAAAAATGTAAAAAACGTTAAAGTAGTTAACAAAATGGAAAGAAAAACATTCATATTTTTTAACTATTACAGATTGATAGATTTGTTCCGAACCAAATTAAATTTGGTTTTTATTTTATTTTATCCAATTAATAACTCTTCCTTTTGTTATTATTACTATTATTATTATTATTATTATTATTACTATTATTATTAGTATTATTATTATTATTATTATTATTACTATTATCATTATTATTATTACTATTATTATTAGGTTATTATTATTATTATTATTATTATTATTATTATTATTATTATTATTATTATTATTATTATTATTATTATTATTATTATTATTATTATTATTATTATTATTATTATTATTATTATTATTTATGTATTTATTTATGTTTGCTACTTCAATTGTTTTACGGGAAATGCATCTTTGAGCAGTGGACATTTTATCGAAGCCGAACGTGGGCCCGCATTTTAGTGGGTCGGTGGTAGGATTCGAACTCGGATGCCCACCCAGCTCCAAATCGAGCGCTGTAACGCTAGACCACACCGGCATGAGAGCAACGAAATTAACCCCTGTGATTATACAATTTAAATGTTTGACTCTGAAGTTTGTGCATGCCGAAGAATGAAATTCTATTTGAATTTTGCCGAACGGAAGCAAAATTTGCCCTCATTTGCCGTAACAACATTATTGATTCTTTACAGAAACCAGGTTGCTAATCTTAAGCTCAAACCATCCTTTTTTCACTACCAAACTTGAAACAGGCTACCGTAAAATTAGTTTTATTTATGCTAGACTAATAAACACCGATAAAATTCATTGTTCAGTCAAGCTACACATTTTACTCATTATTTTAGTTGAAATGTTTGTACATTTAGAAATTTATATTATTTGTGATTTTTGTAGGTAAATCAGGTGCATTGTTCCTGTTAGTGATACGTTATAAATACTCTTGTTTAAAGGAGCTACATATACCTATACCTTAAGATATCTTTTCAGTACCCTAGGTGTATGCTTCCACCCATTCGCCCAATTACATTTGGTCCGTATTGTGTTATTATTATTATTATTAACTTAAAATAGAAAAAAATTAATAAAAATAACAAACATGGACGTTCAAATTGTTAAAAAATAGAAACAAATAAAAACTGTTGCACCATTCAAAATAACTGTAAATTTCTTTAAAATAATCAATAAAATTGTCTAATATAATTGTTGACGGTTACACAAATTATGTATGCCACTGACTAGTAAACTAAACATCACTTACAAAAATTAATTAACTAATGTAAAAACAGTATTTACAAAAATGTTTATACTGTACAAATAGGAAAGGAATAAAATCAAATAATTCGAAATTGAAAACAATGTAGCTTCGTGTATGTTGCTACTCTAAATGTTTTACAAGAAATATTGTTCACTAGTGGGCTGAACTTTGGCAGAAAGAACAATTGTATACAACCATTTTATTGTTCCACGTTTATCATGGCAATAAAAGTGGTCAGGTAGTCTAGCGGTACGGCGCCTAACTTGGAACGGGGTGAATAGGGGGTTCAAATCCCACCACTGTACATTCGGGCCCACGTTCGGCTTCGGTTAAAATGCCTACTGCTAAAAAAATGCCTTTCGCGCCAAAACATTCAAAGTAGTAAAAAGAACTTTGGATAATTAATTTAACGGCTTAAAGAACAGAAGTTGACAACAAAGTTAAATATTGTTTGCATGTTCCACAATAAACATTTTTAGCACATTCAGTACCGATAGTGACATCTGAACCCAAATTCAAGTCCAAATCTGTACCGCCTATCATTCCCGACGTCATTGTTTAATAACATCTATCAAATAAGTAATTTAATAAGGCAAAGCCTTCATATTACACAGTACTAGTTGTTCCTGTATGATGCATAACTATATTTTAAAAACTGTATTTGTGTTAAAACTTGGAAACTCTACAACTACGACAATAGTAACGTGTACGTTGATAAATAGCAAATATCAATCCAACATACCGTCGCACAAAAATGCCGGTTCGCCTCCATTTACAGTCAGTTCGGCCGGATTTAAATAGGGACAGACGGTTTCGACAAATGTGCACCAGGAAGAACACGGCTGAATTAGATGGAGTCGATAAAGATGGTCTAATGAGCCTTGACTGGTACATTGCTGATTTGGCATATTGGAGAAGGAAGTTTTCTTCTTCTTCTTCTTCTTCTTCTGTTGTTGCTGCTGCTCGTGCTGATGATGATTATTATTATTATTTGTCGATGACGTTTTGTCATCCAATGAAACCGACAATGCATCTGGTGAAGTTGAAGTCAAAACGTCGTTGTTTGAATGTGATGACACCGCGTCTATATTGAATTCACAATCGTTTAGTGGAAAATAGAGGGGAAATTCGGTAGTACAGAGCCAATTGCGATAAGCCTCCTGAAAAATTTAATTACAACATTGTTATTATTATAATAGTACTACAATTATTATTATTAGTGTTATTATTATTATTATTATTATTACACACAGTCATACTTTAAGAAAAGTATATTCAGTATAATTAAATATTATACTAAATTACATTATTAACGTTAGTAGAATAAAATGCATAAAATGTGAAAAATCACTGGTGATAAAGGAGTTGCAATTATAAAAGTAGAAAATTCAATATCCAAATTAATAAATAGTTCAAAAAAGTCAATATAAAATATTCACTGCATTATAGTTTAGTGAATTAACATATTCAATTAAATTAAGCACACGATTAAGTGAATTTGAAAACACTAAGATGTTCACATACATTTTATTTTTACAAACTGAAAAATTAAATCTCAAAGCGTATCTTTGTCCTACATTTAGTAGTTTATATTTTTAAACAACAATCAATGATAAATAAATGACACAAGTGAATCTGCCAATTCTAATATAACAATTCTGAAAGCAAATAATCCCTTAAAAACCCACTGATAAATACATCCGAACCGTACTATATAGGCTATTAAACCTGACAGTATGCAAGGACCTATATGGTAAAGTCCTAGTGAAAGGGTTCTCTCACTTGCTAAACCGGTAGTAACGTAGCAGCATTTAAGGACACTGGGCAATATGAATTGATCAGATTTACTATAAATAATAAATTTACAGGTCCAAGTTCATCCACCCGTAGCTCAGTGGTTTAAGGCGCTGGCCTGACACCAGATAGGACATGGGTTCAAGTTGATGTGTGTGTAAAACCTTGAAAGGTATGCGCTGCTGATGATTCCAAATAAAGATGTGAAACAGCTGTACAGTGCTCCTGGTCGACTTGAAAACCTAGTAAATTTATTATTCAAGTAAATCTGACAATACTAACATTTCTAAAAACAAATAATCCCTTAAAAACCCATTGATGAATGACACAAGTGTTTGAAACACCAGATTTGTAGGTTTAAGCTCAACCAGCGGAATGACATGGGAGACTTCACCCAGGTCATGTATAAAATGTAAATATACTAAATCAACAATAAACTCGATCTAAACACCTTAAATTGTCAAAGTATATAAGCATAATGCAATTATAAAAACTATTACAACCTTTCAAAAATTACTCCATTTTAAAGGAAACTTTATAAACACCATCTGAGTAGGCATGCCGGCCCACATCCAACCTAGCACAAATGTCCACTGTTGAAAGGTGCGTTTCCCGTAAAACATTTAAACTAGTAAAAACGTGTGTATAAATCTCTTTAAAAACTTATCATGGTCTAGCGGTGTAACTCTCGATTTGGACCTCGGTGGGCGTCGGGGGTTCGAATCCCACCACCGGCCCACTAAAATTCGGGCCCACGTCCTGCTTCGCTAAACAATGTCCACTGCTGAAAGGCATGCGTTTCTCGTAAAACATTCAAAGTAATAAACAATGGAATGTGTAAAAACATTGGGTAGATAATTATAAAGGTCAAAGTAATCGTTTGATAAACAAAATACACTACGGTGTATTTTTCTTAAAACCAATCAATATTTTAAAACGTCAAACTTATGTTGTACAAAATGTACAAGAACGTTTTATGTAAACAAAATTTGATCGGATAACAGTTCTAGATGATATTAAGGTCGGTATTGATTTTAAAACTGGGTTAGTTAATATTTCAATAGAAGATGGAAATGCATTCTATTGCTCAGCCTTGTAGCAAATGTTTTCATAAAAAAACAAAAAATAAAAATCAGTTGGTGTACACATAAACAAAAGGTGAATAATTTAGTCAATAAATGAACGAGTAAGTTTGTACTATTCTTGTTGCTTCAGTCAAACAGAAATTCCTGCAGTTTTAAGCCATAAGATTGGAATTCTAAAAGCAAAAGAAATAGGCTTTTGTGTTATTCAACGTGTCTAACCGTATTTTATTATTTTTTTTAAAAACATTCAAAATAGTTAGCACGGTATCATAAATTCTAACTTAAATAAAATGTCATTTTTTTTACGGTTAATTGCACAGCCTAGAAAAATCACTTATACTTCAAAATATTAAAAATCAACAATTAGATATGTACATTATTAGATTAATTTATAATCAATTTTCCTCTATTTTTTAGCAATGCTGATTTTTTACCGCTTAAAAATCAATAAAAGCTATTTTGAAAACAAAGCAGTTTAATAAACAATGCTCAACTTTACAAATCAACCGTTCCCAAATGTGGATTAAAATCTCTTGCCTCTGACTAGAGATTTCCGCAAGAAAACACAATATGCCGGGATGGTCTAGCGGTACAGCGCTCGAATTTGGAATTTAGTGGGCATGGGTTCGAATCCCATCACCGGCACTAAAATGCGGGCCCACGTTCAGCTTCGTTAAAATGTATATTGCTGGAAGATACGTTCCCGTAAAACATTCAAAGTAACAAAAATAAATCAGTAAATAAAATTTTAAATAATTCTAATTTCGCATTTACAAACAGCGTCCCTCAAATGTGGTAGATTTTGTCAAGATAGCAGAGGCAACTGGAGAGTACGACCCGAACTAGGATAAGCATATAGTCGCCCTACGCCACTGGCATTAAACCTGCGTGGTCTAGCGGTACAGAGCTCAACTGGAACTTGGGTAGGTACAAGTTCGAATCCCACCACGGGCACCAAATACTGTTGTATTATTCTAATAATACTATACTAACATAAAGTACATTGGGGTTTGTGAAAGTGCATGCATATTTGGTTCTAGGCCAAAACTTTAGCTACTAATCTACGGGTGGTTGAAACTGACCTTGTAAATTTATTATTTTTAGTAAATATGATTAATGCTAATTGGCAAGTGACCTTAAATGCTTCTACATTACTACCTCTAGGGTATTCACCATGCAAGCATTGGCATACTGCACAGGTTTAATAGCCAATATGGCACAATCCACATATATTCTATTTGAAGTTATCTATATTAGCTTAGATATATTCTCAACAGTCTATAAAGATATGTTAAGATGTTAATATTTGATAGTATTGCTTAAGGGATGTATGTTTGTAAATTTATTATTTCGAAAAAGAAACAGTGTCTGTGTGTGATCCTACTTAGCAAATTATATTTACAAATCAATAAAAGCCTAAAAACTAAGAGAAATGAATGTTGCATATGTATATATATATACGATCCTGAGGATTCGAGTAATGCTTATAAATTCTCAATTTTTATTGATAATGATATTCCTCCACGTGGTCCATTTTGGACTAGGTGCTAATAGGCATTTAGACTAATAACAGCAGGGACCGAGTGCACATCGGTATAACTGCATTTCCGCTTTAGCGAGTAGGGTTAAGAAAGATTACCCTGACCAAAAATAAGACGGCCTCAGTAATCTATGCGAACAGTGTCGACGTCACAAGAATGCCCTCTATCAGTCAAGTAATTCAATCATTCTTCTACGTTTGTTGTACTTATCAAGCCATCGGTTGTTTTATATGCCGTATAGATATGGAAACTAATTAAGAGATAGCCACGTTACCAATCAAAATAAATGATTAAATTATTGTGTTAGAAATACATGGCTAATAAATAGATGCACGTCAATTCAACTCTACAGTAGTCAGTCTAAGGTCCACATGTTTGGGAAAAGAGAGAATTAAAGCGTAGGTTTTAAAATTGTACATTTTGCTAAAAAAAACACATGTTATCGTTAACAAGGTAATAGGAAAATTAACATACAGTGCGGAGGTACAAAAACTGTAAATAATCAGAAAGGTTTATCCATTGTCGCTTTAGATGAAGTACCCCCCATAAACTTATGTATCTATACACTTTAGTGGATTGCATATATAGACTTGTAATTATATTTATAATCACATAATCAATTGTATTTATTTTTAGAAAAACAAACAATTTAGTTTAATGGCCTGGTTTTCAACTTAATTTGGAGTATTACCACCGGTACTAAATGCAGGCCATTATTTGCAACGCATTTAATTCAATAATAATCATCATGAATAATAGCGCCACTTTCAAATTAAAAAAAACCACATTAGTAAAACGCAAAAATATAATTTCATTCGATTTGTCTGTAACTATTAACATTAACATGTCCATCATCATCATCAACATCATTATTTGATTCAATATGTATGGAGAAATGGAAAAAAAAAACAAATTTAACGTACAATACCATTTGGAAAAATAGAAATAAATGCATAGTTGCAACTAAGTTGCAACCATTTAAAGCCAAATAAAATGAAATTTTATATTTCAAAGTGTTACAAATGCAAACCATCACACACAATTTTTATACATTAAAACTTAATTTGCTGTGTAGTAGTAGTAGTAGTAGTAGTAGTAGTAGTAGTAGTAGTAGTAGTAGTAGTAGTAGTAGTAGTAGTAGTAGTAGTAGTAGTAGTAGTAGTAGTAGTAGTAGTAGTAGTAGTAGTAGTAGTAGTAGTAGTAGTAGTAGTAGTAGTAGTAGTAGTAGTAGTAGTAGTAGTAGTAGTAGTAGTAGTAGTAGTAGTAGTAGTAGTAGTAGTAGTAATGGTAGTAGTAGTAGTAGTAGTAGTAGTAGTAGTAGTAGTAGTAGTAGTAGTAGTAAACGTTTCTAACAAAATATGATTTTTAATACAACCAAGCAAGGACCCGTATTTCTCCCTTTTATTTAGACGTCACTGCTTGAGTGATTAATAGAAAATAATTGTGTGAACAAGTGGACATTCGGTAAACCAACGGTCAGTATTTAATGCTAATAGTGAAACTCGAATCCAAGGATACGAAAAGACCTAATACGCTACTGTCAACACCACTTCTATCTTGGTAATCTACCTAAATGTAACGTTTCTAGACTCAAGTTGAACAACCAAATTGATTGTGTCATTTATTCGATCTTTAAAAATTAAGAAGTAAAGTTCTTTTTTAATGTACCAAATACTAATTGTAAAAAAGAAATACTATTCATTGACAGACAAAAATTAATTATGTAATCTAAAATCAAATTCTGACAATAACAAATTGGACGAGCCCTAAACAAAACACTTACAGAAAATTATAAAATAATTTAAAATTGGAGATAAACTTGATTGTATATTATCTTATATACAATGTTTAACTGTGGATCAGTAGGGATATGTTTTTAAATTATATATTTTTACATTATTTTGCATTTTTAAAATAATTCGATATTGTATAAAACTAATTTTGTTAAATAAATGTTACTATGATAAAAAACAATGGCTGCCTCTAATATTCAAACTCGAAATATTTCAAACTAAAAATTTTAGTTGCTTCAATTTTTAATATATTTATAAAATTCATGAATAAAAAATTATGATTTTTAAAAATAAATATTATTCTTCCAACAATTGCCTCTATATTTAAGCAAACAATAATTTTGTACAAAACATTGAATTGGTTAATATTTACTCCATTTTAAGAACAATGTTATATAATTAATTTTTAAAATTGATACAAAAATAACTGATTTAATAACAAGGTCAATGTAACTGCTTTGACATTTTGGGGAGCAATATTGTTCAGCTTTCACTATCAATTAACGAAAAATTGTGTTAAATTTTGGACAGGCTGATTAATTTAAATTAGGTTACATTTTATATAAAAACGGCGTACGTATTATTGATTCTATTTATTTATTCATTTTTGTTACTTTGAATGTTTTGACGGGAAACGCATCTTTCAGTAGTGGATATTTTAGCAAAGCCGGGCGTAGGCCCGCATTTAGTACCTGTGGGGGGGTTCGAACCCACGTCCACCGAGGTCTAAGTAGAGCGCTGTACCGCTAGACAACCCCGGTATAATATCATTTCGAGAATTTATAAATTAAACGTGTTTGGTGTCTAGAAAATGTTTGTAAATACAACAGTTCTCTGATTATCTGCAAATGATTTGAATATAGGCAAAAAGTATATTTATTTTACTAGAAAATTTAAAAGAAATTGAATAACAAAATTGAAGGAAGTAATCGAAGAAAATGTAGGAAAATTTTAATATTGAATTGTCGAAAAAAAATGTATAAAATTGTTAAATTTGATTTACAAAAATCTGTGATCATTCATATTTCAACTAGCTGTATACCAAAAAGTACAAAATTTATCGTTTATGATTTTAAAAAAGATGAATTTAAAAGTGTGTGTGTGTGTGTGCTGTTATTTATAAATTTACAATCCAGAATTTCAAAGTTAATTGTCGTGTGGACTGCGGTAAACATAACAAAATAAGTTTCCTACATGTCTCATATACATAGTTATTGTTTTTAGATATGTTATATTAGTACTGTCAGATTCACTTGTATAATAAATTTACTAGGTTTTCAAGTCAACCAGGAGCACTGTACAGCTGTTTCATCCTTACAATTGGAATCAGCAGCAGCGCATACCTTTCACGTTTTACACACACACATTAACTTAAACCCACGTTCCATCTGGTGTCAGGTCAGCACCTAAACCGGTAGTAAAGTAGCAGCATTTGAGGACACTGGGCAATTAGAATTGATCAAATTCACTATAAATTATACATTTACAGGTCTAAGTTCATCCACCCGTAGCTCAGTGGTTTAAGGCGCTGGCCTGACACCAGATAGAGCGTGGGTTCAAGTTCATGTGTGTGTAAAACTTGAAAAGTATGCGCTGCTGATGATTCCAAATAAGGATATGAAACAGCTGTACAGTGCTCCTGGTTGACTTGAAAACCTAGTAAATTTATTATTCAAGTAAATCTGACAATACTAATATAACATTTCTAAAAACATATAATCCCTTAAGAACCCATTGTTATTGTGTCAATAACTGTCCGGAGTTGCAAAAATTGATTCATACTATCAAAAATTTAAACAGTAAGAGATTTATCAATTTGTTTTTAATTATTGAAGTCGTCATTTTAGCAAGGACTTAAAACATGTTCAAAATAATTCTCCACAGTACATGTCCAAATTGCTAATGTGCTTTTCATTTATACTCCAAAAAGTTCACCTTCGTACATTTGATGCTCTACAGCCTGTTATTAATTTTGTTTTGGGGTTTTTTAAAGAGTAGTTTAAAAAGTTGCAAAATGATGTACTGCTTATAGAAAATATTATATCATGTTACGAAAAATCGGGTTTCAAAAAATTTGATCAATTCAAATTCAATGCAGATGGCAAAAGTTATAAAACACAATAAATGTTATTTGAATTGTTGACATTATCAATAAAACTAACTTTTCAACAAATTATGTGTTTGCTTTAAATTTTAATAAATGGTGGCAGTATTTTGCTTTAACGGAAGAATGACCAATTACAAATTATTTCTGCGCAGAATGTTAGCCGGTGTGTGGTATGGAAAAGTAAGAGTTAAGTGTGTTTAAGATAAATAACTAGAACAGAATGCTACAAAGTATCATGATGCGTAAATTTTCCTATGCCAACTATAAAACATTGCATACATATTTTTTGAATAATTTATTTTTAAGTACATCACTTAGTTAGGTTTTTTATATATGCTGAATGTACTTCCAGTGAAATATCAAAGTTTATACCATAATGTTAATAATAATAATGTTAATAATAATAATAATAATAATAATAATAATAATAATAATAATAATAATAATAAAAATAATAGAAAATGTTTTCATTATTAAAAAAATATAATTACTTGGATATTAAATCTAAATTTATTTTTATTTCTAGTTAATTTTATTCAAAATAAATATTTGGAAGTACAAATAACAACAAATTATATTAGGTAATCTACATTTAATAGTTACTTAAAATTATAGAAATTATAAGGTAATCATAGTTCAAAATCAACACATATATAAATGTAATTATTTAATGTAATTTGCACATTTTTAAAATAATATTTGCTACTTTATTAATGTATGTATTTGCTGCCAATCTTTAAAAATATGTTTGATACTCAAAATCTAGATTTATTGAATACAAATTTAAAAATGAATTTACGTCATAATAATAAAATAAAAACTAAAATTAATAAAAATTAATATATATATATATATATATATATATATATATATATATATATATATATATATAAGAAAGAATTCAATAATATTTTTTCAATAATATTTCTTTTATTTTTTCATTGTGACGTAATTATAATTACAATTATGTTCGCTAGTTTGATCATTTCTGCAAAATTATACAAATAAAATATTAAGTGTCCTGCTCCCATTGTAAATAAAGATTTTTATTTTAAAATATGTTAGAAATCAATATTTCTGCAAACAATCAGAATATAAATTCACAATATACTGTTAAAACAATGTTAAAATAATTTTACTTTTTATGAAATATAAATTTTTGTTTCAAATCCAAAAATCTTTTTTTCATTTACTAGCAAATTTGTTATGTAACGTAGAAAAATAAAATACACTCATTGTGTTTAAATGTAAAATGCAATTAACAAGAAATTAGTTAGTCGCTGGTAAGGAACGTAACAAAACCATACTATCTTTTTGACAACCGAAAGTTTTGCCGCATTTGCATTACAAAACGAAAATATTAAATTTGTTTTTTGTGAACATTGAATTAAACGATTTTTTTAATTTATGGCGCTATGTTTTATAGCAAATAAAACACTAATTCAAAAAAAAACTTATATTATATTAGACACCAAAATAGAGAATTTTACAGAGACAACTGTGTATAGATTTCAATTAAAGCCGTCAAAGAAACGCCTAGATATGGACAACATTGTATTGGTTTGGTATAATGTGTGAAATAGTGATCACATTCCGAATTATTCCAAATAGATTGAGTAATAGTACTTTTTATTTCAATGTGTGAGAGAATTAGTTAAGCTAAAATGAAATTCACTTATGCCAAAGTTATAACTGTTTTAAAAAAATAATGTATTATATTACACTAAAAAATTAAATATTGGTCCATTTACATTTATTGTTTATACAAAAGCTTGAATTTGAACGTAACACAGACTCAATTAAAAATAGGCATTTTCTATTAACATTGCCACCTAATTGTACTAATATTGATAACCACATTGATAAAGTTGCATTTATTCATGAGTTTTCAAGGATGAAATATTAGAACTGTCAGATTCATTTAAATAATAAATCCACTGTGTTTCAGTTAACCACGAGCACTGTACAGCTATTTCATCAATGCATTTGCAATCACCAGCAGTGCATACCTTTCAAGTTCCACATACGAACCTGAATCTACGCCCCATCTGGTGTCAGACCAATGCCTTAACTACTGAACTATAGATGGTTAAAATTGATAACGTAAATTTGTCATTTATAGTGAATCTGATAACTACTAATTGTGCAGTGTCTTCAAATGCTGTACTTTACTACCGCTCATAAGCGCAAACGAATGATCTCTTCCACTAAGGCTTCTACCATATAGGTCCTGGTCTACTGCACAGATTTAATAGCCTTTATTACACGGTTCTTGTATATGTGTATTGTATACAAAACACAACTTAGTGTTGTGATCAATAAAACTAAACTCGGCTTTTAAATCATGCCGGTTCATCTACGATTAACTATACTAATTAGAGTAATACACAATCATTATATCACAAAATGCAACGCGAATGTACTTTTAATTCATAATAATTGATTCACGTTTTTAAAACAAACAAACAAATATAAAAGTTTTTTGCATAATATATTAATAGTGTAAAGTTTAAACTGCACGTCAGTTTAACTTGCGATCGCTTTAACCAACATATTGCAAAAAATGTTAATTTGGTTATTTTTTGTTTCAATTCCTCGCCATAAAAATACCGATTAAGGCCTTTTGCAATAAATGCACATAATTACCACATATTAACCATATACATACTAAGAGCTACTTGAACAATTTAGAATATTGGTAAATTTGGTATAAAATAAAGTTATTCATTCGTGAAATGGGCAAGACACTAGACTGGATAAAGATAAGCTTGAGTTCCATCAAGTACATTTGAATACGAAACCTCGTTCGGCTTTACTTACTAAAAACCGTGTCGGATTAAAACATTGAAAGAATAGATAGACTTGCCAAAAATAGCATTGAGAGACTATTCCTAAACTATTTTCTAGTTTTATAAATCAGAATTTCGCAACAAAATAAGGAATACCACAATTACAAAACTTATTTCTTTTTGAAGACTACAAAGCAACAAGAATATTCCATGTGGAGGTTCGACAATAAAAATTGTACACATCAAAAATTTAGCTTTCGTTCAATCATGCGATCGAAATCATCCATTAGGTCTTTTACTGTAGTGTGCTAGAATAATATCCTCTTGGCGTTTCTCTAGCAACGCGTATTATTCTAAGGTTGCTAACCTTGTTCTCTATCCCAACAGGACATGATAAGATTCAAACTTGACCTAAACTTAATCATCCAAGTTAAATAAAATGCAAAACAGCCTATACAAATTATTTCACTTAACAAAAAATTGTAATTCCATTCATTCATTCAAATTGTAAATTTATGTATTGTCTTTCCTACAACTGTCAGTGTCATACTGTTTGCAATGATTAATGAAAATTGTATTGTGTCAAACAAGTTTAATTCGTTCTTTCATTCACACTTACAAAATTGTCAACCTATACTTTTCTCAACATGTCAATTACTATCAATGATTAATTATTTTTAAACACGTTCACTGTTAAAGTTTATTTTATTATTTCGTTTCATTACTTTGAATGTTTTGAGACGGGAAATGCGCATCTTTTAGCAGTGAATATTTGGGTAAAGCCGGCCACATTTTAGTGGGTCGGTGATAGGATTCGAACCCATGTCCACCGAGGTCCAAATCGAGCGCTGGACCGCTGAACCACCCCGTTCACTGTTAAAGTTTAACTAAACATTATCGTGTTGCTAAACAATTTTTATTGTGACAACAACTTAATGCAAATTGCCTACAATTTAATATACTGTGTCAACTAATAATAATAATAATAATAATAATAACAATAATAATAATAATAAATAGTATTATTATTATCAAAATCAACAGTACCATATGTTGTAATCTTTAACAATACGTTAGTCATACACTACTCTACCAAGTTTAAGCGACAAGAATTTTGGAAACCGGGATAAGTGTGTTTATTGAGATCTGGCAATTCCAAAATGTATATTTGCTAATGAAAAATATAAACCATTTGCCCAATTGCAAACACATCGATACATAACTGTTTAAAAAAAATCATCCAGTACAAATTGTTAACTTGAATAATTATGAAGATTTGAATAATGCTTATAAAGTCTCAATTTTCATTCATGGTAATATTCCTGACTGTTCCTCCTCCACGTGATCCATCCTGAACTAAATTCCCACAAATATTTAGACTAATAACAGCAGGAACCGTATGCACAGCGGTATAACAGGATTTCGGCTTTAACGGGTAGGTGCAAGGATACATCCAAAATACTTAAAAGGTATTTCAAGGTGTATGTATGTGATATGTAACCGTTCGGCTAAGAGAAATAACCCAGACAAAAAATCAAGCAGCTATGTCGATCTTTGCAAACAGTGGCGCCATCACAAGGATGTCATCAATAAGCCAAGAAACTTTGTTATTCTTCTACGTTTGGTACGCTTATCACGCCATTGAAGTTGATCGTTTTTTTTATGCCGTATAAATATGGAAAATAATAAAGTGATGACCAACCAAAATTTTAAAAAACGAATATTGCCATTTTATTACTAAATGACAAAATCTTAAAAACATTTAGGTAAAATTGAACATTGGGTAATAATGCCAACAAAAAGCCTAAAAATTATTATTTACAATCGAAATATATTTTTTTCCTTTATTAAAAAAAGAAAAGTTTATTTGCAAATTACTCGGTCTAAAATATTTACAACTACGGCATACTTGAAACTAACACCAATTTTGGCTGAACATTAAATCAACACTTGTAAATTTGAAAACAGTGAAAGGTAAGTGTTAGCAATGCTGTGCAAATTGGGAACTGATTAGTAATTATTATTATTATTATCAGTATTAAAAATACCTACTTTTCTTCATAAATATTCATGCCCTCTTTTCTTTTCACTATTATGACTACTAACAACTAATAATTTAATCTAATCTTTGAAATAAAAGTATTTCAAACTCCTGATTAAAAATTCGAATATGAACGAAATAAATAAGAGGAAATAATACGAAATGATTTTTTAGTAATTTATACAAAGCAATTAACCTAAAACAAACAAAATTCAATTTGTGGAACAGAACAATAATATTATTATTAATAAGAAGAAGAATAATAAGAACAACAACAACCATAATAATAATAAGCGCAAACAATTATTTTACAAACATTTACAAAGAGGGAAGTAAGTTGTTTTAGAAAAATGAAACAATAAAATGCAATTAACATATATATATATATATATATATATACTTACACACACAAACATATGTATGTGAATGAGAAAACAAATGTAAAGGAATGTTAGCTACATAAAAACAACAAAATCTGGTGTTGCTATTTGTTCAAAAATTAAATGTGTTGCTTGTAAAAAGGTTACAAAACACACACACACACACATTTTACTTTGTCATAAACGTTTTTATTTTTTGAAAAAACAAACATGGGTCCATCAAACAACCATTGACATTTTTTTCAAAACTTTTTACAACAAAAACCCAATTTTTATTCAATCCTACCGATAAGCCGCTTTTAGTGCTAGTCGTTAAAATATGAATGACCCAGCGGCACAGCGCTCGATTTGGTCCTGGGTGGGCATCGGGGTTCGAATCCCGCCACCGGCCCACTAAAATGCGCGCCCACGCGTTTGGCTTCGCTAAACAATGTCCCCACTGCTGAAAGATGTTTACAGTAAAGCATTTAAGGTGATAAACATAAAATAAAAAATAGATATCTGAATTAATCTCAATAGTAAATATAAATAAATTTTTAGAAAACTTTATTACGCTCTTAATTGAGTAAAATAATGATGTTTTGTCAGAGTTGTTTTCCCTATCACAATATGGCATACATTTACATTAAGATACCTTTTTAATTCCATGGGTGTATAATTGTATCTGTCCGTCAAAGTAGACTCCCAGTGCATTCGAATTCCTAATCCATGTTAATCCGAGTCCTGGATGTACACGTGTAATTACCATAATAAGAAATTATTCAATTATTTGGTTTTACGAGAAATATTTTAGAAAAACCTTAAACAATGTTGCACATTTAGTGCCCGCTGTGGAACTACACGCAGTTTTGAGTCTAACTTGTCATCCGGCCATTGACTACATAAGTATTACTCAAATCTTCGGGATCATTGTCACCAGTAGGCGTTTGGGGACATTGTCAATCTATGCGAACAGTGGCACTGTCAAAAAAATGCCGCCTGTCATCTAAAACATTTTGTTATTCTTCGACGTTTGTTTAACTTATCAAACCATCGAAATTAAGTGCTTCAATATACCGTACACATATAACAATAATAAAGAATGAATGAATAGGCGTTTGACGAAATATCACACAATGCCGATATACATAAATACCATCATCAAATTATTGCCTACACTATTAGCAATAGTAGTAGAATGGTATTCATACAATCTTAGTGTATATCTTTGTACTATAATTAGGACATTATTAACTCGGTATCAGTATTTATTTCTTGATAGTTGTATATGAATGTGCAGGAGTGATCTAGCGGTGCAGCGTTCGATTTGAACCTGGGTGGGCATGGGTTCGAATCCCGCCACCGGTCCACTCAAATACAGGCCCATATTCGGCTAATATAAATAAATAAACAATATTGAGAATAAAAATTAATTATACATGTAAACTATATTTAAAAGTAAATTCATGAAAAAGTGAAACATACATAAATCAATATCCCTATGAAAGTAATTATTATGTACACTTTGCATAATAGTTAAAATATATTACTAATCATGCGTTCAATGTTTTCAACACTGTTTAACAGCAAACAACACCGATAGTGAAATGACCTCATAATAGTAATTAGAACCAGAATATGTATAAAAAATTAACGAATTTTTTTTGGTTATAATTGTTAAAATATTATACAATTATTCAAATCTGACCTTTATATGGTCAAATTAGCGTGCGTCAAGTCGAATTTTTGTTTAACAACCGGAAAATGAAGGATTTAAAAAAAATGAAGATTTTTAATTGAAAAATAAATAAATATTTATGTAAATAGTTGAGAAAACAAATTCGGGCTAACAAAAGGAGATAATGAGAAAACGTTTTATTTTAAAATGCACAAATATTTCATTCTTTATTTTATTTTATGTTTATGACCTTGAATGTTTTGAGACAGGAAACGCGCATCTTTCAGCAGTGGACAATTCAGCGCAGCCAAACGTGGGCCTGCATTTTAGTGGGCCGGTGGTGCATTCGAATCCCCATGCCCACCCATATCTAAATCGAGCGCTGTACCGCTAGATCACCCCGGCAGTATGTTTTAATGTGCTATTAAAAGTTATCGTGCAACTTAATAATTATTACAAACAAACGCAAATTTCAAATTACACAATACGGTTTATAAAACTCCGTTTTTTTTAAAGCAAAACGCAAAAGGTCACTGTTGCCATGTTTAAAAAGAAAATTAAACCATTTTTAAGTTTTGACATTTAATTTTATGAGAAAAATAAGGACACTGAAATAGAGCATTGATATATTGAATCGCCAAATGAAATATACTAAATGACCTTGAACCAACGTTACAATTTTACTTTAAACGGTAAGAAAGAAGTATGCGTTTATTTAACATCGTTCTGGTGTTCTGTAAAGTATTAAAAAGCTGTCATACATTGAATAATATCAATTATCTTATTTCCATATACTCAAGTATGTTGTGTATTTAATCGTTTTAAAAACTATGTTTTATGTTGTAGTTAATATCAACGTTGTGCCAGTGTGGTTTAGCGGTACAGCGCTCGACTTGGATCTGATGGAAATAGGTTTGAGTCCCACTTTCGACCCACTAAATGCGGGCCCAAGTTTGGCTTCATTTCCCGTTAAAAGTAGTAAAAATGAAAAAAAAATTTTGAATTTGAACATTAAATAAGGTAAAGTAAAAAATCATTGTATTAAAATGGTGAAGTATAAAATGTTAATATCATAAATGTTGTTATTTAGTCTTTTACACTGTAACAAAACAAATCATTTATCAACATATTTAAATTTTAAAATGTCTGTCCGCATCCAGCATTTTTTGTTGAGATTGCATTAAAAACGCCATTCCTAACCACCATGAGCCAATTAATTGAGAAAAAGAGGAAATAGCAAAAATAATGAAATATTTTGTAATAAATGATGCAAAAGAAAACTATTTTTAAAGAACTAAAAAAACTTACATTTTATTATTTTCCTGATATTTTACGGCAATTGTTTCACTTTCAACTTTCAATTATAAACCAGTTTTATTTTCATAGAAACGAAATTATAATTATTATATGTACACAATATATTATTCTATATTCTACAATAAAACTAACTTCCTATTTTAAATTATGTATATATCAAACTAATTATATATTTTATAATTGTACCTATTTTTGTGCTCTAAAAGCTACTTCAACTGAAGTACCCAAACTAATAATAATAATAATAATAATAATAATAATAATAATAATAATAATAATAATAATAATAATAATAATATGTAGCAAGTTACGTTTATGAAAATTTATTAAGAATAACTTAACTACCCTGTTTTTAACATTTTCCAGTTATAATCAACTAATTGAGCATTGTTTACCATTATAATTACTCATTAATAATAATTATTATTATTATTATAATTATTATTATAGTAGTAGTAGTAGTAGTAGTAATATGATAATAATAGTAATAGTAATAAATAACATATGTTGTTATTATTTAATTTTTCTTACGCAACATGCGTTTTTGAACAGGTAGACATTCAATAAAGTCCTACGTGAGGGCCTCCATGTAGTGTTGATAGTGAGACTCAAACCCATGGCTACACAGCTACATGCCACAATGCACACGATACATGTCTACACATATACCAAAACTAATGAAAAGTAACGCTTGTCTCGATAGTACACACAATAATTTAATATTTTCATATTTAACTATAAATACTTGCCATAAATAAGGTTAAAAAGCAATAAAAATGTACAAATAAATTAATCCTATTGACATAATGTATTTGTAAAGTCAAACACAAATTTCAAAAATTTAAAATAAAACCTAATTGAAGTAATTTGCTGCTACCTAGACTAACACAGAAAGGACCGAGTGCACAGCGGCTTCCGCTTCGGTGGATAGGTGCAAGCATCCACCCAGTATATGTATACCATCTGTAGCCCTTAGGCCACGGGACATAACCCTGACAAACTATCAGGCAGCTTTGTCAATTCTGGCAAACAGTGGTTCCGTCTATTAGCCTAAACATTTCGTCATTTTTCTACGTTTATAGCGCTTATCAAGTCATCAATGTCGATCGATATGCTTTATACAAATAGTGAAATAATGAATTAGTGACTGTCTGTACCAACCCGAAAAACAAACTGAGTGAACCTATTTTTTTGTTATAAGTGACATTTTATAAATCAATAAACAAATGCAAAACAAAATTGTCTAACTGATTGACCGCAGTAGCAGGTATATGGACAGTAAACAAATATCTATCTAGAAAGTGCAAACAAAAAATCGCACTACACCAATGAAACAAACATCTTTTACAAAAACACACAGAAAGACAAAAACTGTGCCCGGAAAAAGAAATATTTTTGTTTACTTAACGAATCAATGGAATATGGAAAATACATTAGTAAAATGTAATTTTTAGAAAACTGACTATGTAAACAATATTGTCAATTTAGAAAATCTATTTTTCAACACACACTTGTCCCTTTTTTCAATCATGCCAACACAAAGTTACTTTCTCTTGAAACGTTTCTGTCTGTCGTCTACCAAAGACGTTACTTTGAATGTAAAGACAATAAATCAACGTCATCAGCTGTAATAAATGCCAGTGACCTTACAACGGTTTCATTCCAAGATGGGTGCAAACATACACCACGGATACTTAAAAGGTATCTAAAGGTATGCGTATACCATATGTAGCCGTTGGACTAAGGGAGATAACCCTGACAAAATCAGACACTTGCCAATCTTTGCGAACAGTGGCGATGTCACAAGGATGCCGTCTACCAGCCAAAACTCTGTTATTCTTCTTACGTTTGTTACGCTTTTCAAGCCATCGAAATCGATCGTTGCGTCGTATACATTTGAACTAATGAAGAGGTGATCATATCACCAACCAAAATGAATAAATGGAAATGATTCAAAGTAGTAAAAATAATAAATATTTAAACATGTCATTGACCTGCCAACGTTTTCATTCAATATGATATTTGGGTCATAATAGAAAAGAGTTGGTGCCTTTACAAAAGTCAACAAAAACAGTAACAAACTTTTCAACTAATAAAAACAATCTGCTATTATCTATTCTATCAACAAGTAATTATCTAGAGGCTTTCGCCTAGTGTGTCAATGCCTTGTTTGAAAAAAATATTTCTTTTCTTTCAATGTGTTTGCAAACTATTGGCAGAATCATTAGACAGCACCAACCTAATAGAAGTTATCTCCACAAACATACACAAACCAAAGTTATAAAAAATCCTGTTATACAAATATTTCCATACACAGTCATCAACAAAAATGGCTAAAGCAGTAATCCAACTTTTACAATACACAACACCTTAGACTGAATAATTGTGTCAATGACAACTTTTCTAAAAATATAAATGGCCCCCAAATGACCAATATGTTTTGGTTAATCAAAAAAAAATGGGGACAATTGTTATTGTATAAACAACAAGTCAAACACCCATTTTTTAATAAAATTAAAGT
Source organism: Cardicola forsteri (assembly GCA_025895645.1). Classification (NCBI taxonomy): domain Eukaryota; kingdom Metazoa; phylum Platyhelminthes; class Trematoda; order Strigeidida; family Aporocotylidae; genus Cardicola; species Cardicola forsteri. The sequence goes on along the minus strand of JAKXYG010000388.1, from coordinate 214,234 downwards.
TCGTATCTAATGGCCAAAAACAACCTTTAAAACAAGTGCTTAAAGAAAATGAAAAACACTGGTGAACATTTTATTTTTTGCCATTTAGTGTAAGACGATTCTAGTTCAATTGAACCAAATGGCTAAAGGATAGGCACGGTATTTTTTGAACTGCACAAATACCGTGCACCAGCAACATCTTCCAGCTAGCTTTGCTAAACAAAGAAAAATATTTTAAAGCATTGGGGGGGGGTCCCTTTATAATTCCAAATAAAAAAACGTACACTGTGCACAGAAAATTTGCTTTGAGGATACACTCGATAAAGAAAGAGAAATTATTAAACAATAGTTAATCAATAATGCATATCCAACAAAATTCATTGAACACCACTCTGAATCATATAAACTCTGACAGAAAGAAGCCGGCTTACTTAAAATTATCATTTAAAGGAAACGATATTATAAACCTTCTCAAAATCCGGCTTAAAGCAACCATAAAAAGGACCTTACCATCGATCTAACTACGAATGCTGTTCACTACCAAAGGTCTCCCTTTGCCCAACATTAAAACAGCTAACGCAACATTTGCCGCCTTACATTGGCATGTATCAATTGACTTGCAGTTGCGGTCACAAGAATATTGATCGGACAATGCGTCGCTTAGCCAATCGGGCTAAAGAACACATTCCAAACTGAATCAATAATACGTCAAACGGAAGTGAACACTCATGCACACTTCATCCATAATATTCCATCTACTACAAACCAAGCATCAGAATATGTTGAAAATTCTCGAATCTGTTTATATTCACACATTCAAACCTGAGCGTGCACAAAAACAGTTCGTTACCACATTGAACTTGGTCGTAATGTTTGTGTTTGTAAGTTGTACCAACGTAAATGTCATCTCTATTCCCCTTCTTTGTATGTATATAAAGTAAACTTCCATAAATCGTTTAATCTGTTTCTTTATATCTTTTTTTAAATGTATTACGTCATCTACTACAACCAAACATCAGATCAATTTAAAAATTGTTTTAAAGTGCTAATTACTTCCAGCTTCGAATATGCTAAAATTCTCAATCTATTTATATCACATTGAAACCTGCTTTGTGTGCACAAAAACAGTTCGTCAATACATTGAACTTAGCTTGGTCGTAATGATTGTGTATGCATGTTATCTGTACCCCCTTTTTTGTATATATATGTACTAAAATATTATATATTTGTGACTAGCGCGACTACACGGAATGAATTCATCTCACAGTTTACATCTTCTCATATTTTTATTTGAAACAAAAATATAGTTTGGTAGGTAGATGATAAAACCAACCAAGGGAAAATGTTGCGAAAAGAGGAACCAATAAGAGTTAGATAACCTTTTGTGTGAGTGTGTGATTACTCGTAAGTCGAAAAGTTTCAAAAAGTGTAACCCAATTTGCACGATGACGCAATACAAATCGTATAGTGCAATGTAAATATTGATTTTTCCACGTTATATACATTTTTAAGGTCAAACAATCCCCTTTTGATAGAAGAATGCACCAACGTGACTCACACAATCACTTACATGTCTTTTTCTATCCAACACATAATTTCCACGACATGTGTACTTGCAACAGGCCAGAATAAAGTATTTTATCAACAAAGGCATGTTATACTAACTTTTGACCCTAGCATAAGTGGGCATTTTTGTCCCATTTTATATCTGTTTCCAAAAAATATACCCACTTTTGCATTCAACCATTTTATTTCTTTATTTGACGACTTGACAAAAAACATTTCATAAAACTGGAACTCAAGTCTACCCAGTTTCATGTCTGGCACTGAAGTCGTATCGGCAACTAGTAACGCCTCTTCGCAAGTTTATCCTTAACCTCATTGGTATATAAAATTAAATGCGAAACATTTTATAGCATACATGGTAATTTCTTATTCGTTTATAGAAGGCTATCCGAAAATTGAGATTAATTCAAATATTAATTGTTTTAATTTATGTTTATCACTTTGAATGTTTTAGGAGAAACATCTTTCAACTAGCCGAACGTGGGTCCGCATTTAGTGGGTCGGTGGTAGGATTTGAACCCATGCCCACCGAGGTCTAAATCAAGCGCTTGGCCGCTAGATCAGGCCGGCACATATACTACTGCCTCAATGATTAAAACAAAAAAAATGAAACTCCGCTTAGAGGGAGATAGAGAGTCAGAAAATGAACCGATTTAACCAGTCCCAAGCCTAGATAAAAGAGGATGATTGGTAGCTGGAAAGACACTCAGCGGTAAAATAAACCGCGCCAAAATTATTCAATCGGTATAATACTTCCAGCTGGATTGATGCAGAACTGAATAGGAAAACACTGGATAAAAACAGCTACACCCATAATGAAAGAGGACAAAGTTGTACAGAAATTTCTTTATAGGTTTTAGTGGTAGTAACAATTCTATATATATATATATATATATATATAAATTTAACTTGTTTTCAAATAAATTAAGATATGCAGTCTGAAGTGCAAAATAAAATAAAATAAATATAATAGATTTCAAAAGAAATAATTAACACTAAGCATATAAATTGAAAGCAATAAAATTAATTAATTATTTAAATAGCTACTATCACATGAATTAATTTACTATTGTGTATTTTTTTGAAATCAACTTTTTCCTCAACTAAATAATAGACGGTTGAAAAAATTATTTGACAGTTGCATTGTATACAACATTTAATTTAAATTGTTAAAAGTTAGACATAAAGAAACAAAAAATAAAAGATTAAAATTGCAAACGACATATGAAATAGAAAGATATCCTACTTAATTTCCTCCCGATCAAAAAAATGAACCAATTGCAGCCAATGCCTAAATTTCGATAAAAAATAAGGGGATCATTGGCAAAAAGAATAATAATATCCGAAGGCAAAGCCAAACCAAATATTTTAATAGTCCAAATGCTTCAAAATTGTTCAATACATTTTACACCAAAAAAACTAATTTAAAATTTATAATGTAAGTTTTCCATCCAAATTATTATTGTTATTATTATTAGTAGTAGTAGTAGTAATGTGGTTAGTGATGTGGTCGCTTCTTCATGATTTATTTATTTGTACAGCATTTAAAAAATCGTTTCATGTACATAACAAACGTATAAAAATAAGAAAGTTCCTTAACTGGTTCAAAGCACCCTCATGACGTCGCCACTGTTCGCAGAGATTGACGTGACTGCCAAAGTTCCGGTCAGTATTATTACCTTTAGCTCAACTGCCACATGTGGTATACCTTGCATCCCTTTATACTGCTGTACAATCGGTCCCTGCTGTATTAATCTAGGTAATTGGGTGCACCTATTCCAGGATGCGTCACCCGAAAGTAACACAATCAGAAATATCACCATCATTGGATTTTACCTAAACATTTTGAAAGCTACCATATACATTTTACCTTCAAGATTTAACTATCTAATTAGAGATTAATTAAATTTAGGGCACTTTACCATAAACGGTAAATGTTTTTTATCGCCGGTGTTTTAAAAGTATTTTAAAGATTACCTGGCGCGATCACATTGCAAATGATGAGATCATGAAAAAAACTGACTCTCTACGTTTACCGCACCCGAAAGACCAGCAAGAACGGTTTTGGAAAGGACAATTGTAAATGGTACAAGAAAGGTTGGGGTAGACTACAGAAAACTTGGCTAAGAACTATTTGGGAAGATGTAATTAAAATGAATGTTTCATGGAATCAAGCAAAATGTTTGGCAGAATGTTCAAATACATAGAATCATTTTGTTGTCTCATGTTCTTTTTGAATTACGAGACTTTGTTGTTGTTATTTTGCTATAATTGTTGTCTTATTTTTTAAAGCAAAATATTTTAATACACAATAATAATAATAATAATAAAATAATAATAATAACCGCAAAAAGTTATTAAATTCATCATTTTCTCTATACAACTGGAAAGCAATATGCATTAAATGAAAAAATCCGAAATTTATGTCAAAAACCAAGCTTCAAGAGCAATGGTAGTTGTCTGTACGTAAGAATTTTCGTTTCTACAATCCTGTAGGTGAGTAAAGTGTGGAAACAGAAAGACAGGATTTTATAAAACGGTTTTCTACCAGAACTATTGAGATGACAATCATATTTTTAAGCAGTGAAATTATACTAATAAACAAATCTTGTCTACTGAATAATATTAACATATTGAGACAATAAAAATTACCTGTAGTTAAGTTTGAGAATGGATAATTAAAAATGGTCAAAGAAAGGTTGGGGTAGACCATAGAAAACTTGACTAATAATCATATAGAGAAAACCGAATTGAAGTCTGACAAAATGTGCACTTATGCAGAACAATTTTGTTTTTCTATGTTGTTTATAACAAAAGAATTTATAATTTACAAATTAATAAAAATTTTAAAAATAGTTGCGTTTAATTAATTTATTAATCAATTTATTAACGACTGTAAGTTGCTTTTTTCCTATTATTATTATTATTATTATTATCATTATTATTATTATTATTATCATCATCATTATTATCATCATTATTATTATTATTATTATTATTATTATTATTATTATTATTATTATTATTATTATTATTATTATTATTATTATTATTATTATTATTATTATTATTATTATTATTATTATTATTATTATTATTATTATTATTATCATTATTATCATTATTATCATTATTATTATTATTATTATTATTATTATTATTATTATTATTATTATTATTATTATTATTATTATTATTATTATTATTATTATTATTATTATTATTATTATTATTATTATTATTATTATTATTATTATTATTATTATTATTATTATTATTATTATTATTATTATCATTATTATCATTATTATCATTATTATTATTATTATTATTATTATTATTATTATTATTATTATTATTATTATTATTATTATTATTATTATTATTATTATTATTATTATTATTATTATTATTAATATAATAATAATATTATTATTCTTTATTAAACGCAACCGTTTAATAACTAATGAAATATTTCAACTATTTTCAAATATTTGTAACACACTTAACATTAATTGGTTATGTATTTCTAAACACGATAAGAGAAAAACGACTAACATGGAATGGCCATGTTTTACAAAGATTTCCCACTCATCCATTACCCGAACGAAAGAGAAGGCCGGGTGACCAACGGCAAATCTGGATAAATTCAGTCCTTTTATTTATGCTAAGCCTCCTCGTTCAAATGAATTACTTAATAGGGCGCCCGTTTGCTTACTATTTGCAGTTAATAACGATCATTGGAGGGGTTTAATTCAGGGATGTAATTAACATTTAACGTCAGCACAGCTCAAGTGTCGTTCATTAAGTGCACGTTGTAAAAGTTCATGTTTTGCAGGCTCTTGATAATTTGAACTACTCTGGGCGATAATAACCGGTGGGAGGGTGCTTATCCCCGATGATAATGATTCAAAGATATCTTTTATCTTTCTTATGAAAAGAAACATAGAGATATAATACAATTTTCTAACTAAAAAAACGTATTCCTCTAACAATGCTGGTTTTTTTTGTACAAAACTTGATAAAGCAACATGAATTTCAATAATATTTAACCTACTTAGCCAAATATGATATAAAAATACGCCATACAAAACCTTTTCAGTGCATTGCATACATAGTTGTACCTATTCACTGAAATCCAAATATGCTGTTATACCGTTAATTTGTGCTATTCGTTAATCCGATTAAAATAATCACAACTATGTGACATTATAATATACAACTGCACAATAGAATTTTATAAATCATTTTTGGTATAATATTAGAACGGTCAGATGCTGGGAATACTCGGACTGGACTCCAAGTCAGGTAAGCATGGCTTCCAGTTCTACCGCCAACACTAAAATGACGAGGAGGGCGGGAGGAGGCCATTCGATGTCAATAAATGTCCACTTGGTAAAACATGTTTTCCGTAAAACAATCAAAGTAGTAGCATATGCATGCAAAAATTTAATTCTATTAGAGAAAGTATCAATTATTTAAGCATTGATCTTTTTAATCTATAATTACGTTGTAGTATATAAACAAAACTGAATTCTTATAAATATCGGAATTTATAGTGTAGTGAATTCGATTTGCTTAATGCAATAATTAATTTAATTTTGAAGTAAACAAATAGTAATTATGTGTTTGTCCAAAAAATATGCCAAAAAAATGAAACATTGGTAAACAGGCATGTAAATCTATGACTAAATATTATATATAGTATATAGTATATACATGTATATATATATATATATATATATATATATCCGATCGATTTATAACTACAGTACAGTGGACTAAACTGTGGTTTAAAAATAAACAAAATCATTTCATTTTTAAACGGCTAAAATTAGTTGACAACACTGTTGTATTTTATTTTTTTTTAAAGCGGAAAAACTACATTTGAAAAATGGTTAGATTTAGTGGGAATACAAGAAGTAAAAAAGTATGTTTATTAATAATCGAGATTGTAAAAAATACAAACTTTACTCAAATGTTATGAAAATAGTTGTGTACATAAAGAAAAATAATAACACTTTTTGAATATTTCAAGGCATTGGGAGTTCTTTTTATAATACCAAATAAAAATATAAGATGACGTAAACTGTAAGATGAATTTATTTCGTATATTCTCGTCAGTCACAAACACGTATATATATATATGAAAAGGGGGGCATAGTTAACATTTAAATTGGTACAAATCACTTGGATACACCAACACAAACATTACTACCAACCTAAGTTCAATGTGGTAACGAACTGTTTTTGTGCTCACAAAGCAGGTTTCAATGTGTGAATATCAATAGATTCAAGGATTTTCAATATAAGGGAAGCTTAAAAAGCAATTGAAAAAATAATTAAATATTTATGTGTATTTTGTTAAATTGTCTCATATAAGGACATCCAGTTATTTTAATAAGCAACTGAAATATTAAATAATTGTTTCAGTATTCATTGTGCACAAATTAACATTTTATGTCATTTTTATAAGTTACAATATATATATATATATATATATATATATACAGGGTCTAAAATGGTACTTGTCAATGAACTCTTAGTTTTCAATTTTTGTTGTTTTAACTTGAGAAATATATTTTTATTAACAAAGAAATTATGCTGAAATAATATGGGCTATATTTACATATAAATAATATAAATAATGTAGTAGTTTTTATATCTTGTCGAAATGTGCAAATTCAGGGTTTTTCTTCCAAGTAAGAATTTGGTACAGCGCTCGAAATTCTGACCTTGGGTAGGCACGTTCGAATCCCATCACCGGCACTAAAATGCGGATCCACGTTCGGCTTTGCTAAAATGTCCACTGCTAAAAGATGTTTTTCGTAAAACATTCAAAGTAGTAAACATAAAAATAAATAAATAAAATTATTGGTATTGCAAACTGATGTTTAATGTTTTAGTAAAATGTTGATGTGCCTAACAGTTTATGATATGAGGTAAATCGCCAACTAATTTCAACGTGTTAATTTTGACAGGTCCCATTTCAGCCCCTGTATATATATATATATATATATATATATGCAAATATTATTCTACTGTATGTATACTAATTCTAAAGTGTGTATAACGTTTTATTATAAAAACTAGTCAAGGACTTTCCACCATGTTTCTTTCATATTGTTTGCCGTACTGGTAGTTTGATTTTCAAATTTTTATTCCATTTGAGGCAGTCGGTTAAATTTAATTTTGCAACGCCCATAGTTAACACGTCTTATACTTCAGTAATAAAACATTTTTTTCTCAATTTTTTGAAGTTATCCTCAAAACATAGTAGCAACAGCTGTTTTCAAATTGAAACACATAAAAAAATTGTAATAACAACAACAAAAATGAAAGGAAGTGGTCTTTTAGACATCCTAAATTCAATTCGCATTCAACAACCTCTTCGCATAGGAATTCGTGATGCTATGCAAACATAAAACTAATAAAGAGGTATTTCTGTTATCAACTGATGTTGTTGTTGTTGTTGTATCTTCCCGAAGCATGTAAAATTGGGAGTTAATCGCTTAACTTGCATTTCAGAAACGTAAGTAACAAACAGATGACTACGTTATCAATCAATCAATCAATAAAAATAACTTTTCCTAGAATGGTGCAAAATATCTCAAAAACGACTCCAATATCTTGAAAAACGTTTCAATGCATTGTTGAATAAAAAAGTATTTGCCCTAAACTTTCATTCATTTATCTATTTTAGTTGGTGACGTGGTCACCTCTTCATTATTTCCCATATTTATACGACATGTAGAACGATCAGATTTGAATGGCTTGACAAGCGTAGACAAACGTAGAAGAATAACAAAGTTTCTGGCTGGTAGACGGCATCTGTGACGTCGCCACTGTTCGCAAAGATTGACAAGACCGCCTGATTTTTTGTCAGGGTTATCTCCTTAGCCCAAGGGCTACATATGAAGTTGAGCATGTATACATTGATGTCTTTAAGTATCCTGGGTGTATGTTCGCACCCACCTGCCGTAGCGGAAGCCCAGTTATACCGATGTGCACTCGGACCCTGCTGTTATTAGGCTAGATGCCTAGGGGCACCTAGTCCAGGATGCACCACGGGAGGACTAACAGTCAGGAATATCACCATCATTGGAAATTGAGACTTTATAAGCATTACTCAAATCCTCAGGATCATTAGCATCCAAATAATTGCACGTAGACACAAAATTTGAAACCAGTGAATTTGTACCCAAAAAAACAAACAATCTATTCAATTTGAATACTACAAAACTACCAAATTGAGTCAAATGTCTCATTTTTCAACGTCAAAAGTCAATAAGTCATCAAACAAATTTGTTCATTTTGGTTGATAACGTGGTCACCTCTTCATTATTTCCCATATTTATACAACATATAAATGATCAACTTTGATGGCCTGATAAGTGTGACAAACGTGGAAAAATAAGAAAGTTTCTTGGCTGGTAGACGGCATCCTTGTGATGGCGCCACTGTTCGGAAAAAATTGACAAGACCGCCTGATTTTTTTTCAGGTTTATCTCCCTTATCCCTACAGCTACATATGAGATGCTAATGACCCTGATGATTTAAGTAATGCTTACAAAGTCTTAATTTCCAATGATAGCGATATTCCTGACTGTTCGTCCTTCATGTGGTGCATCCTGGACTAGATGCTGAAAGGCATCTAGACTAATAACAGCAGGGATCGAGTGCACAGCGGTATAACTGGGCTTCCGCTACGGCGGGTGGGTGCAAACATAAACCCAGGATACTTAAAATTTATCTAAAGGTATACAAATTTGTTGATTGCAAAATAAAACGTTTTAATTTACATTTGTATTCATCATACATATAGATCAACTAATCCCATCCCTAATTAATTCAATAGTGACAAAAAAAAACATTTATCTTGCCTTATGTATGTGTGTGTATATATGTGGCAAATAAAAAAACCAAGTAATGCAATTATAATCGCCTTTCATAGCAAATGAAACAAACAAGCGTACATATTATTCATTATTGTTAGTAGTATTCTCTGTTAACCAATAATTTGCAATTCGGAAAATATAAATTTAAGCTTAAATCGAAATATTCTTTTTATGTATATCGATTTGACTAAGCGTCAGATCATTGTCATTTTAATCCTTCCCCCTCCCCCCATTTGACAACTCAAGTAGATTTTAAGTATTAAAAACAACAAACAAAGCCTCGTTAATAGCTTGGCTAAATGTTTTTTTTCCATTTCACATACCCTTTCGGCCTGAAAAGCATGGGACAACGCAAAATTGTTCCCCATCATTTGTACAATACCAAACCCTGTTATCGAAACCATGCTTCTTTATCATATTTTAACAAAATGGTGTTGTTTTGTAGCAACATTAATTGTTTTAAACCGTGCTCCTTTCTCAATTAGACCGGTAGAACCGGCTGAGCTATAAAAAGCCGATTATGCTTTTACGCCGCAAAAATTGCAATTTGGATAAACTGAAGAATGCAAGAATAAACCCTATTGATTGACACACTTAACAAATAGAAAAATAATGACAATTATAATTAAATAATACAGTGGAGTGAGAAGAATATAATTTTAAAAAAGCAAGAGGCCCTTTTGAGTCACAAATAACAGTTCTAAGCATTGAATGTAAAATGTAGTCATCACAATACCACTATATACATGTTTAACCAAGTTTCTGACATTTTCAAATCTACCTTAAGCAAAATGTTGACTAAAACTTGATTATTAACTGTCAATTCTTGTGGTTGGATAACAAAAACTTGTCAGTATAAATCTTAAATATAGATATAAATAAAACCTAAAAATAATCTTTCTTGTAACTGTATTTTATATTTTAAATCCAGTTTTATTAATATATTCAATAGCAGTAGTGGTAGTAATAGTAGTAGTAGTAGTACAACTTATTAAAATTTTTATTGTTATCTAAAGTAAATTATTTAGTAGTCATATGATTTAAAATAATAACTCAGTTTTATCACGCAGCATGCTATCATGCCTCAAACAATAAACGTATCATTTTTAAAAATAATTGTTATTGAAAATTGAAATATTCTATATTACATGTTAACTAATTGGTAGTTTATAAATAAAAGTTGAGTAAATCATCAATGTAGAATATAAAAGAATGTACGAAGCAAATGTCCACTACTGAAAGACTTTTCCCGTAAAGCATTCACAATAGGTAAACAAGCTGCTGTCAAAATCAATGTAGCATAATTCATTCGTTTTTGTAACACTATTTAATTATATAAAGCACATCTAAGTTGTACTAAGACATTCCTTAAAAATTATCTTACAAGTATTGATTAAATATTCTATAAACACTCATATTTTGTAGCAATATAAGATTATGTCAAAAACAAGAATGTTAATATTTTTTGATTAAAAAATAAGCAAATTAGTTGCTTAAAATTTAATTATATTGTAAAGTGTGTACACACATGTGAAAATAGATAATAAAAGCTGCACATTTTAAGTAACATTCTTTGTTTTCTAGAATGTTCTACGAGTTTTTTAACCTATTGTTGTGAAATTTGATTTTGCATTGCAAAATTAATTTTCTTAATCAAAAACCTTTATTTTTTAAACCATTTAAAATTATTGTCAAAAATTACGATTATATTAAGATTCGCGTTGTTTTGGGGGCAATTGTATACGTGAAACGTTCATTTTAGTCAAGGATTTTTATCATTTATAGGACTAAAAATACATTAATTTTAAATGTTATATTTTAAAAAAATACTTTATTGATTTTTACTTTTCAAAATGTCGTATTGATTTAACCAAATATCACAAGTTATTTTTCGAAATGTTCTTAAAAATGTTTATATTTTTCAACTTATTTTTAAGTAAATGATGGCATTTTTCAGTTGTACGTACCATTTTAATAAAAATATTAAAATCCTCAAATGCATTTATTGTCACTATTTTAAGGTCACAATAAAATATTTTGAAATTATTAATGTTTCACTTATTTTCGTATCAATATTCAGGTCACTATAACGTTAGTGTTGCATTTAATGAATACACATTTTACCTATTAAATAATTTTTTTAAAGAAATTATAAATATTAATTAATTATTCAAAAATTAGGTAAATTGCACGTAATAATTACATGTATAAAAATGCTGATTTAAAATATGTCACTTTTATTATTTAAGAATAGGTATTTCTAAATGGAGAATTAAACATTAAGTATTTTATAAAGCATTATTATTTCTTGTTTATTATATTTCATTTATAAATAGTCCATCTGGAAATAGAAATTAATTTACATTTAATACTGTCTCAATTGTAATGCAGATATTTATTCACAGGTTTTAGTAGTAGTAGTAGTAGTAGTAGTAGCAGTAGTAGTAGCAGTAGTAGTAGTAGTAGTAGTAGTAGTAGTAGTAGTAGTAGTAGTAGTAGTGGTAGTTCGGATTAGGAATGATTCAATTTAACCAGTCTCTAAGCCTAGATAAAGGAGGAGGGTTTGAGCGTAAGGTAACCCACCTGGTCTTTGTAAAAAAATTCTACTGTTACGGAAAAGATACAAGAGGACGCCATTCCGCCAAACAAAGACAAAGAAGTGATCGCACGTATCTGGATGACAGAGTTATACAGATGACAGAGTTGAGTAAAAACAGAAAGGAAGATCAATCTTTGATTTGCAGAATCTTCAATACCAACGAAACTTTGTTGTTGTTGTTGTTATTTTTGTTGTTGTTGTTGTTGTTGTTATTTTTTGCTGTAATTGTTGTCTTATTGCCTCATGCTTATTTTTAAGGCAAAAGGGTTTTGTATAATAATAATAATAATAATAATATTGAATAGTAGTAGTAGAAATTCCGCTAAAACAAATAGATTTCATTATATTCAAGAAACTAATTATACTAAAAATATATTTATATATATATATATATATATATATATATATATATGTGTGTGTGTGTGTATGTACAACACTCAAGTGCAATAAGCAATTCTTTTTAAAAAATTTAAAATAACAAAAGAAACGAAAAACAAGAAAATACAATTAGTCTAGATAATAAAAAATACACATTCACTTAAATTTTTTTTTTAATATCAGTGTTTAGCACAAAAGATAATTTGTTTCTATAAAGACATATTTAGACATTAAATGTACTGCATCCATTTTGGAAATTTAACATGATTATAATAATAAACATTCACAAACTACATGTAAAACAAACTTTTCCAAATGTTCACTTAACGTTATACATTTAACACATTGACCCATTCATCAAAATTCCGCTTTCTTAACACCAACTGTTCCAAGTCAGATTAAACAGGGACAGGGAATTGGTAAGGTAAACAGCAATAAAAAAAGCAACAAGGGGACACAATTTCAGCAAACAACAATAAACAAAATAAAAATACAATTCTTATAATTGGAATTAAGTAAAAACCTGCGGTGTTTATAAACTTGTGGATTTGAGTAATACTTATAAAATCTCAAATTCCAATAATGATTGTATTCATGTGGTGCATCCTGCACTAGGCATCTAGACTAATAACAACAGAGACCAAGTACGTAGTGGTATAACTTGGCTTCCTTTTAGGCAGATGGGTGCAAGCTTACAACCTCGTCAATATTTGCAAACAGTGGAACCATCACAACGATGTCAGATTACTTCGTTATATTTGGAAAAAACATTGTTTCAAAGTATTGATTACTTTTCGATCTTGGAAAAAATTCCGTGAATATGTTTATATTCACATATTAAAATCCCGTTTGTGTACACAAAATCATTAAGCTAGGCTTGGTTTTCACTCAATGTGTGTGTATTTATATATGATGAGTTTGTTTGTTAGTAAGTTGTATTGACTTGAACTTAAATGTCACTTATAAACCTTTTTTTGTGTATATAGACTGGAACGCTATGTGGATATTTTGCTATAATAAACTTAGGACAACTGTTCTATACAATTGTATTTAAAATTTTAAACATTAAAAATCCTGTATATCGAATATTAAGCTTTCTTTCGACTTACATACTCAACTCAGATATCGGAATTATACTGCTATCACTTCTTTACCCTAAGTTTCTAAATGGGTGTCGTCTTGTTGTTTCTTTAGCAATATGTTTTTAAACCAAGCTGATAACCTTGAACTTTAACTATCCTCCTTTCTCAATCGAAGTTAAGAACAGATACGATGGAAGACTATTGACAACTGTACTGAAATTGGCTTAGAAATTGGATCTTCATCTACATACAACTATCTAATGTCTTAATAAACCCAGTCATCATTAGTTCACATTTAAAAATTGAAGGAAAAATATATTTCCATTTTTTAAGAATAATTAAAAATTAACTTTAACCTTAATTTCATTATTTTTTATATAATGTTGGTTATTTCTATCATGCTAACAAATGTGCATGACCCGAAAAACGTTTATTAATTTTTACAGCCACTAGTTACGTCAATGAGAATGATTCCTAATTGCGTACCTTCACGCAGTGCATTTCAGATTAAGACCAAATTTACACTGGTGTATCTAGACTCCAATTTGGTATTTTCCACTGCAAGTTGGAACTACAAGTGGAGTTCGTACTAGCAAGTGACTCTAATCTTAACCATATTGCTACATAGACAAAATTTTTACTGCAACCAGTTTTACATTAAAATTTAACAAAAACGTAAATTCAAAATCTTTTCCTATTAATAATTACCCCCAAAAATGCACATTTTCTATAAAAAATAAGCTAATAATTAAATTGTAATAAATATTTTTTTTAATTACTGTATTGCATTGTTCAATATATGGTTAATGTACGTAAAGGTTTGTGTGTCTGTTACTTATATTATCAACCAATTATAAAACAAAATTGTTTTGAAGATAATAAATAGTAATTTACTAAAATTAACATAAGTGAAAGGTTAGAATAATTAACATTAAATATTAGTTGTATCATAATAATTTATTCATAATTAGCCTATTTAAAACAAAATAATATGAATATAAACTGTATGTTAAACCAAACTTACATAAATATTAAAATCAGAAAATTAATTGAAATGTTATTAATAACTCAAAACGTAAAAAAATACAAAATAAACATAATCTAGATTGATAAAATGTATTAGCTTAAAATACTCAATATTTTGTTTAAAAACAATTACATTTATGTAATCTTACTAACATAATTATTATCATCATCATTAATACATATGTCAAACAAAGTAATAATGCTGCCATAACATTTTAATGCCCTTTTATAAACAAAAAATAAAAATAACATAAATAAACCATTACAAAATAATAAAATTAATAAGATATTTAAAATTAGAAATAAAACAATTAAGCCACTATAAACGTTTTTAAATCACATTCCTCATTCTTATTTAAAACAAAAACAGCTCATTACTAACAATGTGTTTTTATGTGTTGAATTGAGACAACACAGTAGGCTTATAAAGAAATATAAAAGCCTATACACAAAATATTTTTAAAAAAGGCTAAAAAGTAATCAAGCTTTCTAACATCGTTATATAATCAATATATCATAAATTAAATGTTTTAAATTTTGAAAATAACTGTATATCAATGGTAAACAAAATCATTTATAATAAAAATTTTAAAACTTGTTGTTACAACTGCACAATTATACAAGAGTTCCATTCATTTAATAATAATAATAATAATAGTAATAATAATAATAATAATAATAATAATGACAAAAGAGATACTCCAGATAAAAAAACATTTAGAACACTATGCTTTACTCCATCGACATCTTTTATTAAGATCGTTGTATCCCATCATAACATGTTGTTTTATTGCGTTTAAGTTTAGAAATATATTTAACTTCAACTAATAATAATAATAATAATAATAATAAATATAGTCAATATAGTATGCATGTGATTTTTTTTAAATACTTAAAATTACCATACATATAATGAGTCATTATAAGGCACACTTGTTACATTATACTATGAGATGTCCAAATTAGTTCAAATAAATGCGTGTGTGAAACAATTCTTACTTTAATAGGTTTCTTAGTAGTTCAATTTTGTTTTATTATATTAATTCAGTATGCCTAGAAAAATGACGTATATCGTAATTGGTTACAAAATGAAATATGTTAATTTCCATCAATTTATTTCTTTTATTTTATTACAAATTTTACACTTATTGTTTTTAATAATACCTCAAAACAATTACAGTCTTCATCTAAAAACATTCACTATAAAATCTTGCCAAAATAATCTGGATTTCACCCATCAATATTTCTAGCACAAGTAACTCTACTAATAGCATAAACTCTGGTAAATATTAGTCTCAGAATCAACAAGGTAAACATGTCACCAAACAGCGGTAAAGTTTTTATCTCCTTAGTCTTGTCTAAATATTAGTATTCTACCACATGTTACATATATATATCGGAAAAAACATTTCAGTTTTAATTAAATAATTTTATACATAAATTAACGTAATACTTACCCGACACTCATCGCATTTAAATTCTCCGGTAATGTTTGGTTTTTTATGTAATTCTTTTATACAAAATGAATTTTCCAGTAAGTGATCAAATGTATTAAAATAATCTGTCAATTTAAAATCCACTATTTTTTTCAAAGTTGATAAACTTTTTTCACAAACAAAATTGGGTGTCAATAATGATTTAAACAAACTATCCGATTTCAAATATGTTAAACGCGACAAACTTCCTTTACAAGTGCCCATTTTGTATTCTTGTGACAAGTGATTGGCAAATGTTTTATTAATGTGAGGAAGAATGTACAACAAAGGTAAATGACTACACATAGAATGACGAATATGTTGACGAATATAAGCAGCTCTGGCGCATGGATCGGGTAAACGATTACAAACAAAATCTATTAGTTCCGGTGTAAGAAATTTTAGCTCTTTGTTATAATATTTGTCAGAACGTTTTGTCCGTTTTAACATAATTTCTTTACGCAAATCAATTGTCAAATTTTTATATAATACTGGATTTAAAATAAAAGCATCTAAATGTAAAAAATTATTTTCACCTTGTAAATTCATGTATTGATTTTGTGCAGGTGCAACAATAATACATGAAATTTGATAAGGTAATATCCATAAAAAAATAAACAAAACAAGAAAAATACAGTGTTGCAAAATCAAATTAAATTTTAAAGACAAATGTGAGCAACTTTTTAAAATAAATACACTTGTACAATCAAAGTTTAAATTAATTTTGTTATAAGTGGATAAAATAGTTTCAATTGTAAATGAACAAACATGTTTTTCATCATTAATAGATAATACACTTGAATTAACAGAAGGATTATCATAATCTCCTGTTATGCACATCGCTTAGCCTGGAGACCAGATCAACACGACCATGCGCATCGTGCTGTAGTAAAATTACAACAAGCCAAACTTTTCTTCTCAATGTTTAAAATATAATAAGTTGTAATAGACAGCCTCCATATCTGTAATTATATATATATACAATAAAACAATTATCTTTTTTTTGTTAGTAAATTTTTATTTATTTACCTAAGCATTTATTACATACAACAAATATTAATAAAACAAAAGCTATATAATAAGTACCACCTATTTCATTTAGAAATTGTGTTAAAAATTTTTTTTCATTTTTATAATACTAACTAAATAAATTTATATATATAATACTGTATTTATTAATAAAACAATCATTAGTTGAAAAAATAAAGTTCATTATCATATGTAAATATATTATCATCCGAAATTAAATAACATAAAATAAAAAAATTTAATAAATCTCTTAAGCAAACATTATAAAAATGTAATACAACCCATAATTTTTACAATTGTCGTACATACTATGTAATATAAAAAGCGATAATAAAAAACACACTTTATGTCTATACAAACCTACCACCAAACATAAGCAACTGAAGTAAAATTATTGTGGGTAACTAAAACAAATATATTTATAAAAATTTAATCTATTACAATTTTTTTAAAATAATAAATAATTTAAAAATACTTAATACATATTTTTTAATTTTAAAAAAAACTAAACCGCATATATATATTCCTCAAAAATAAAAAATTAAGTACTAATTAATTTATAGTTCTGTTTTTTTAATTATATTACGTACAATAATTGAATTAAAATAAAAACTAAACAAATATATATAGTTTAGTTGCAGTTGAATAAAATGGAATTTCTTTTGAAAGGAATATGATAAAGCAATTATAAAATATAACTTTTATTGGGGACCACAAATAAACTTAATTTTATACTGTTAAATATACTATAAACATTGTAGATATTAATATACTTTTTTTAACAATGTTTAAAAAGGTTAACAATTTGTATTTTTCTTAAATTAATTGGGAAATTATATTATTGAATATATATATATATATATATAGTTATATATATACATATATAAGAAGGAACACCGATGTTCCAATTAAAAAAAAAGATAGTCGTTTACTTCTAACAGATGACGAGCAATTATCTAGATGGGTAGAATATTGTTAAAAAGTATTTAATCAACCCATGTCAAATACCCTCATAGATTTTGATAATGATAATTATATGAATGTGACTTAAAATTCGGAAAATGTATTGATGACATTTCTGTAACTGAAGTGACTTATACAAATTAAAGGTTAAAAAACAATAAAACCGTAAACAAAATGATTTGCTTATAATCATCAAATTGAAAAGAAACAAAGTGAAGCCCATTAAACAAGTACAAAACAAAGAATTAGCTAATTTTTTATATTCTCTTATCCGTAATCAAATAAAATCAGTTGATTTACAGTTAAAAAAAACGTTAAAAAAGTTAGGTTTACAACACAACATGGAAAAAGATGTGTCGAATTTTGACAGTGTTCATTAAGAATATTTGTAGAAAATCGTTAAGTTTACGGAATACCGTTGCAGTATGTAAATGTTTGGCGTTTGTTAAAGCAAAATTTAACTTACTGTGTTTGAACAACGGTTGTTAAGTTTTGAATTCTCACAAAACACAAAAATTAAAATGTATTACATTTTTAAATTTCAAATGTTGGATAGTATTCAACTACGATTTCAACAATTGGTAAAAATTAACCTCAGACAATGTAACAAGTTCAGTTTTCAAAAAACTCTAAATTCGGCAGTATTAAAATTTTAACTTTAAGAATTAGCAAATTTTGAACTTTAAACCCCAACGGTTGGTAGTATTAAACTTTCACAATAGAGAACGTTTAAAAAATATTACACTTTCAAACTCCAAATTCCAGTAAGTATTAAATTGTAAGATCTCACTGAAACATTGGCCCTGATTTTTTTAAATTTAATTTGATGCAGATAATTATCAGCACCCCAGATAAATTCAATCAAAATAGCTCTTGTGTGATTTAAATTATCGTTCTGTACTTTATATTAAAATTTTTAGAAGTCAATTATTAAGCGAATTTTAGGATTTCAGATTTGTTTACGAATTGAATAAGCCGTTTTTTGGTACATTGTTGTCAAATAGTTATAAATTGTTATAAGAGGGATAGGAAATGGATGGTAATGTAAAGAAAGATTTGTCACAGAAAATTGAAACACACAAAAAGATAGTAAAGCAGTTGACAATTGTGGAAAGCGAGCAAAAATAATAAAATTTTATTTATAAATTTTTTATAATTAATTAAAAACTAACTAAATAACAATGTAAAATTCTAAAAGCAACTTTTTTAAAAACTAATTAATTACTAATACCATAATTTGTTTACGTAGTAACTTATAACTTACATAGTTACAATTAATAATAAATTATTAAAAAAAATAATTAAAATTAATATATATATATATAATAAAAATAAAATATGTTTTGTTTAACATAGTACTGTATTAGCGGTGTTTTTGTTACCAAATTAAAGTTGCGAATGGTAATTTGTTTCTACAGTCATTTACAAAACTTTTTGTTGTGTTGATAGTTAACATTTCTACGTAGATAATAATTTTTGTTAACTACATTGAAATTATTTTAATTTAATAAAGGATTTTGTAGTATGAACTCTGTTGTAGAATTCGTAGTAATTTTAATGAAATGAATAAAGTTTTTGAATAGTATTTTATTAATTTTTTTAATATTCTGAAATTTATTAATTAATTTAACTAGTTGCTTTGTTTTAATTTTTAATATTTATAATATTGATTTATTATTTGAACTAAATTGACTAATTGAAAGCGTTGTAAAAAAACAAATACTTTTTGTTTTGTGAAGCAGTTCTTTTATGGTTTAAGTTTTGTTAATTGATTTCAACATTTTAAAAAGAGTTATCGATCACATTGAAGAAGCTGAAAACTGGTTGTAAAAGGTTTTAGTTAATTTAAATAATAATTGTTTAATTTTAGGACCATTCATTTAATTAAAACCATTTATAGACGGTTTGATACACGAGTTAAGTGGGACAAGCGTTTTAAAGTACATAGTTTTCTTAGTTGTTTTTAATATTTGTGGGACGTCGAGGTAGAGATAAAATAAGGATTTAAAAATAAGAAAGATATGTAATTTTAGATAAAAAGCTGAGAATTATATTGTTACAGGATTTAAATTTATAATTAGGTTAAGTGAAATGAAACAACAAAAAACATGAAAAGAAAGATTAATAAATATAACAATTTATATTACAATGCAAAAACAATCATTATTTTTAAGAATTACAAAAATGACTTAGCGCCTAAGTTAACTTGCCGCGTGAGGCTTATCTGACTACTAGTTTTACAAATTAAAGGTTTGTTTCATTAGTATGACATATATAGAAGTTTTTATTTAATCCTTAAATAAAATTTAAAGGCTTCATATTGTTATTTGAGTTTGATTTTGTTTTGAAGAAAATATTTTTAAAGTTAGTATTGATACTCGTGGTATTTAATTTTTCTTTCTGATGATGATTATCATTGGGGATAAACACCCCCAACCGGTTATTATCACCCAGGGTAGTCCAAAAAAATCAAAACGTCTGCAAAAACGTCAACTTTTGTAGTGTGTACTTAAAGAACGACACTTGAGGTGTGCTGACATTAAATGTTAATTACATCCCGAGTTAAACCCCTCCAATGATCTCTGTTGGCTGCATAGGGTAAACAAACGAACGACCATTTAAATAATTTATTTGGACGAGGGGGCTTAGTATAAATAAAAGGACTGACTTCGCATTCTATAATGTCCATCGAAATTTTCCGTTGACCGCCTGGCCTTCTGTTCCATCCGGGTAATAGATGGGCTTCTATAGCTATTCTGGCTGAATGATTGGGTGATCTACATAAAACATGGTTAATCCATTTTAATCGTTTTTCTTTTATTGTGCTAGAGATAGATGACTAATAAATGTCAAGAGACTTACAAATATCTGGGAATGGTCGAAATATTTTACTAGCTATTAAACGATGATGATGATGATGATACACACTTAGAATCAGATGTTGAAGACGTTAATTTGTTGACAAGTAAACAATATCAGTTATCACTGTCATTCTGATCATTACCAAGTGGTCTCCTTTAGAAACATTACTTTGTTTTACATCAAAAGAGGAATTGCTTGTTTTTATACCACATTAATCTTTAATCACAGTAAAATGTTTTACAAGAAAATTAATTCTACGTTTTTAATATTTAGCAAATAATAAAGTAAAAGCTGATTTATTTTTTAACTAAAAAATACATTTTTGTGTGAAATAATTTGTGTTTTAAGTAGTTTTATGTCACATGTGTCGAGCTGTAACATTTGTGTCGTTCTACATAAAGCTTACAATGCGGTTAATTCTGCTTGCACATTAAGCCAGTATGAATTGGTTCATGTACTATGTTTGGTAACGTGATCATCTATTCATTATTTCTATATTTGTACAGCAGATCAAATGATTGGCTTCGATTATTTAACAAGTATAACAAATGTAGGACAGTAATGAAGTTTTTTGGCTACTAGATGGCACCTTTGTGACGACGTCACTCTTCACCAAGATTGGCAAAGCTGTTTGATTTGTTAAGTTCATCTTACTTAGGTCAGTGGCTAAATATGATATTTTTTAAATACTGTGAGTGTGTACTTGCATCTATCCGATAAGGTGGAAGCACAGTTATGTCACTGTGCACTCTGCCTTTGCTGTGTTAGTTTAGGATGCGCATCGTAAAGGTAGAAGTCAGGAATATCGCTTATTAAAAATTGCACCGGTTATTTTGTCTTAGATGAGAATTAAAACTTTATAAGCATTACTCAAATTTGCTGAAAAATTATCATCACATCTTTGTGGATGGATGGGTGCAAGCATGCACTCAGGGTAGTTGAAAGGTATCTTAAGGTATAAGCATATTATATGTAGCCGTTGGGTTAGGGGGTATAATTCTAAAAAAATTAGCGGTCCCGTTGAACTTTGCGATCAGTGGTGCCATTACAATGGTGCCTATCAAGCCATCTATGTCAATTGTTTAATATGCTGTACAAATGTAGAAGTAATGAATGAATTAACATTACACTAGTATACAAAAAAAAAGTTTTACTATACATGGTAGAGTATTTAAGTATTATTATGTGTTTTTACGCATAATGATTTATTTTTTAATATTTCAATTCAACAGGACAAATCCCAGTCTATTTTCTGTGATGTGCTGATTCTTGGCGCGGGAATTTCTGGTTTGGCAGCTGCCAAGGTTTTGTCTAGCGAAGGTTTTAAAACGATAACACTTGAAGCGCGATCACGTAACGGTGGCCGTATACACACAATTGACCTACCCAACAACAAACCTGATGGAAGTCAGTATTGTGTTGATTTGGGTGCAAGTTATCTTCATGGTTGTGACAATTCTCCTGAAGGCAATCCTTTGTTTACCTTGGCCAGTCGTTTGAAAATACTTACTACTCCGGCTGCCGGCGATGTTTTGGGTGCTCATCGAGGTTGGGAATGTCCCGAAGTTGCTACATGGCGGGATAATAAAACGGGCAAAGAAATTAGCTTGCAAGATGTGGCCGATATGAGTTTTCTGCTAGATCGTTGTTTACTATTTGTACTAATGCAATGTAATAACAAACGGAAAAAATTAATTCCGTTATCTACTGCTATGCCAAGGTATATATTTTCTATAAAAATATTGTATATTATTAATGATGAAAGCTGGTATATATATATATATATATATATAATTTTCATTTTATTTTTTATGTTTATCACTTTAAATGTTTGACAAGTAACATCTTTCAGCAGTGGACATTTTAGCGAAACCGAACGTGGGCCGGTGGTGGGATTCGAACCCCGATGCCCACCGAGGTCCGAATTCGAGCGCTGTACCGCTAGACCACCTTGGTCTGTTGTTAAAGCTTAGATCTAATCAAAATTTAGATTGAAAGGTTTATGACATTCGAGCTACTTTTTATCTAGACTTGAGCCAACTGGTAGGCCAGTTCATTGAGTACATTTTCAATTCAACTGGGATAGCCAATTATAATATCCTATTCAAGGATATGCCAAATCAGTGATGACTGGATTATTATCATTATTATTATTATTAATTTAAATAGTTCAGATGAAGTGCGAAATTGTAAAATACAAAAATTAATTTCACTTTTGTATAAGTCAGGAATCAATAAAATTAAAGGATATACAATAATTATAAAATCATAATAAAAAATAGGTTTCAGTAACATAGATACGAACCGTAGAGCATTGTATTGCAAATAGTCGTCATGGTAATATAATTTGATTGTTATGCTAAAAAACAAAATAATGAAAAAATGATAGGATCATGTGAAGCTAGGCAATCCCTAAGGTGAAAACATGAAAACACATTAATTGATATTTGAAAGACAAGAATAGTTTATTCATTGTATGTTCTGGGTTGGTTAAATATCTCGCCAAATATAGAGTGCACGAATTGTAGATAATTGTTTCTGGGATGCTAATGATCCTGAGGATTTGAGTAATGGGATGCTAATGATCCTGAGGATTTGAGTAATGCTTATAAAGTCTCAATTTCCAATGATGGTGATATTCCTGACTGTTAGTCCTCCACGTGGTGCATCCTGGACTAGGTGCCCCTAGGCATCTAGACTAATAACAGCAGGGTCCGAGTGCACAGCGGTTTAACTGGGCTTCCGCTACGGCGGGTGGGTGCGAACATACACCCAGGATACTTAAAAGGTATCTAAAGGTATACGTATACCATATGTAGCCCTTGGGCTAAGGGAGATAACCCTGACAAAAAATCAGGCGGCCTCGTCAATCGAAATCCAATTCGCATCCGACAACCTCTTCGCATAGGAACATGGAACGTACGGTCACTGTCGTCTGTTTCGACCCAAGCGTATACTGCCACAGAGCTAAGTCGTTACAAGATTGACATTGCTTGTCTCCAGGAAACAAGACTGGACTGTTCAGAGCCGTTTAGTCTTCCTACAGCTTCCCACTCAACATCTGCATTATTCCTCCCATCAACTTGTGCACAAAATCCAGCACATCATGGGGTAGCATTTTGCTTATCCCCATTAGCTACCAGTGCATTAATTGACTGGAAAGGTATATTCCCACGATTGGCTTTTTCGCGCTTTAAAGTTTCCAAGTATACAATGACCGTGATCAATTCCTATGCTCCCACCAATAATTACTGTGAAAAAGAAATTGATGAGTTTTATGAGCAATTTGAAGGTTTATATTCTCGTCTTAAGACCTCATCACAAATCGTTGTTATTGGAGGAGATTTTAATGGCAGAGTCTGCAGAGACGGTGTCAACCAGCCCTGCGTTGGCTCTTGGACAAAATCGCGCGAACAATGTGAGAACGGTAGAAGGTTAAGTGAATTCGCGGCAAGGTGCAATATGGTTCTCACGAACACATTTTTCCAACACTCTGTGAAACACTTGACAACATTTCGTTCAAGTTTTGGTAGATATTCCTCCCAAATCGATTATGTTTTGGTTAGTAAACGCTGGTTCAGTGCAATCAAAAATTCCCGAGCATACAGAGGCTGCCGAACGGGTAATGAGAATGACCCTGATCATTCACTTGTCTCTTGTTCGTTTCGGCTACGCCTAAGAACTGCCAAGACTAAACCTGATATTTTGGCTCCGGATTATTCCCTGCTCACAAACAGCAACTATGCTACCAAGTTTGCCAAAGCCTACTTAGCAGCTTCAAATTCTGTCCCGAACTGTGATATGGGAATAAATCAGTCTTGGAACAGTCTAAAGTAGAAGATTGATACAACTAGTTTGGTTCTTCCTCGTTCAATCAATGTCAAAGGCTCAAACTGGTTGTCCACCAATTCTCGTGATCTCTATGCACAAGCAAAGAAAGCTCAGAGAAAAAGTGAAGGAAAGACACTGCATGCGGAATTTCGAAAGAGTTATGAAGAGGATGAGCAAAAATATTGGGACTCTGTAGCAGATGAGCTAGAGGTTTCTGCCCGCCATAACGATTGTGGAAAAGTTTACAAGAAATTGAATCAGCTATGCCGTTGTAACAAAGTTAAAGTTGGATCGTCTGGCATTTCTGACAAAGACTGGTTACTCCATTTTAATCAGACTTTAAACCACCCTGAAATCACTACAGGATGGCTGCTAGACCAATCCACGCTTGACACAGTTTCTTCGGCAATTTATCCAATATCTGTTGAACCCCCACTATCGATGATATTATGCGCATTTGTAGAAAACTCAAAGCTAAAAAGGCCGCTGGTTTTGACGAAATTCCTCCATATATCTTCAAATATGGCCCCTCGAGACTTGTTGAAGATTTGTATGGCATCATAACGGATTTCTGGACAAACGAGCAGTGCCCTGAAGACTGGCACCGTGTTACTATTGTTCCTGTTCACAAGAAAGGAGATCGGCAAGTACCTGCTAACTACAGAGGCATCAGCTTACTTTGCATAGCTGCCAAAATTACCACCTCAGCAATCGTTGAACGGATCCTCCCGGAGAGGAGAAAACCACTCGTCCTAATCAAACTGGTTTTCGTCCTGGTATGGGATGCATCGATCAAATTTATACGCTTCGACGCATACTTGAATTTCGGGGAAAGTTTCAGCGCCCTACGTATGTAGCCTTCATTGACTACTCTTCAGCTTTTGATTCGCTGAACAGAAAAGCACTTTGGATCGCTATGTTACGTGATGGAGCACCTCTGAAACTGGTAAATCTTCTACGTGCTTTGTACAAGAACTCAACTGCTGTAATCCGCAATTGCAACAGATCTACTACAAAGCCATTCGAAATTTGCAGTGGCGTCCGTCAAGGCTGTATGGCTGCTCCACTTTTGTTCAACTATGCAATTGATGCTATATTTGCCAAGATCTCTGTACAAATGGAAAGTGTGTTCGTTGGTACTAGGCCCATTACGGACTTAGAATACGCTGATGATGCTGTACTTCTAGCTGAGAACGAAACTCAGTTGCAGCATGCATTAGATTTCCTCGTGACTGTTTCCGGTGAATATGGTTTGAAGATCAACCCAAAAAAATCAGTCATTATGTCGTCCCAAGCTCCTGATGCAAGGATTGTATTAAATGATGTTGTTCTCCCCAATGTAAAGGAATTTACGTATCTGGGCTCCTCAATTACTTCTGATGGTGGTTCATCCAATGAAGTAAATCGTCGAATTTGTTTAGCTGCTGCTGCGTTTGGAAAGCTTGTCGATCCACTATGGAGACGTAAAAACATCAACCTAAAAACAAAGATGAACATTTTCTCTTCACTGGTTCGCACAGTACTCCTGTACGCAGCTGAAACATGGACTCTCACAGGGTCTGAGATCAAGCAGCTTGATAAATTTGAAGCAAGATGTCTCAGATACATTTGGCACAACACCCATTTTGCATCCTCCGTATCAAGGGATTGGACGATAAAGATCAGTAACCATCAAATTCGAAATGACCTTCAACTTCATGTTCTTCCTTCACTGGTATCGCGACAACGAAGATTGCGCTGGTTTGGACATGTTCT
This sequence comes from Cardicola forsteri, assembly GCA_025895645.1. Classification (NCBI taxonomy): domain Eukaryota; kingdom Metazoa; phylum Platyhelminthes; class Trematoda; order Strigeidida; family Aporocotylidae; genus Cardicola; species Cardicola forsteri. Next base: position 187,791 of record JAKXYG010000388.1, on the reverse strand, counting down.
TCGTAGAAAACCTGATGCAATCTCACGTATCGTAACCCTGGCTTGTCCAAATACCGACTGGAAGAAGAGGAAAGGAGGTCAAAAACGTACTTGGATGGATGCTGTTCTGGACGATGTTTACACAATTTTGGCACTTTATCTTGGAAACAATGGCTAAGTCGATGGACCGACATATCCCTACACGCCTCCGAAAATCGTGAATAATGGAAGGGGATTGTTAGAGATGCTATGCGAATTTGGAACTAATGAAGATGTGGCATTGCCACTAACTTTTGTTGTTGTTGTTGTTAAAACCGTGATTATTCATGTTCGTATCCTGGCAGCAACATTTGCTGCAAGACGAGTTACCCACGAGGATGCTGAGTACTACTTAACAAAGTCTCAATTTCCAATGATGGTGATATTCTCAACTGTTCCCTCCTCCATGCGGTGCATCCTGGGCTAGGTGTTTATAAGCGTCTAGAGTAATAACAGCAGGTACCGAATCTACAGCGGTATAACTGGGTTTCGGTTTTGGCGGGTGGGTGCAAATACACCCAGGGTACTTAAAAGACATCTTAAGATATATGTATTCCATATATAGATCTTGGACTAAGGGAGATAACCCTGACAAAAAATCAGGCATCCCCATCAATCTTTGCCAATAGTGGAATCGTCTACTTACCTAGAAACTTTGTTATTCTTCTACGCTTGTGTTACGCTCATCGAGCCCCATCGAAAAAATATGCCCTTACCAACTACAATGAATGCTGAAAATTTGTTGCAGTTAGCCGTCTAGCTGTAAGAGTGAATGCTATTATGTTTTGTGACAATTCTATATACAGAGCCCTCAAAGCCAGTTTGCTCTTGCTCAATAAATCCGGACACCGACCGACAACGCGACTGTCGAACCAAGAACGTGGCATTTTCGATTCGCTTTTTGCCCGCTACATAGCTTACGTCAACCCGGCTGATCGACTGCCATCGCGTCTGCCTCTCGGTCCCCACTACGAGTTGGACGCCAAGGCTGGCCTTGCTCTCGATGCCAATCAGCCTTCACTCGAATCCAAAATGCACCATTTACGTTGGTTGGAAGAAAAGCGCACCTATTTGGCCAAATTTGGACCTAAAAAGTCAGTTGCACGCCGTACGACGTATCCGTGGGAAGATCGTCTTGTGCTCAACGGATTTGCCAAATTCGTCGACTTCCTGTCGACCGGTTTGGACATCCATCAGCGTTCGATTGTCAAGCACATCTATTGGCCAGTTCATGATGCCGCGGCAGGTGTCAAGCGGCCTCGATTTGACGTAGACAAGTGCAAGTTGATGGCCGATCGCATGACCAAGTGGACATCGAAGAGCATTCGTCAATTCGTCAATATGTTCGATTTGGTGTGCGTCGAAGTGGTTCAGTACGATGCGAGTCAAGTGGCGTGGTCGTGGCGCAATCAGGTCTCTAAACGCTACTTTGCTCCGTTTTGCATTGTGACGGTGCCGGTGGGCGTTTTGAAGGGATTGGATCGGCGCAGTTCCATTCAGTTCAATCCGCAATTGCCGATAGCCAAACGGATGGCGATTGAATGGCTGGGAATTCCTAGAATTGGGGCCGAAACTCACAACAAGGTATGGTGGGGGCACGGACGTGCTTGAAGTTTTTACCGACAATTTAATCTGATTTTTTGAGGGGTTCGTTGGAGGCTTTTTATGTTCGGTCGCTACAGTTTGAAGCATTATGACCATTGGAGAGTTTTGGTGTGGATTTTTTACTGCCAGATTCCCTTTCTAACACAAATGCACACTTGGGAATGACTAGATCGGTTAATTTCTGATTCTCTCTTGATAGAGTTTTGGATGATCTTCTACTCCGATTGAATGATTGATATTAGACATATGAAAGGGTAGAGACCGAAATAACATTGATCCACTCGCTAACAAGTTCCAAGAGTTACTGAAACATGTGTACTGGTAACAGTTTTACCAGCAAATAGTTAGTTAAAGTGACGGTTTGTAGACAATTTTTTAGGGGCATCTAATAATTATTCAATTCACACTTCAACAAAGGTAATGTTTTTTTAGTATAGCCTACAGTTTACTATCTATATATCTAGTATTTATAAATTTATCTCTTGATAGTCTACATTTGAATTGATTTATGAATATTACTACAGTATTACTTACGGAACCTTCCTTATCAAACCAATTTGAAGCATTAGGATTATTAAAAGTGTTAGCTTGGGTTTTTTTACTGTCGGTTACACCTGCAACAAATCCACCTCCTTTATTTAGGCTAGGGACTAGATAGATCAGTTTATTTCTGATCTTTAGGCGGATTTTATTATCTACGGAATACATTAGTAAATGTTGTGTATCTATGATTATCGACAGGTACTGAATGTTTTTAAGGGTTTTCGTACCTTCAACATACCAAACTAAATGCATTGTATATTATGTTACATTGTCTTTTCCTTTCATCCATCTAAGGTCGTTTTGATGTTCAACGCGTGTGACGTTTTTTGGGACAAACATTCGCCCCACCTATCCTGTCCCGGAGCTCGTTTGCACATCTTGAATTGCGACTTTTACGGCAATCCAGGCGTCCTCGTTGCTCACATTTGGGGCGGTTCAAAACTCAAACTGACTGGCAAACCCGACTCCGAAGTGGTATCCGATCTGCTCGAGCTGCTAAGTGGCATGTATCCCCAACACCGTCCATTACCCATGCCCATATTTACGCATGTCGCACGCTGGTCCGAAGATGCGTTCAGTTTGGGGTCGTACACAGCTGGCGAAATTGGCAGTAGTGATGTCCATCGACACGCTTATGCGGCCAGTTTGCCTTCTTCGGTGAGTTGTTAGTTGTGCATGCATGCTAATTATCCTTATGATTATGACGATTCGAGTATGTTGATTATGTCGATAAGCCTGTGTTCGTACTTCCTTGTGGTCCATTCTGATTGAGACTATCATTAGGGACCGAGTATACAGCGGTATAACTGGAACTTCATCTTAATAGACGAATCCAAGCGTAGAATAAAGGTACTTAGAAGGTATCTCAAGGCATACGTACAACTCCTCAACTGATTAGTGTTAAAAACGTAGTTATTAAACTAAAACGTTTGTAGCAATCACATAACATACAACAAAGACGTAACTGTAATTATAAAACGTACAATATCTGATAATTAAAATACAAGTATAATTTCATATATATATATATTGTAACTAATAAAAAATTTACATAAAACATTAACTGACTCATAATCTAATATATACACAGCAACTTATTTTATTATCCAATATATTAATCCTTTTAAGTCAGCGTTTTATTAGCTACAATTAAAAGTAATTGGTACTAAAAACAATTTTATTTTATTATTACAAAACATAATTTTTGTGTTTTTATTTTGTAATAAAAAATTAACTAAACTTCCTGTAATAAAGAGGATATAACATAATATTTTCTGCTCCTGGTGTTAATTATATTTTATAATTTAACAAAATAGTGTATTTTATTGTTAAGTTAAATATTTTTTTTAACAAACGAAAAATAAGTTTTTAATATTTCTAAGAAATACCCAAAATATTATTAAAATATTAATGTAATTTTTAAATCGTTTTAACAAGATATACCGCATTTTTGATTTTAATTTATATGCAAAAATTAATTTTTAACTCAAATATAACAACAAATCAATATTTTAAAGTAAAAACCAAAGCAAATTTTTCAAAGTAATATTACTTAAAAAATCTGGTTTTAAATTATTTCAAATTTTTGTTACTATGACAACTTCTGCGTATAAACATACTTTAAAAATTATTTATTTAAAACTTAAATATTAAAAAATAATTAATTTTTTAGAATTTTTCTTATAAGGTAATACCAACGTTAATTTTGCATTGTAGAAACACAAACTTAAGGTATTAAAATGTATTTTTGAATAATAATTTTAAGCACATTAATTAAAAATATATTAATTATTATTTAAAAAAGTGTAAATTGCATTTGGTTATTCCGTTTATATGGGTGTTTTTAAAAAATTTTTTGACCAACTCGACATTTTTAAGTAAAGATGAATCATTCATTAACTGCTTAGATTATTTTAAATTCTTAATAATCATTTTTACAGAAAATTATTAGATAAATTAATTTAGATTCATTTTTTTAATTTTAGACACTAATTTATTCAAGGGAGATATATATATATATATACCATATGTAACCGTTGGGCTAAAGGAGATAATTCTGACAAGAAGTCGAACGACCTTGTCAATTTTTGCAAATACTGGTGCCGTCAGAAGGGTACTATCTATTATTCAATAAACTTTGTTATTTTTTTACTTTTCCTATACTTATGAAGTCGATCGTTTAATATGCCTTATAAATATAGAAGAGGTAACCACTTCACTAACCGCATCATTATCATTATCCTATGTTAGTGTTCTACGTAATATATACTGAAATAAGAAACCGTATGCAAAGTGGAAGCTTTGGAAATGCTTTTTGACTTGGTTTTTAAAAAGTTGTCTATCTATTCCTTCTCCCATCTCAACTGAACATAAAATCGGTTACTATGAACTTAACTTATTGTAAATACAACAGAAACGTTTTATTGCATTTCATTTATATATTTCAGAACTGTCCCCGACTGTTGTTTGCTGGTGAAGGTACAGTAGATAGCGAAGGTGCTCAACAATGCACACACGGTGCATTCAGTTCGGGCATCGAACGTGCTTTTGAAATATTGGATTACACTGAAGGTAGACGATGTCGTTTGCGCGACTCATCTATTATCGATTACTTTCTTGGCAAATGTTCTAATACACGTCGCAATGTGACACTTTCTCCGCCTTCATCGACAATCATGAAACGCAAGTTCTTATCCGTTAAAGACGATACCACTCGACAAAGACGCAAACGTCGGAAAATCGTCCAAGATTCGTCATCATCATCATTGTCATCATCTGCGCATTTCTCGGTCAAACAATCTGCAAATGATTCGGGTGTTTCAACGTTGAACAACGAATCTATTGACACGACTTTTAGACGCCGTTCTAATCGCTATACTACATGGATTTCATCACAAGCTTCCTCGTCACTTCATTCTCACTTTAAATTGATTATTCGTCGCAAGCGTTATTCTCCAAATGCTTCTCAAAAATCAGTCACTACTGCTACCAATAGCTCCAGTAGTAACAGTAGCAGACACAGCTCATCAAGTATTGATTCGTTTAATGATTATTCATCTGTTGATCAATATCCTAGTATTTCTATTATCCAAAGCGAAACAATGGATTCGATTTGCTGCAAAGATATTACACCAACGACCAATTCCCAAGAATTACCTGTGTTTTACAACGATTTGTCGAATTCCTTATCATTAACGTACACCAACGCTTGTTCGACTCCAATTACAAAGTCCTCTTCATCCAACCTAGCAGCAGCTCCCGTTTCTTGTTTGCCGAAGATTGAGCCATTGTTTAGTTCTGAATCTTCGAATCATCAGAATCTATTTGAACTGTCTTTTATTACACCAGTTGGCAATCGTGACCATTTACCGTCGTCTATGTTGATTCCTCAGGAGTTACATCGAGATTTAGAAGTGCCGAAGGTCAGCAATTTAATCACTGAGTTTGGCAAAACCTGCGAACCGGTTTTCGGAGCTCGCCCCTTTCCAGCCAACATTGTTGAAATGTGATGTGAATTTTAACTGGATTATTTGTATACTTACATTTGACTTGTATATTTTTTGTTTCTTACTTGAAATATTATATATTAAAAATGTAAATAATATTTGTTTTATGCGCGTTTGAATGCTGCATAGTTTAGTTATTTCTTGCTCATTGTTATTGTGATAATAATTTTTTCTTTGTATTTATTGTTTTTGTTTAATATATTTTACGTTTGTTTTTTAATTAAGTATTTATGTGGGCATACTTAAAAGATGAAAATTAAGTCAAGCATATAACCTGTTAATTTAACTATTTCAGCTACTTAGATATAAATGAACGTTTATTATCTGCATAACTCGCGTGGAATGTTTTGATACTACAATGCAAGAAATTCCTTTGTCGTTTACCAAAGTATGTATTTTTTGTAAAGGGGTTGCCAGTTCAATATCGGCTAAAGTGGAATTAAAGATTGTGATTTACAGTAAAATATTAATTGCTTGTGTACATTATGATTATTGGCTAAGCCCTCTATTAAAGTGGGGGAGAAGTTAATTGAATCCTGCCTGTATTTTATTTTAAATAAGCATTTAACTAATATGATGCAGCGTGGATTCACGGCCCGCAGCTCATGTTTCAAATTTGTTATTCTTTATAGTTAGCCTCGCGACCATACTAAAATAATTAGCAGTTGACTTTCCAAACGTTTTTAACAAAGTTACATTTTACTATTGGCTGAGCTAAACTATTTTGAGATTACAGAATCTCCACCTCAACCTTCATGTAATATTAGGATTTAACAAGTCTCTTCTGCAAAATCACTTCGGAGGTTCCTTCAGTGTCGGCCATTAGTCCAATGCTATTGATCACATTTATAAATGACTTATCATTAGTAGTTTGTTTTAACAACCTGTTTTACGCAGGTATTTAAATTTACGGCTATAATTCTGAAATTCTTTAGCAGGAATTTAAAAACATTTATAACTGGTCCCTCAAAAATACTCTTCCACCAAATTTATCTAGACGTACAAATATATATTTAAAAGCACCATTAAAGTATGTTTTTAGCGTTTCAAGTACAAGTAATTATATTATTTCTGAAAAATATATAGGTTATTTTTAGTTCCACACTCTACTTCTCGGCCATTCACACAAAAACATATTCACTAAAGAAATTCAATTAAACTTGGGTAATACAGTTTACAGGTTGCTTCACGAGTTGAGTAAAAAAACTATTTTTGATATTTAGTTTCAACATAAAAAATTGTTATGCTAAGGAAAACTCGTAAATATACCTGAATACCTAAAGAAAAATAAGCAAAGAACATTCGCGAGGTGAGGCGCGCGTCACGCTACACGTCCATTGGAGCGTTATTCATCCTTTTCTCTTTTCTTCTTTTTTGATGATTATTGCAGTGTTTTTGCATTGTAATACGTAACTTGTTTTATTATTATTTTTGCATATTTATAATTTTTGCTCGTTTTCTATAATTGTTAACTTCCACTATCTACCTTGATTTTATCTTGATTTCAAATATTTTTTCTGTCACTAATCCCCTTTACCTCACCATCCATTTCATTTTTCCCCCTGAAAATTTGAGACAATTTGAGAACCGAGTACTAAAAGGCGTTTTGGCCTACTCAACTCGTGAAAAATCTTAAACATCCTAAACAATGAATAGAATATCAATAATCATGGACTATTATGTGAAAAATTATTAGTACATTTGATTTAATTATACAATAGTGTAGTTGCTATATTTTTAATTATTTTTAATTATATATATATATATATATATATATATATATATATATATATATATACATCATATTAAAAAACACTTTAGCAAAAAGTTCATGTATTTACAGTGCGACCTTGGAATCTTTTTAAATGTTTTTAAATTACGTGCATTTCTATTGAATGATTTTTTATTAATGTTTTTATTTCATATTTAAATGAGTGGTATAAATTTTTTAGATTTTGTAAATTTATATCCAGATTTACAATTGGAGTGAGCTGTCTTATAATATATTAATTTTAGATATGATAATCAATCCGTTAATTTTCCAATAAAATTTTCATTTACATTCATAACTAAGTTAACTGAATTAAAACTAAAGCACGTTTGGGAGAAATGTTATGGTAAACGTAAATGCATTTTGCAACAAGACTTAGTGTCGAAACCTTTAACAGTAAAGGTAAATTGATAATGACCAATTTTTACATAATTAAGACTCTTAGACAGTTTTTCGATCATTTTTTAATTAACTTCAAACTGTCATCAGAAGATTTTGATATTTTGAAAGAAATAATCGTTGTAAATGATAATGATTTGAGTACGATAAAGAAAGACACGTCAAAAATATCATTGCTTGACATGATTTGTTTTTGTCCTTCTTCTTTGGAAAACGTAAATGTACTTTTGTATTATTTATTTCAAGTGAGTTAAATTATTTTTTTATTTGTAATTATATATATATATATATATATATATAACTAATGTATTTCAATCCTTGCATACTTGTGAGATGAGTCACGCTGCACGTTGGGCGGACGTTTCAGGATTATACACGAGTTGAGTAGGCCGAACGCTTTTTGGATATATTGTAATCTAGTTGTTGGAGCAAATAAGGAATGAAGAGTGAAAAAATGAGGGTATTTATAACAATAGAAATAAGATGAAAAACAAAATTAATTAATTTATTTGGTTGACTCCTTCATTATTTCTATATCTGTGCGACATATAAAATGGTTGACTTCGCTGACTTGGTAAACATACCAAACGTAGAAGAATAACGAAATTTCTTGGTTGATGGATAGCATTTTTGTGACGGATCCATTTCGCAAAGATTGATGAAACCTGATTTTTTGTTAGGGTTATCTTCATTAGCCCAAGGGCTACATATGGTATATAAATACCTTAAGATACCTTTGAAGTACCTTTCATGTTTGCTTGTACCTATCTGCGAATGTCAAACCTAGTTTATCGCTATGTACTGGGCCCCTGCCGTTATCAGTCTTTATGTCTATGGGCACTTAATCCAAAATGCATAACTTAGAGGAGAAACAATCAGGAATAACACCATCATTGGAAATTGAGACTATATAAGCATTATTCAAATTGTCAGGATTATTAGATTTCTCAAAACAGAGAAATATGATGAAATGATTCAAGTTAAAAATTCCGAAGATAACGTGAAAAAGATATATATATATATATATATATATATATATATATATTATATAACGAAAAAGTAATAATGAAACAACTTGTATGCCAATGCAAAAGCACTAAGATGATTCTCAAAAGATAAAAAAGTAGATGTTTAAGATAACGCCCCACTTGAGTTACAGCTTGATACGCGCATTACTTGTCGGTTAAGTCATTTTGTTATTTTTATTTATTTTCTTTTACTTGCAATTTAATAGCAACAAAGTTGGTGACAAAGCCACCTCTTTATTAGTTCCAAGTTCTCAAAGCATCACGAATAATTCTTCTCCATTGTTCACGATTTTCGGAGGCGAGCACCTACAATCATCTTTCCACTTTATTTTACTCCGTTTTATTGTAAATTATAAGTTATTTCTATTTATTAAAATACGGTTGATCGATTGACGAAAGTCATCAGAGAGAAATTGTCTAAACTTTGATGTTTTTTGTGAAATTGATTATTACTGGTTAACAAAGAAAGAACCTTGATTATCTTGTTCAATCTTGTGATTTTTGGACCTTTTCTATTGTCATATAGATTTGATGTTTTGGAGAGTAGCAGATTTTATTTCGTATGGTATACCTAATGGAAGATTCACGATTATGTACTAATACGAAGATTTTTAGTCGGATTTTTTTAGTATTATTTTTCTTAGTCTTATTTTGAAATATTTCTAAACACTTTGGTTATTTGTCCAGAATAGATATACGAATTTGAAATATTACAGTTATTGGAAATTGAAAATGTATAAGTAGTAAATTTTCTGAGTCACTGTCATTCTATAGAGTTGTATGTATTTTACAATTTAAATTAGGTTGAATAATTATTAAATTTTTATTTTACTTTTGGGTATTTTTTAAGCATAATTGTCAAAATGCAGATATTTAGGATGGTATATTGTTTCATATTGTATAAGATAATGTTTGTGCTAAAATTACATTTTTCAATTTTCAAGTTTTTATGAAGCTATTGAATGATATTGGTGATGCTAAAAATCGTCATTGGGTTGTTTGATATATCGATTTATAATAAATTCACTAAATTTTTAGATTTTTCCTGTAATATTATTAAAATGGATACATGTTTCTTAAAGGTTATCTTTATTTTAATCATATTTACAGTACGTATTAATAATATTAATTATTATTATTAATTTTATCTTGAAACTCTCGCTTTAAAGAAGCATGCTGCAAAAAGTTTGTTCCATATGGTTAATTGAAGAATCTGCATATAGTAGATTTTTTATTCAGATTTTACCAAAGTCTGTTACCGGAATTGTGCTGCTTTTAGTTCGCTACCTTAGCTTTATAGAATGTTTTTTTTGTTCTTTTTTATAGCAATATTTATTTTCTGTAGAAACCAGGTTGCTAAACGTGTTCCAAAAGCCTTCTTCATTTTTGACCGGACTTAGTACCGGCTGCGGTGGAGTTATTATACGTTAAAAGTTGTTTTATTTTGACACCATATAAGTACATAATGTATGCATTAGTTATAAAATTTTTGTTGGATTTGATGAGAATATTTAAATTCATCTTTAATTGATTAGTAAGTGAATGTAAGTAACATGGTTTTTAAAATGTTCGTATATGAACGCTTTTATCTTAAATAAAGTTTAACTGCTGTGTAATATATATATATATATATATATATATATATATATATATATATATATATATGTATGTATATATATATATATATATATATATATATATTAAACTTCTAGCAAAACTTTTAAAGTGGAAATCATTTTACCCACTTATTTATTTGAACTAATTTGGACATCAAGCAGTGTAATATATCTGTGCCTTTTAATGATTCATTCAAAGTATAGTAATTTTGAATTGTTTGTATCGCATGTTTACCGTTTTGACTATGTCTATATTCATTATCATATGACATTCTATTTCATTTTGCTCCCATTGTGTGTACTACTACTTTTTTGTACTTTTGTTATTTATTTATTTATTTTAATTGATGGCGAAAATGTACTTTATGCTAAATGTATCTCTAGTGATATATTAAAGCTTAATGTAATATATATATATATATATATATATATATATATATATATATGAAATTTAAAAATAGATTATTAATATAATTAATCAACTTCATCAACGTGATATATTTCATGGTGATTTGACTTTGGACAATATTTTTGTTGGCGATAAATTTGACATATTTGTGGGTCCACCGAAAACGTTTGATCATATCATCAAGCTCACATATTTCAATACGCCAAATGTACCTGAAAAATGTACAGAAAAAGGCAATTCATTTGGTTACAAGTCAGATTTAGCAACAATGATAAACAAATGGGTTTGTTGCAAGGTAATTTTATTTTTAAATGTATTTTAAATAAATTAAACAGTTGTCATGGTTTTATTTATTTATTCATTTGTGTGGTTGGTGATGCAATTACCTCTTCATTATTTCTATATTTGTACGGCAAGCAATTGACTTCGATGACTGGATAAGCATAACATGCACAGAAGAATAATGAAGCTTCGTGGCTAATAGACGGCATCCTTGGGTATTCAAAGTTAGTCATAAATAAGATTTATTAATGGGTTTTCAAGAGTAAATTATTAGAATTATTAGATTCACTTGGTGTCAGTCAATCAGAAGCACTGTACAGCTGTTTTATCCTAGTTTGGAATCATCAGCAGTGCATACCTTTTAGCCTAACACACACATGAACTCGAACCCACGCCCTATCTGGTGTCAGGCCACTGACCTACGGGTGGTTGAACTTGACCCTATAAATTTATTATTTATAATGAATCTGATCAATGCTAATTGTCCAGTGTCTTCAAATGCTGTACTTTACCACCGCTAAGAAGTACAAGTGAATGATCCCTTCCACTAGGGCATTTATCATATAGGTTCTGGCATACTGCACAAATTTAATAGTCTATATGGTACGGTTCAGTTACGTCTGTTATGGGGGTAAATAATGATATAAAGTAAATAAGTAGTCGCGGACCAAATGGATATTCAGGTGTTAACTGGTTTAAAACATTAAAAAAAATTGAATGCTGTGGTCAGTAGGGCAGATTATGATGGCGCAACCATTATCAAGATGGAAAGGAAAGGCCTGGTGGTTGACAAGTAATTTGAACTGACATTACAGCACGCGAACTCGGATGCTTTACGAGAAATATCTTTCAGCAGTGGATATTTTAGCGAAGCCGAATGTGGGTCCGCATTTTAGTGTTGGTGATGGGATTCAAACCCCGATGCCCACCGAGGTCCGAATTCGAGCGCTGTACCGCTAGACCACTCCGGCACAAAACATCTTTCAGCAGTGGACATTTTAGCGAAGCCAAACGTGGGTCCGCATTTTAGTGGGCCGGCGATGGGATTTAAACCCCGAGGTCCAAATCGAGCGCTGTACCGCTAGACCACCCCGGTACGAATTGTTAATTTGGTCGTCAATGTTTACATTTTGCAGTAAATAAGGTTTGTTGTAAAGTTTGAAATTCTGGATTTATTTAACATTTTAAGTCAGCACACTACAAGTGTCGTCTATTAAGTGCACGTTTTGAAATGTGATGATTTGCGGGCTTTTGGTAACTGTTAAGGATGTCTTTCCGATTATACATAAACGATATACGGTATACCTGGTTTTGCGCAAATACTATTCAGCTGACATGCCCAACTGGGTTGTGTTGACCAAAAAGATCGATCAGTAAAATTTTAAATCTTTACGTTGTCTATTAACTGGGTCAAACAACGAATCAAAATAACTGTACAATAATTTAATCGACATTTTCTATTCAACTTATTGATTACAATTTGCCAACAATTAAATAATTGCCCCCAATGCAGATTAGCAATTACGAGTACTTGATGTATTTGAACACGTTGGCCGGTCGGCGTCAAGGCGATCCTTCGAACAGCGCCATTTTGCCATGGATTACCGACTTCAGTCATCCGTATGCACTGCGCGATTTGACCAAGTCGAAATACTACTTGACCAAGGGCGAAGATCAATTGATTGCCAACTTTCATGGCATGTCGCATTCGGTCATTCTTCAGGCCAACCAGTCGAAACAACAGGATGGCAAGAGTTGCGGATTGAATTGGGCTACCAACAATGCTTTGGATCAATGTAGTCAGACTTTGCGAAAATTCGAATTGAATCATGCCAAATTCTTGCGATTGTATGATGGTAATTGGGAAGGAACGGCAGGTACTTTGTCCTTTTTTTTACCAATTTTTTGTGACGACGTGCGCTGACGGGTATAGCACAAAAACGTAGAACTATAACTTGTGACGGTGCTAGAGATTGACAAGCCTACCTGATTTTTTTGTCAGGGTTATTATTCTTAGTATATTTTTACCTTATACTTGTAGAATACGGTTACACACGTTATGCATATACCTTAAAATACCTTTTAGGTATCCTGGAGTATGATTGAACTTATCTATTGAGGTGTAAATCCAGTTAGACTATAGTACAATTAATTGATAATTAGTGTTGATCTAAATCTAGGATGCACCACATACTACAGGGGCTAAAATAGGACCTGTCAAAATTAACGCATTGAAATTGATTGACTTTTCTCACACATCACTTAAGCATATTGGGCACATTAACCTTTTACTAAAATAACCCATAAACATCACTTTAGCAATACCAATATTCAAAACAATAAAAATATATTTTTTTTAGAAATAGCATTACCAAACTCTCGCTTAGACTAAAAACTCAGAATTTACACATTTCGATAAGATAAAAAATACTACTACATTATTTGCTTAAAAATAAATTATATACAAAACAGACATTATCAAATTTACAAATTCAGCATTTCAAGGGATAGCTATGGTTTTTTGTAATGCTTCGGACAAGAATCGACCAAATTATTGATAAAATCTTGTGGAATTCGATGGTTTAGTACCTAATCAATTTTCTTCCTGAGTGTGCCTTGATTTTCCATCCGATTATATGCACATGATAGGCGATTGTTCAAGATAATTAGCGAGTATGGAATTAATAAAGAGGTGATTATATCACCAACTCATTCCATGATGACGAAGAGGAAGTGTGCCCACTGTTTGATAGACTGTTAAATTTGCAAATCTGCGTTAAAATTCTATTTTGAATGCAGAATATATAATGTACCGGGGTGGTCTAGCGGTACAGCGCTCGATGTGGACCTGGGTGGCATTGAATCCCACTACCGGCACTAAATTTCATTCATTTCATTTTGGTTAGTGACGTGGCGTCATCTCTTCATTATTTCCCATATTTATACGACATGTAGAACGATCGATTTCGATGGCTTGACAAGCGTAGACAAACGTGGAAGAATAACAAAGTTTCTTGGCTGGTAGACGGCATCCTTGTGACGTCGCCACTGTTTGCAAAGATTGACAAGACCGCCTAATTTTTTGTCAGGGTTATCTCCTTTAGCCCAAGGGCTACATATGATATACGTATACATTTAGATACTTTTTAAGTATCTTGGGTGTATGTTCGCACCCACCCGCCGTAGCGGAAGCCCAGTTATACCGCTGTGCACTCGGACCCTGCTGTTATTAGTCTAGATGTCTAGGGGCACCTGGTCCAGGATGCACTACGTGGAGGACTAACAGTCAGGAATATCACCATCATTCAAAATTGAGACTTTATAAGCATTACTCAAATCCTCAGGATCCACCGGCACTAAATGTGGTTTTGCTAAATGTCCACTTCTGGAAGATGTTTCCCATTATGCTTCTACGTTTGTTACGCTTATCAAGTTATCGAGGTTGTACGTTCGATATGCCGTCACTACGTTGCTAACTACAGTAATCATTCACTGTTTGTCCGTCTTTTACGAATACAAATAACGTTGCATTATTGCATCTTTTTTTAGATTCAAATATCGATTTTGACGACAAAACTGGTTCTGATTGGACTAATTTGAACGAAGACGATTCAAAGTATCAGTTGAACGATTTGACATTTTTCCCGCATCATCTTTTGGATATGATGCCCGATTTGACTTATTACACCTACACGGTTTGTGGATTTTGTAATTTTGTGTACAGAGTTATTTCCCCCCCCCACTTACTGAGAAATGTTTTTTTTAAGCAATAATAATAATTGTGACGTGTATTTTAGTGGTAGATTATTTTACGTACTGCCAATAAAGGCTAGTGGTGTAAATGTGTTTGTGCAATACCTGTTTTGCTTTGTACTGAAACCGAACAATACTTGAAAGGTACATAAATAACTAAACTGAATTACGCACTTATTTATAAATACGCCAATTAATTTAATGACAGCGTTTAGTGTAACTTGATTTTTCCAAAAATCCTTAGTCACGTGTTTCGGTCACGTGAAATCGATATTTTGTTTAAAGTATTGCAATTGTCATCCTCCCACCCTCTCTCTCTCTCTCTCTCTCTCTAGGCACGTCGTACACCCCAAAGCCTACTTCGCAAATTCGTTCGTGCCAACTATCAACCTCAAGAATTTCCTCCAACAATCAAGCGCCTGTACGAATTCAGTCCCGACGAATGCATACCGGAATTTTTTACCAATCCCGAAATTTTTGTATCGATCCATCCCGACATGCCCGACTTGGAATTGCCGCAATGGTGCAATACGCCCCAATCATTTGTAGCGTTTCATTCGGAATTGTTAGAAAGCGACGCTGTATCTTTGCAGTTGCACCACTGGATTGATTTAACGTTTGGCTATAAGGTAGGATTGAAGTTGTGTTGTTGTTGATTTTTGTGGGGGCGGGGGAGGTAGAAAGTCCCAGATGCTTTAGATTGTTGTCATTTATTTATGTTTGCACGGGAAACGTATCTTTCAGCAGTGGACATTTTGAGCGAACGTGGGGGCCCGCATTTTAGTGGGCCGGTGATGGGATTCAAACCCCGATGCCCACTGAGGTCCGAATTCGAGCGCTCGACCGCTAGACCACCCCGGCCAAACGCAAGTTTTTGATTGTGTTCCGCAATTGTGTGTAGGCGTAGGATCGAGTTGCATCATCAGCACCGTAGATCAGTTCTCCTTTTATTCATTTGATTGGCGATTATGTTACTTCATCATTATTTCTATATTTGTACAGCCTATAAAACGATCTATGTCGATGGATTGATAAGCATAACACAAACGTAGAAGATTAATGAAGTTTTATGGCTAATAGACGGCATCCTTGTGACGGCATCACCGTTTGCAAAGATTGACGAAGGTTTCATATGATATGCATACATCTTGATATATCTTTTAAGCACCCTGAGTGTACTTTCATCCATCCGCCGAAGCGGAAGTCCAGTTATACAGCTATGCACTGAGTTCCTGATGTTATTAGTCTAGATTCCTATGAGCATCTAATCCCGGATACAGCACGTGGAGGTGGAACAGTCAGGAATATCATCAGCATTGGAATTGGACACTTTATAAGCATGACTCAATTCTTCAGGATTATCAGCATCCCATTTGATTCATTTTTTAATTTTTGATTGGTGACGTAATCACCTCTTTATTATTTTCCATATTTATACGGCAAATAAAACGATCGATTTCGATGGTTTGATAAGCGTAACACAAACGTAGAAAAATAACAAGGTTTCTTGGCTGGTAGACGGCATCCTGGTGACGTCGTCATTGTTCGCAAAGATTGACGAGGCCGCCTGATTTTTTTTCAGGGTTATCTCCCTCAGTCCAACGGCTACATATGGTATACGTGTACCTTAAGATACCTTTTAAGTACTCTGGGTGCCTGTTTGGACTCACCCGTCGAAGCGACAGCCCAGTTATACCGCAGTGCATTTGGACTCGCCTGTTATTAGTCTACATGCCTTTTGGT
Organism: Cardicola forsteri; assembly: GCA_025895645.1. Taxonomy (NCBI): domain Eukaryota; kingdom Metazoa; phylum Platyhelminthes; class Trematoda; order Strigeidida; family Aporocotylidae; genus Cardicola; species Cardicola forsteri. The sequence goes on along the minus strand of JAKXYG010000388.1, from coordinate 171,118 downwards.
AGCTTGTCCAGGATGTACCACGTGCAGGACGAACAGTCAATCACCATTATTGGAAATTGAGACTTTATAAGCATTACTCAAATCTTCAGGATTATTAGCATGACTACATATCTAACATTTTTTATTTGCCATCATTTTTTAATTCACTAATATATGTATATATATATATATACACATGGAATTTCATTTTATATATTTTTGGTATAATACATAATGATAATTCGTTTTGACAAAACTGTTATTATTATCAAAATCAAATACTGGTGGTTTTTATGTTTTTTCTATCGCAATACGTTAAATTACTATGACTACATTCATTCATTTTTGTTGGTGATCACCTCTTCATTATTTTCCATATTTATACGGCAAATAAAACGATCGATTTTGATGGCTTGATAAGCGTAACACAATCGTAGAAGAATAACAACTGTTTTTTAGCCGGCAGACGAGACCGCCTGATTTTTTGTCAGGATTATCTTCCTTACCTCTTAAGTATCATGGATGTATGATTTCACCCAACCGCTAAAGCGGGAACCTAGTTATATCGCTGTGTAGTCGGTCCTGGTTGACGGATTCACAAGTCTAATCGGCTACATATGGTTAATAGTTACCTTGACATACCTTTTAAGCATTTTGGGTTTATGCAAGCATCCATTTACTGAACGGGAATTCAGTGAAAGCTCAGTTATACCGCTGTGCACAAGGTTCCTGCTGTTATTAGTCTATATGCCTGTTGGCACCTAGTCCAGCATACATCACATGGAAGATGAACAGTCCGGAATATTCATATCCTCAGGATCAGGATGCTAATGATCCTGAGGATTTGGGATGCTAATGATCCTGAGAATTTGAGTAATGCTTATAAAGTCTCAATTTCAATGATGGTGATATTCCTGACTGTTAGTCCTCCACGTGGTGCATCCTGGACTAGGTGCCCCTAGGCATCTAGTCTAATAACAGCAGGGTCCGAGTGCACAGCGGTATAACTGGGCTTCCGCTACGGCGGGTGTAAGTGCGAACATACACCCAGGATACTTAAAAGGTATCTACAAGTATACGTATACCATATGTAGCCCTTGGGTTAAGGAGATAAATCCCGGACAAAAAAATTAGGCGGTCTTGTCAATCTTTGCAAACAGTGGCGACGTCATGCGATGCCGTCTACCAGCCAAGAAACTTTGTTATTCTTCCACGTTTGTCTACGCTTGTCAAGCCATCGAAATCGATCGTTCTACATGTCGTATAAATATGGGAAATAATGAAGAGGTGACCACGTGATCACCAACCAAAATGAAATAAATGAATTAGCAATATTACAGGAATATTACCGTCCGATTTGACGCCAAAACAATTACACCTAAATCCGCACTTTTTTTTCGGCCACAGCTTGTTGGTTCGGCAGCCGTTGAAGCCAAAAATGTTCACTTGGAATTGGCGGGCAATCGGACGAGACTTCGTCGAACAGGCGTCAATTGTTTGTTTCGCACGCCGCATCCCCAACGTGCTTGTACGTCGTCTCTCTATTCCTATTTCGGTCCCAACTTGGGCACACGTGGTGCCAAGTTGCCAAGGGAAGAACAGGCCACCGACGAAGATGCAAACGATCGTGTTTCATCGCCGAAAACAAATCAGTTGGACGAACGCAAACAATTGGCGGCGTCGTCATCGAAGGTGGTTGGACATTTTTTGTTTGATCGATAGTGTTAATATTTGCTACTTTGAATGTTTTGACAGCAAACGCCATCTTTTAGCAGTGGACATTTGCGCGAAGCCGAATGTGGGGGCCCGCATTTAGTGGGTCAGTGGGGTGGGATTCGAATCCCGATGACCATTCAGGTCAAAATCGGGCGCTGTACCGCTTGACCATTCCAGTACAATTGTCAATCTATGACTATACAGTAACATTTTAGAAATGAACCGATCTAGTCTGGATAAAGGCAGAGGTTTTGTGACAGTAAGGGCATCCGCCAGTAAAACCTACGCCAAAACACTAAAATGGTCAAAATGTTTCATAATGGTTCGATAAACAATAGGGCGTCCCCCGTATGACCATTGCCTGAATCATGTGATAAATTAGCGAAGACAACCTGGAAACGGAAGAGCCAAACTACAAAAATTGACGCTACGGACCAGAAACAGCGACTCCTCATAAAAGAGGGAAAAGCTGTAAAGAAAGAAGAAGAATATGGCAAATAAAACAACCAAATTTGATGACTTGGTAAGCGTAACAAACGTAGAAGAATAACGAAGTTTCTTGGTTGGTAGACGGCATCCCTGTGACGTCGCCACTGTTCACAAAGATTGACGATGCAATCTGATTTTTTGTTAGGGTTATCTTCTTTAGACCAACGGCTACATATGGTATATGTATGCCATATTTATATGGCAAAGGTTAAGGTGGTACGTAAAAATGTAGAGAAGAAAACTACGTTACGAGGAGAATAATGACATTGGAAGTGAAAGGTAAAAGAAATCGTGGCAGATCAAAGAGAAGATGGTTGGATTGTGTGCAAACCGATATCAAAAGGAAAAGGGACTAACAGAAATTGACTCTACGGACAGAACCAAATGGAGAATGCTGACCAGAAACACGACCCATTTGTAAAACAGGATTAGCTGTAAAGAAAAGAAAGAAAAAATATATACATACATATATATATATATATATATATATATATATATATATATATATATATATATTTAATGCTGGTAATAAGACTTAAACCCAACTTACGATTGAGGCTTCTTAATTATGTGTTCTATCTTGATACAACAAATATTAATTGTAGATAAAAGTTTAATTTCAAGTAGATATTAAGAATAGTATTTAAACCAATTATACAAAATTATATTTATTGAAAGTAACAGAGCATTGCTATTTTATTGAAACATTTTCGTAATAAATATAGTTGAATGCAAACAATACCTGTTTTGGTTGTCTGTGTATCCGAATGATATCCAACTATTCTTTAGACATTGTTTCTAAACGGTATTTTTGTCATAGTTCCATCAACATTATTTTATGAGTTAATTCAAAGTTATTAGATAGAAGTATAATTACATTTGTAAAAGATAGATAACTTTAGAAAAGTGACATAATATATAAAAGATTTAAATGTTAAAAATTGGACATACGTTAATTAAATATAATTTTGCAGGCATGTTATATATATATATATATATATATATATATATATATATATATTATGAAAAGGAAAAGGGACTAATAAAAATTGACGCTATGGGATGGTGTCCAAATGGAGAATGCTGACCAGAAACAGTGACTCCTCATAAAAGAGAGAAAAGCTGTAAAAAAGAAAAAAGAAAACTATATAATAACATATCCAATCCTTTCTAACGTGCAGTGACAGGTGTTGTGGATGTTTTGCATCAAAAAGTTGATTGGTTGTCGTCTATCTTGGGACAACGAATCCCGATACCATATCGCGTCCCGTGTACCTTTAGCTTATCCAAATGCCGATTGGAAGAAGAGCAAAGGTGGTCACAAAACGTACTTGGATGGATGCTGTTTGGGATGATCTTGACGCTATTTTGGCTGGGACTTTATCTTGAAAATATTGGCACAGTCGGTTGGACTGCAAAGGCCTCCGAAAACCCCGTGAACAATGGAAGGGATGTTATGAGAACTTGGAACTAATAAAGAGATGGCTTTGTCATCATTATTTGTTGTTGCTGATAATCCTAAAGATTTAGTCCAACTGTTACGTATGGTATCTATATTTATACAATAATATACATTCTAACTATTCTAAGTGTATTTTTGCACTCATTCGCCAAGGTCGAAGCTCAATTAATACTTTAGCGCATCCAATTTCTATCGTATTGGTCTAGGTTTTTAGATTTATCTAGTCCAGGATGCATGGTGTAGATTTGACAGTTGGACATTTTTTAAGATTTTGTGAGCATTACTCAAAGTTGCAAGATTACTAGCATCGCGAAGTAGGTTCAAGGTATAGACCGTTATCCCTTTAGTTTAAACATAATAGCATAATATAAGTTGGTGGGACAGCCACTTCTCCATTAATTCCAAGTTTGAATAGCTTCTCGAATTCATATACGAAAAGGTTGTAGGATGCGAATTGGAGTTGGAAGGATAAATGAAGTTTTTCGGTTATGAGACCGCTTCCTTATGACGACGCCAGTGTTCACAAGAATTGACGAGGCGATAATCTTTAAGGTTTACGCCGGTTGATGGATCCACAAGTTTAACCGGCTACATATGGGAAATAGTTAACTTGAGATACCTTTTTAAGTATCTTGGATGTATGCTAACATCCATTTACTGAACGGGAATCCAGTGAGAGTCCAGTTATGCCGCTGTGCACTCGGTCCTTGCTGTTATTAGTCTATATGCCTGTTGGCACCTAGTCCAGGATGCACCACATGGAGGAAGAACAGCAGGAATATTCATATCCTTAGGATCATTAACTAATCTAATCTTAATTGAAGTAGCTTTGTGTTGGAGTGACTGAAAGCTAAACTCATAACCAAGTGGAATTGATTTGAATCTGCCACTAAATGCAGATCTTTATCAATAATTTAGTGTCCATTTGGGGGGGGTAAATAAAGATTATTGGCTAAGTATCGCTACATGTGCACTCGGTCTTTGCTGTTATTAGTCTATATCTGTGTTGATACTTTTAGTCTAGAAAAGTGGAAAAATAATTAAAAACTATCAATGAGCAATGAGCATCATTTAGCTAAGCATGCATCAATCCTTGTAATCGCAGATGAGCACTTTGAAATTGCGCACTTCATATGAACGTGTCGACAGCAATGATGAATGCAAGCATGAGTGGTAAAGCCTGTATTGAAATGCACATCAACGATTTTGAACATGCTTGTGTTTTTGTATTCCAAATTGTGAATTTGTTTGTTTGTTTGTTTCAACTGCTTCTTGTAATTGCAACATGCTTTCAATGCACGGATTTCAATTTATTGGATATCATTGCAAAGACAGCGTGGGACAACAAGATTGTTCTACGTCGTTGTACCTTGAGATTCGACATTGAAGATTATTATTATTATTACTTACATCAAGCTTTAATATCTCACTAGTACATTCAGCGTAAAATACATTTTTGCCATCAATAAAAATAAATAAATAAATAACATCATTATCATCATCGGAGATAAACACTCATCAGGGTAGTCCCAAAAAAACCAAAACGTCTGCAAAAACGTCAACTTTAGTAGTGTGTACTTAAAGAACGACGCTTGAGGTGTTAATTACATCCCCGAATTAAACCCCTCCAATTATCTCTGTTGGCTGCATAGGGTAAACAAATGGACGCCCATTTAAATAATTCATTTGGACGAAAAAAGTAGTAGTACACATAATGGAAGCAAAATGAAATAGATTGTCTTATGATGATGAATATAAATATTGTTAAAATGGTAAACATGTGATACAAAAAAGAAGAGTTCAAAATTACTATACTTTGAATGAATCATTTGTTACACTATACTGTAAATGGTTTGCGAAATAAAAATATTCAATTAAGAAACTTAATTACGTACTGTAAAATCAAATGCCATTACATTGGGTTAAAATATTTACGAACTCCTACATTAAACGCTTTAAGAATATTTTGAAAATCAATGAATATTATCTAAATTATTAAAAATGCATAACTTTTATTATCTATTTTCATATATGGTTACATATTTTATAATTTTATTTATTTTTAGTGACGAATTTGCTTGTTTTTCAATTTTTTAAAATGTCAATATTTTTGTGTTTGACCTAAATTAGAATTGTATAATGATATTGGTGTATAATATTTTACTAATAATTGTAAGGTAATGTTTAATGAATGTTCATCCAATTAAATAGTGTCACAAAAGCGAATGAATTATACTGCATTCATTTTAACAGTAGCTTGTTAATCTACTGTAGTTATTAGTTGAAGAAAAAACGGAGTATAGATAATTCCTGAATTAAAATATATACTTACCAATGTTGTGTTTTATAGTATTTGTTTAAAAAATACTCCCAACGGAATTATGTAATATAAGGCCTAATATGATGGCTATTTGATACTTCATAACCAAGCTAATAATAATAAACGTTGGTAATGTCACCTCTTTATTAATTCCAATTCTCAAAGCATCTCGAATAATTCCTCCACTGTCTACGGTTTTCGGAGGCGTGCACCGATAAGTCAGTCCAACGAATTAGCCATTGTTTCCATGATAAAGTTCCGCCAAAATAGGGTGAAGATTATTCCGAACAGCATTCATCCAGTGTTTCTGACCGCGCCTTTCCTTTTCTTCCAATTGGCAACTGGACAAACCAGAGTTACGAAACGTGAGATTACATCAGATTTTTACAAAGAACATGTCCAAACCAGCGTAATCTACGTTATCGCGATGTACCAAAGAAAGAAGTTCATGGAATTTGGCGGTTACTGATGTTTCGTCCCATCCTTGATACGCATGATGCAAAATGAGTTTTGTGCCAAATATATCTAAGACATCTTGCCTCAAATGACCTCTGACCCTGTAAGAGTCCAGGATTTCAGCTGTGTACAGAAGTACTGTGCGAACCAATGAAGCGAAAATGTTCATCTTCGTGTTTGGATTTCGATGTTTTTCGTCTCCAAAGTGGATTAGCAAGTTTTCCAAACGCAGCAGCAGCTAAACCATTTCTACGATTTATGGTTTTATTAGATGAATCACCGTCAGAAGTAATTGAAGAGCCCAGATGCGCAAATTGCTTTACATTGGGAAGCACAGCATCATAACCAAACTAATACAACAATTGTCAAATATAAGTTGCTTTTAACCGGCTAAACTTTGTTCGATTCAAAGAATGAAGCACATTTTTGGGCTGTGCTGTCTACTGCAGTGAATAAATGAACTCTTGCAACAACCTGACAAATAGTTCATTTCAAGATTCTGTGAATAAACGGAAACAAAACGTTTGTGTATTTTGTTAGAAATTCATCTTGATTCATACTTTTTCACATCCACACCATGTTTCAATCTTTTCACAATGTATTCCAAGTTTCTAACGGTCACTTTTATGTACCTTATCGTCAACTAGGTGCATTTAATCATCTAGACTAACACAGCAGGAATCGAGCGCACAATGGTATGACTGACGTTTCACTTTGGCGGATGAGTGCAAGCACACACTCAGAGTACTTAAAAGGTATGCCGATGTGGTCCAGCAGTACAGCGCTATATTCGAACCTGCGTTGTCATGGCTACGGTCTCCACCATCGGCACCAAATGCGGGCTTCCGTTCGGCTTTCCTAAAGTGTCCACTGTTGAAAGATGCTTCCCGGTAACAATAAAAAATTGAAAAATAAAATTAATACTATATATACTAAGGGTAATAACTCTGACAAAAATTTAGGCGGCTTTGTAAATCTTTCTCAACAATGGTGCAGTCACAAGGATACCATCTATTAGCTAAGAAACTTTGTTATTTTCCTACGTTTTTTAACGCTTATGTAGTTGTTAAATTCGATTGTTTGATGTGCCATACGGATATAAGAATAATGAAGATGGAACCACAGCATCGACTATAAATAATAAGAATCATTTTACACTGATAATTTTATATAATTTATGTTGATAATAATAATTATTGTGATTATTGTATACATAAATCTTTAAATTAAATTTTAATTTACTTTTTTGTATTTATTCAAGATTACTGACAAGTGCACGACTTTATCCAATAATTGTCGAAAGTGAGTTCTTTTGATAGTGTTCATCTATTTGTTTTATATATGATATACCATATACCTTAAGATACTTTTAAAGTACTTAGGGTCTATGCTTGCATTTATCCACCGAAGCGGAAGCCAAGTTATACTACTGTACACTCGATCCCTGCTGTGCTAATCTAGGATGCATCACGTAGAGGAAACAGTTATTATTGAAACTCTACTCAAATCATCACGATTATTAGCATTCTATTTGATTAGGCCATCTTCAAGGAATTTTGATTCTTGATTGAAATTCACGATAAAAACATGAATAGAAATTGACATTTTTCGATTTCGAGATTGTTTTTCTTAAGGGAACGACACCAGTTGCTTCTTATCCCAAGTTTGACTTCCACTATTTTCCTATTAATTTGACCCTAACTGGTCCCGAGTCCTGTTGAGAAAGGACCTCTGTAAACCACTACTGCTAAAAAAATAACAAGAAGGCACCGGCTTATTAAAATACGGTAAAGAAATGACAGCAGCTCAGTTCGGATGACAGAGTTCAGCGAAATTTGGATGTATACAATCTTCAAAGCTAAACATTTAATCTACAATCGTATAGATTAATCTTGTTGCTCCTTCAGGTTTAAATGCAGGCCCCTATCCAGTGCTGCATTAAATGTCCACTTGTTAAAAATGTTTTAAAAAACTGAAACGTTATATGTATGCCCACATTCATCATAGAGGAATCCAGATCTGTTGTGTGGGGTTTAACTCGGGATGTAATTAACATTTAATGTCAGCACACCTCAAGTGTCGTTCTTTGAGTACACACTACAAAGTTGACGTTTTTGCAGACGTTTTGGTTTTTTGGACTACCCTGAGTGATAATAACCGGTGGGGATGTTTATCCCCGATGATGATGATGATGTTGTGTGTGTGTGTGTGTGTGTGTGGATGTTTTGTTCTATTCATTTAGAGTTGGCGTCCTACTATCCTTTTACTCCATTCGTTTAACTCATGTAGATCAGAGATCTGGTTACCTAAAGAATACAATCCCTTGCAATTGATTCAATTGTATGAAGGCTTGTGCAATTTTTGGTGGTATCAGAAACTCATCCAATGTTGAAGGATCTGAAAGATTGGGTAAATTGTTGGTTTATTATTACTATTATTATTACTATTAGTATTTTTTTAATTATTATTATTAGTGTTATATATTTATTATTATTATTATTATTATTATTATCATTATTATTATTATTATTATTATTATTACTATTATTATCATTACTATTACTATTATTATTATTATTACTATTATTATTATTATTATTATTATTATTATTATTATTATTATTATTATTATTATTATTATTATTATTACTTTATTTTTTTATAAACTAATTTTTTAATTTATAAAAAAATTTTGCGACCCCTCATAAAAGAGGGAAGAGTCGTGAAAAAAGAAGATTTTGGAATTATAAATAAAATTGTATATTTCACTACTATCCCTATCTGATAAAATTAACTGACCTTGTCAATTTTTTGGAATAGTGACGCTTTGAGAAGGATGTTGTTTATTATTTACAAGTTTCCTACGTTCGCTGATACATAATGGATTTTATTCACTTGTAAAGCAATGACACGGGTGACTTCATCACCATCCAATAATAATAATAATAATAAATAATAATAATAATAATAATAATAATAATAATAATAATAATAGTGATAATAATAATAAATAATAATGATAGTGATAATAGTAATAATAATGATAATAGTAATAATAATAATAATAACAATAATAATAAATAAATAACTCTACTTTTATTGTTTAGTAATAGTATAATTGCTTGAATGTTGAATGTTATTTGTTTGCCCGATTTCAGATAATAGTAGAAGTATCAGATTGAGAGTCGCCTTTCTATTAGTTCCAACTTTGCGTAGCATCTCGAATAATTCCTTTCCATTGTTTACAATTTACAGCAACGTTGAGAAATATGCTAGGTTTAAATTTACCAAAAATAATGTAACACATCTGAACTAATCTTCCCTATCATCCTATTTAATCATAACCGAAGATATGTAAATTTGATTGGAATGAATGTATCATTTTTTATATTCAATGACTGTCAATCTGAGCCCTCAATGTTATCTATTTATTTTCACTACTTTGAACATTTCGATGGGAGACGCATCTTTAAGCAGTTGACATTTTAACGAAGTCGAACGTGGGCCCACATTCACTGGGTCGGTGGTGGAATTCGAACCCCGATGCCCACCCAAGTCGAGGTCTGTACCGCTAGATCACTCTGGCAGGATGAAGGTTTTAGACAGTGAATTTTAGCTCTACCAAATGCGTTTCTGGAGCTTGGAGTATTTATTTGAAATCTCCACTCTGACAGAATTCGTAACTCATCATCGGGGATAAACATCCCCCACCGGTTATTATTACCCAGGATAGTCCAAAAATACCAAAACGTCTGCAAAAACGTCAACTTTTGTAGTGTGTACTTAATGAACGACACTTGAGGTGTGCTGACATTAAATGTTAATTACATCCCGAGTTAAACCCCTCCAATAGTCGCTTTTGGCTGCATAGGGTAAACGAACGGACGCCCAATTAAGTAATTCATTTGGACGAGGAGGCTTAGCATAAATCAAAGGATTGAGTTTGCATGCTACAATGTCCGTCCAAATTTTCCGTTGACCGCCTGGCCTTCTTTTCCATCCCGGGTATCATAGCTATTTTGGCTGAATGAGTGGGCAATCTATGTAAAACATGACTAATCTATTTTAATCGTCTTTCTTTTATTGTTCTAGAGATGCATGGCCAATAAATGTTAAGTGACTTACAAATATATGTAAATGGTCGAAATATTTTGTGAGTTATTAATGAGTGCGTTCAATAGAGTTCGTAACTAGGTCTCATCACCAGCACTGAATGCAGGATTTTGTATAATTTTGTTAAATGTTCAATTAATGAGGTATTGAAGCAGTAATAATAATAGTAGTTGTTGTTGTTGTTCTATTTTCTTCATGTTGAATCTATTACACTCATTGTATTCAGTGTTTATTTTCAATCAATCGTTTCTCTATATTTCTTCTTCATTTCCAGTTCGACACGTGCTCCAAACTGAAGGCGAATGGTTCCAATGCCACTGTAAACATTGCTCCATTTGTTTCTGTCAAGATTTGGAATGTTTCGGATGTTTGATAGTGGAATTGTGCACCTATTCGGTTGCCAATTATGTTCAATCGCCTCACGGTCAGCTACGACCAAAGACTGAAGTTGGCTCGGTTCAATGCAATAAAAAAGCATCGCGATCGAATCCCAAAGTAATTTTGTGTTTATGTCGACAAATAGTTTATTACGTTTAAAGGGCTAAGACTTCTAAATAGCTGCTGGATGTGGCTATCAGCAATTTTTTCACCTGAAGTTAGACATTTTTTATGGATTTGCCCAAAATCATGGTGCTTTCACTTCTTTGCCATCGTTTTGTGAAATAGTATTTCCTTGTTGTTTCTCAAACCGTCCTCCTTTGTAGCCAGACATGCGACCGCTACGGTGGATGTGTAGAACATTGACGATCGAGTGGTGCAGTACAGTTTAAACTTGAGTGGGCATGGCTATGAATGCTACCCATGTCTACTTGCTGAAAGATGTTTCTAGTGCAGGTTCCAAGCAATTATTATTATTATTATTGAAATGCTAATGATCCACGAGGATTTTAGTAATGCTTATAAAGTTTCAATTTCTAATGATGGTGATATTCCTGACTGTTCGACTTCCATGTGGTACATCCTGGACTAGGTGCTGAAGGGCATCTAGACTAATACCAGCAGTGGGACCGAGTGCACTGCGGCATACAACTGGGCTACCGTTTCGGTAGGTGGGTGCTATTACAGCTAGGTACTAAACATATTCTACAAAATCAGGCGGCCTCGTCAATCATTGCGAACTGTGGCGACGTTACAAGGATGCCGTCTACCAGTCAACAAACTTCCTTATTCGTTTACGTTTGTTATACTTATCAAGCCATCGAAGTCGATTGTCTTATATGCTGTATAAATATGGAATATAACGAAGAGGTGATCACGTCACCAACCAAAATGAAATGAAATATTACTACTATTATTATTACAATAACAATATAGCCAAAATCAACAAAACAGTCTCATAATGTAAAAAAGAACGTGGGGGCAACAAAATGGTTTCATGTATTCGAACATTTTACCAAGGTTTTTGTTTGATCCCATGAAACATTCATTAATATTAGTTCTTAGCCACGTTTTCTGTGCTCTACCCCCAACTTTTCTTTGGCCATTTTCAATCGTCCATTGCATAACCGTTCTTGCTGGTCTTTCGGGTGCGGTAAACGTAGAATTTGACCAACTAATTTTATTCGTCCAATTGTAATGATTCATGCAGTAAATAGAATTATCACCAGTTCATACCTTTCAACTTTTATACACTAATTTAAACCTACATCCTATCTGGTGTTAAACCAATGTCTTGATTATTAATTAAACTGACCCTGTAAAATTATTATTTATAATGAATCTAATCAATTTTAATTACCTACTGTTCTCCCATGCTTGTAGATTTTCTTTGTTTTAATTTTTTTATTTATTATTTTTTATAAACAATTTTGTCAATTTAAACGTTTAATTTTATTATCTGTATTTATAAACTGTTATTATTATTATTATTATTATTATTATTATTATTATTATTATTATTATTATTATTATTATTATTATTATTACAAAACCCTTTGCTTTAAAAAAGAGCATGGGGCAATAAGACAACAATTACAGCAAAAACAGCAACAACAACAAAGTTTCGTAATTCAAAGAGGACATGAGACAACAAAATGTTTCCATGTATTTGGACATTTTGCCAAACGTTTTGCTTAATCCTGTAAAATGTTTATTTCAATTAGATCTTCCCAAATAGTTTTGAGCCAAGTTTTCTATGGTCTACCAACCTTTTTTTACTATTTACAATTGTTCATTCCAAAACTGTTCTTGCTGGTTTTTCGGGGTGCAGTAAACGTAGAATTTTAATTCTAAGTAATTTCTCGTCCAATTGTAATGATGGAGCTTTCTTTTTTGGCTTTTACTCAAACAATAAATTCCAAATAAAAATATGAGAAGACGTAAACTGTGAGATGAATTCATTTTGTGGTATATTCTCGTCAGTCACAAACATATAACATTTTAGTATATATATACAAAAAAGGGGGCATAAATAACATTTGAATTAGTACAACTCACAAACATGCACACACAATCATTACGACCAAGCTAAGTTCAATGTAGTGACGACCTGTTTTTGTGCACACAAAGCAGGTTTCTATGTGTCAATATAAACAGATTCGAGAATTTTCAACATAATCGAAGCTTGAGAAGTAATTAGCAACTTAAAACAATTTTTAAAATTGATCTGATGTTTGGTTTATAGTAGATGACGTAATACATTAAAAAAAGATATAAAGAAACAACAGATTAAGCGATTTATGAAGTTTACTTTTCAATTTTTACAACAAATCACCGTTCAAATACAGGCATTGGTTTATTTTAGCATTGCAATATTTTTATGTAGTTGGTGACATTATTTCTGTATTTATGCGATATATTAAATGATCGATTTCAATGGCTTGATAAGCGTAATAAACGTAAAAGAATAACGAAGTTTTTTGGCTGGTAGACGGTGTTCTTGTGACGAGGCTACCTGATGTATTGTTAGAGTTATCTCCCTTAGCCCAACGGCTACATATGGTATACGTATACCTTCAGATATCCTTTAGCTATCCTGAGTGTATGCTTGCAAGCACCCGGTCCACTCTTATCAGTCAATTTCTTAACAATATAAGTTTGCCTTTTTGTATGAATAAATATTTCAAAACATTTTTTAAATATTGAAATTTTATACATTAACTTAATTCAATTATTGATTTAAACTCAATCCACTAATATTGATCTATTTATCTAGTTTGCTTTACCGAACTAATGTACTTATGATTATTATTATTATTAGGGTTACGTAATTGTTTGTAACAAGTAAAAAAATATGGACTGGTTTATGTAAACTCACTTCTTCATTACTTTCGTATTTGTAAACATATTGGAAGGATAGGTTTCCTTGTGATGGCGCCGGTATCTACAAAAATTGGCGACGTCGCTACTCTGTAAGAATTAATTTTTTTAGTTAAACAGCTGCATGCAGCATTGATACACTTTCAGACATCCAATTATGTTCAAAGTTACTTTGATAATAAAGTATGTAAGCTATTATTATATTATACAAAACCCTTTTGCTTTAAAAATAAGCATGAGGCAATAAGGCAACAATTACTACAAAAAACAACAATAAAGTCTCATAATTCAGAGAGAACATGAGACAACAAAATGATTCTATGTATTTAAACATTCTACCAAACGGTTTGCTTGATCCCATGAAACATTCATTTCAATTAGATCTTCCCGAATAGTTTTCAGCCAAGTTTTCTGTGGTCTACCTCAACCTTTATTCTACCATTTTCAATCTTCCATTCCATAACCGTTCTTGGCCTTTCCATCGCATTTCGCTAGTACTGAAAATATCTAAATTGTACTTTTTCATTTCTCGAAGGACTTGTTCTAATTGTCCAGTACTCTGTCATTCAGATACATGTGATCACTTCTTTGCCATTGTTTTCCAGAATGGCGTCCTCTTGATTGTTTCCGTAGCAGTATAATTTTTTTAGAGGCCAGGTGGGTAACCTTGCGCCCAAACCCTCCTCCTTTATCCAGGCTTGGGACTGGCTAGATTGAATCATTTTTGATCCAAACTAGGCGGAGTTTGTAAGCTATAATAATAATGTTAATTACTCCGGGGTGACCTGAGTGGGTATGGCTTTGATTCCCACTAGCTGCACGTCGCAATTGACTAATGTTGATTTCCTTTTTTGTCCAAAATACAAAACAGATGCCTGCATCTAACTGTGGACTATATTTTGGCGCCTTTCGATGACAGCGGTCAAGATTTTTCTACTCGATTTTTGCCATCAGCATCAATATTTCTAAATTTAATTTGTCGATTTGATCCATTCTATTATGACATCATTTTTATACGCGATGCGGTAAGAACGTCATTTTTTTTAAATATATGATATGTCAATTATTTTCAATTTTGTTACGTTACAATGTTGTCATCTTTTGTTATACGGTCACTCGTCCAGCCACAATAGCTATGGAAGTCCAACCATTACGTGGATGGGTAGATGTTAAACGTTATTACGTTAAAAATCATAAGATTTTATGATCACAATATGGACCAATAGAAATAGTTTCAGTGTGAATGTGTCCATTTTCATTAGCCAATAGAAAATAAGCTTTTTATTGTTTACCGACGATAGTCAGTATATTGAAATGAATTTAGGAATAGAAAACCGGGTGGCCAACGAATAATCTGGACGGACTCAGTCGTTTTATTTATACTGTTCCCCCATCCAAGTGAATTACTCAATTGGGCGTTCGAGTATTTGCCATTGGCAGTTAATAGAGATCATTGGAGAGGTTTAATTGTGGTTGTAATTAACATTTAAAGTCAGCATACCTCAAGAACCGTTGGTAAAGTTGATGCTTTGCGGGCAATAATAACCGATGGGGAGGGGGCGGTGGTGGGAATCGAACTCATACCCAGGTTCGAACCGAGTGTTATACCGCTAAACGATCATTAGGCTTGATTGTTTAATATACTGTCCAAATATTGAACGTACTCGTTTAATAACTAATAAGATATTTCGACCATTCCCAGATATTTGTAAGTCTCTTAACATTTATTGGTCATGTATCTCTAGCACAGTTAAAGAAAGGTGCTTAAAATGGATTGGCCATGTTTTACGTAGATCATTTAGCCAGAATAGCTATGGAAGCCCATCCATTACCCGGATGGAAAAGAAGGCCAAGCGGCCAACGGAAAATTTGGACGGACATTGTTGCAGGTGAACTCAGTCCTTTTATTTATGCTAAGCCCCCTCGTCCAAATGCATTATTTAAATGTGCGTCCGTTTGTTTACCCCTATGCAGCCAACAGAGATCATTGGAAGGTTTTTACTCGGGCAATGTAATTAACATTTAATGTCAGCATACCTCAAGTCGCACATTGCAAAAGTTGATATTTTTTACAAACATTTTGGTATTTAGACTACCCTAGGTGATGATGATGATGATGATGATGAATTACTTGGGATTTGAGTAATGCTTATAGTTTCAATTTGGACGGACGTGAACTCGGTCCTTTTATTTATCCTAAGTCCAAATGAATTATCTAAATGGGCGTCCGTTTGTTTATCCTATGCAGCCAACAGAGACCAAGTGTCGGTTCATTAAGTGCACATTGCAAAAGTTGACGTTTTTGCAGACATTTTGGTATCTGGGATACCCTGGGTGATAATTACCGGTGGGGGGGTGTTTATCCCCGATGATGATGATGATGATGCTGTCCAAATATTGAACTAAATCAAGATGTATCTACGTCTCGATCTATTTTTATAACAGAACGATGATTAGAGTTTATTCAATTGATATTTTGTTAATAAGAGAGAGAGAGTAAACTCCATTCAGACAATTAGTAAGATTGCAATTATCTTTCAACTGAAATAGATGTTTGGATATTTATATAAACCTTATGATATATTATACAAAACCCTTTTGCTTTAAAAATAAGCATAGGGCAATAAGACGACAATTACAGCAAAAAAACAACAATAAAGTCTTGTTGGCTTTCACTCAACCCTGTCATCTGTGTAACTCTGTCATCGGGATACATGCGATTACAAACTCTGCGTTGTTTGCCTAAATGGCGTTATCTTATTGTTTCCGTAGCAGCATACATTTTTTACACTGTGCCAGGTTGCTAACCTTGCGCGCTCAAACCCTCCTCTTTTATCCAGGCTTGGGACTGGCTAGATTGAATCACTTCTGATCCAAACTAGGCGGAACAAAAATAATATTTCTATTAAAACCAGGATTAGCATAGTTAAGAGTCTTGCGCGTTCCATTCGACTTTATGCTTGCGAAACTTGGCTTCTCGTCTAAGTGGATATACAAAAACTTGTTCAGTTTGAGCAAAGCTGTTTAAGATTTATATATATGTTTTCGTTCTCTGTCCTCTATTGAACGCAACCGTCTAATAAGTAATAAAATATTTCAAACCTTTTCCAAATACTTGTAGCATACTTAATATTAATTGGCTATGTTTAACAAAGATTGCTTACTCATTCAGCCAGAATAACTTTGGAAAGTCTAACTATTATCCGAATGAAAAAGAAAACCGGCTGGTCAACAAATACTTTGAACGGACATTGTATTGTACAAACTCAGTTGTTTTATTTATGATAATTGGGCGTTCGATTGTTTACCGTTTGCAGTTGATAGAGATCATTGAATGGGTTTAATTCGGGGATGTAATTAACATGTAAAGTCAGCACACCCCAAGTATCGTTCTTTAAGTACACACTACTAAAGTTGACGTTTTTGCAGACGTTTTGGTTTTTTTGGGACTACTCTGGGGGTGTTTATCTCCGATGATGATGATGATGTTATTTATTTGTTTATTTTTATTGATGGCAAAAATGTATTTTACGCTGAATGTACCCCTAGTGAGATATTAAAGCTTGATGTAAGTAATAATAATAATCTTCAATGTCCGAATCTCCAAGGTACAACGACGTAGAACAATCTTGTTGTTCCACGCTGTCTTGCAATTATAACCAATAAATTGAAATCGTGCATTGAAAGCATGTTGCAATTACAAGCAGTTGAAACAAACAAACAAACAAATTCACAATTTGGAATACAAAACACAAGCATTTGGATGGACATTGTAGCATGAGAACTCAGTCCTTTTATTTATGCTAAGTCCCCTCGTTCCAATGAATTACTTAATTGGGCATCCATTTTCTTACCGTTTGCAGTTGATAGAGATCATTTAAGGGTTTAATTCGGGGATGTAATTAACATTTAAAGGCAGCACATCTCAAATGTCATTCATTAAGTACACATTGTAAAAGTTAGTATTTTGCAGGCTTTTAGTAATTTGGACTACCTCGGGCGATAGTAACCTTTGGGGAGGCTGTTCATCCCCATGATGCTAATAAAATAAGTAAACTTTTTATCGCTACTTTACTTTCCAAACTATTCGACCAATCAGCTCATCCAATTGACGCATTCATCGTGCCAACATGAATTTGATTGGTCCAAATCGGACTTTGTTCCTAAGACCGACATTGTTTCGGCTTTCCACTATCGACTGATGTGTCGACTTGTCCGCGAACGGTGCTGCTCGCGCGCTACATCTTTTTCAATTCCAAATGCCCTGCCGATGTGTTGTACATTCTATATCCCTACGTTCATTCGTGTGCCCTGACCAATCCGGCGTGGTTTTTGAAAACAATTTTTGGCAGCAAGTTGTTGCATCTATACGCATCGGTTGGCGGATCCAAGGTTGGTAACTTAAAAGTCGCCTCTTTTATTATTTCTCATTACATTTGTATGGCATGTTAAATCGATCGACTTCGGTGGCTTGGATAAGCGTAACAAACGGTGTTCTTGTCACACAGTGCCACTGTTAGTTATTTCTTTTTAGCCCAAAGGCTACATATGGAATACATATTCCTTAAGATAGTCTGGGTATATATGTGCCCCACCCGTTATAGCATAGGGTCAATTACACCCTTTTTCCGGTCCTTACTGTTATTAGTCTAGATTCCCAAGGGCACTTAGTCCAGGAGGCACCACGTGGAGGAGGAATTTGAGACTTTACAAGTATTACTCAAATCCTCATGATCATTAGCAGCCTTAAAACCCAGTTACTTGAACAGCCAATAATGGTCATATTTACAACGTTTCTCCAACCACATAGCTCATTCCATTCGCATCTGTTGTCTCTCATCATTCATCTGTATCGTCCCAATCGCTCGAACATCGCTCCAACAATGAATGATTTTACTGGCTTTGCTCTATTCCCGTCGATTTCTCAAACTCCTTCTCACCTACGTACAATTGTCGACATTCGTGCACCAGATTCTTCCCCAAGTTGTATGGGGGTCTAGTTGGCAGTTGCGTCACTTGTTCGAATCCAACCACGACCATGATTTGGCATCAGCGCAGTCACGTGTGTTGTTGGTCGAACAATTCGGCCAATGAACTACTTGCCGACGAACTCACAGCCGACGTCAAGGATTTGACTTTGGACATGGCCATTGACATGACGTCGTGTTCCGATCGTTCCGAAGACTTGACGATGCGTCGGGTTGAAAGATGACGATACCGGTCTAGTCGGCGTGACCTTCAAGGCCGATGACGATCATGGTAACGAGTTGGCGGCGGGACCCGATTTACTGTCGATCAGGTTGGTTTGTACCCGACGTTTTTAGCAATAATAAATATTTCATTTTTACTACTTTGAATGTTTTCACGAGAAACATCTTTCAGTAGTGGTTTTAATGGGCAAATCCTAGATTTAATAACCGGTGCATTATTGCGAGTAATATTCACAGAGCAGGTAGTAGCGTCGCGAGTCACATTCTGCCTTGTTTGAGCTCTGAGAATGGTGTTTTTGAATTTGGTCATCAGTATCAGCCCTGTTGACTACGGCCTTTAGTTGATTTTGAGATAGTTTTGACCGCGAGTATAATAGACCAGTTAGCCGCGGCCAGCATCCTGGTGAGAAGACGAGCAATTTTTAAACCACCTATTCCCAGGCCCCTCTCCGAGTGGAGCAAGCAGTGCTGTCCTTAAATAAGGGCTGCTTGGTGATAATACTCAAGGGTGACACCGATAACCGTTGTCGCCTTCTTGTCAACGCGTTAACGACTTTTTACAACGCCTGAAGATCCGTTTGGTCCACGGCTGTTTATTTGGCACAGCCTTATTGACCCAGCTAACCTTTATTGCTAAGGTCATTCCACTATCTGCCACCTGTGGACGCGCTAAGTAAGGGTCGGTCTCCCCCTTAGCTTTCAGTAAGTGGACATTGTAGCGAAACCGAATGTGGGCCGGTGGTGAGGAATAGAATTCCCTCCAGGTTTGAGCAGAGCGCTGTACCGCTAGACTAACACGCCATATGTTTGGTTGTTCGAATGTTGCATCTAAAGATGAATGGATCTAGTCAGTTGTATATCGGGATCAAGGCTTGGGACTGGCTAGGTGCAAATCATTTCTAATCCAAAGTAGGCGGAGTTATAGTAAATATGATCAATTCTAATTACCCAGTGTCCTCAAATGCTGCTACGTTACTACTCGTTTAACAAACAAGCGAGTGATCCCTTTTTCACTATGACTTTACTATTTGCATCAATTGAATTAGTCCAAAAACAATTACTTTCTATTCTCTTATGTTTTTTATGGTAGCTCCAAAGGCTCAGGTCAGTCGGACCATAGTACATCTTCGTCGAACCAATCATGTCAATCATATACTCAGCCTGTTTCAACCAACAATGCTGCCAATTCTATCCAATCAACAAGCAACACAACCCAGTTGTATTTTGCCAGCCTCAAACATATTCCGCCTATCGTAACCGCTATGGATAGTCTTTGCTGGCTAGCTAAAGAGTTGGACCGGTTTTGACAATTAAATATTTAGTCAAAAATACGTTGACTACGCTCATATTTTGTTATCATGTGCGTTTTATTATATAATCGGTTGCTTAAATGCTTGATAAGTAGTATGTGCTATGATGGGTTTTTCAAATGATTGTGAATTAATGTCTTATCATGGCAACAATTCTGTCTAGGGTGCCCCCCAATGTGTGGTCTATTTTGGACTTAGACTAATTTGGATGAGAGACCAAATGGGTAGCGGTATAACTGAAATTAAGTTTTTGTTCTTGGGTGTTTGGAAAGTAATGCACCACAAGTAGCTACTTATTTAGAAGAGAAAATCCTTACCAAAAGTAAAACTATCTCGTTAATATTTGTAAACAATAGCGCTGGCACAAAGATGTATGCATTGATATACTTTACAAACATGGAAATACTCAAGTGACTACATTGTCAACCATGTATCATTGTACACGTATTGATCCACAATAAAAAGGCTTATGGGCTTGTGATCTTTTATTAGATAGTCAATTATGACTACGTTTACACTCGCTATCCAACTGAATTTTAGTCATCGCTTCATAACTGGACGTTACATTGATTCACAAGAACAAATTTGAACAGTTGTGTGTGATTGTGAGTTGGCGATGAGTATTTTTCACTGGTGCACATCCAACTGTTTTTCTATCGATTTATTGTCAATTAAAGTCACATTAGGTGGAAATTAGACAAAACTTTGCCTAGTTTGGATTAGAAATGATTCAATCTAGCCAGTCCCAAGCCTGGATAAAGGAGGAGGGTTTGAGCGCGCAAGGTTGGCAACCTGGCCTTCGTAAAAATGTATGCAATGGAAGATGACGCCATTCCGGCAAACAACAACGTTTCTGGATGGCAAAGTTACCAGATGACAAGGTTGAGTGAAAGCCGAAGGGAAAGCGCAATCTTCGATTTGCAGAATATCTAATGCCAACGAGACTTTGTTGTTGTTGTTGTTTTGCTGTAATTGTTGTCTTATTGCCCCATGCTTATTCTTAAAGCAAAAGGGTTTTGTATAATATATAATATAATAATAAGACAAAACAAAACATATAGTTAATTTTATATTGTCGATCAATAAGCTTCGTTCACAATAAACGTAGGAGGTTATTGTGCTCATCAAGCCGCTTGAGTTGATCATTTAATATGTGGTGTACAAATACAGAAATAATAAAAAAAGTGATCCTTCCTCCATTGCTAGTCACGTTGAAATGAATAAAATTTACATAATTTTGTATTTCTACTTAGTGTTGACTTTGTGTTAAAATCACATGATTTCAGTTAAATTGGAGCGCAAGGTGAATTTTATTTTCGTGTCTAACATTGATTTCAATGTTGATACACGTTGTATTAATTAATGTTAGTAAATAAAGTAGTGTTTTCAAAAAGCTTGAATAAATGTATGTTATTTATTTATTATTATTATTATTGTTATTATTATTAATAATAATATTATTATTATTATTATTAATATTATTGTTATTAATATTGGTATTATTATTATTATTATGTCCACTATAGCTCAAGTTTAGTGCTTGCCATTGGATAACTCTGCTGACTTTTTAATTTAACTCTGTGGTCTTTGATTTGCCCGAGTGGTCTAGCGGTACAGCAGTCGATTTAGATCTGGGTGGGCATAGTTTTGAAGCTTAACAGCGGCAATAAAATGAGGGCCCACCTTCGGCTTTGCTAAAATATCTACTGCTGAAAGATGTTTCTCGTAAAACATTTAAAGTAGTCAATTTAAATAATATGTAAATATTACTGAAATGTCTGGCTACCAGTACATCTAATGAATATCTGGTGTTCCTAAACGTTGGTAAACCGTATAGGAATAGAGTATCAGGTCGTTTCTCCAAGTGTTGGTAATCTTGAAGTGCTTGGTTATTACCAGCTTGTGATGTAACAGATGGAAAGTTAGAGTGTAGAGCTACTGAAGAAGGAACAAGATGCTGTATGAATTGCAAATGTTGGTTTTAGACGGCGTAAAGTGTGAGATAAATTTATATTGTAATAGGCTCATCAGTTATTACAACAACACTTTAGTATACACGCACATACCCCACTAAAAATGGATTGAGGAAACTTAATAAAAAATAATCTAATGCATGTTCGTTCATAAATTCAATGTTACAATTGACACTATTGTACAAGCTTTGTCTACAATGAAGTAATATTAAATGGTATTTGTCATAAAATCGATAATTAATTTGAATTTATTAGAAAAAATAATAGCACATACATGTATATCTTTGTTTGCACATACAATGTTCTGAATTCACAGAATCGGAAAAATGGAATGATTTAAAATTGTGCAATTATTTTTCAAAACATTGTTTCCCATACTAAACTATTCCAAGTTTATGTTCATTGCCAGTAACAACATTGTGAGGCATATGAAATAGTAGAGGATTTTTAGCATATGTCATGTTTCATTTTCAATGTAGATGGTGACATGTCACCTGTACATTATTTTCCATATTTATACAACATATTGAACGACTAATTTCAATGTTTTCATAAACCTAACAAATGTATAAGAATAACTATTTTTCGGTTGATATGTGCCATTACTGTTTGCAAAGATTGACAAGGTCGTTTCATTTTTGGTCAGGGTAATCACTCTTAGCTTAAGAGCTACATATGGTATACGTATACCTTAAGATACTTTTTAAGTACCTTGGATGTATGCTTGCACCCACCTACCGTAGCTGAACTCCAGTTATACCGCTGTGCCTTGCTGTTATTAGTCTAGAAGGTCGCTTTCCTGCGACGCGACAGTGTTCACAGGAATTGACGAAGCAATCCTCTTTAGGGTTGACGCCTGTTGGCGGATTTACAAGCCTAACCAGATACATATGATAAATAGTTATTTTGAGATATCTTTTAAGGATTTTGGGTGTATGCTATCATCCAATCACTGAAGGGGACTTCAGTGAAAGCCCAGATATACCGCTGTGCACTCAGTTCCTGGTGTTATTAGTTTAGATGCACATAGTTATTTAGTCCAGGATATCATGGTATATCAACAACATTAAAAATGGAGTTTTTGTATTTGTTACTCAAATTGTCAGAATTATTAGCATCCCTTCACAATACCCCTATTATTTATTTAATCCAGTGTGATACTGTATGTAGTTATTATTATTTGGTTTGACAACTTGTATCTTTTGCTACTTTGAATGTTATACGGGAAACGCATGCCTTTCACCAGTGGACATTTTAGCGCAGCTAAACGTCGACCCACACTGATTGGCTGCGATAGTGGGATTCGAATCCATGGTCAAGTCGAGCGCTCTACCGTTGAAACCAGCGTTTAATCTTCTATTGCTCTAATCACATCCGTCTACTTGTATTGGATTAGGACAAGAACGCACTGACCGTTGCAACCAACCGACAGTCAATCGACAGCGTCCTTCTTCCTTTTCCCATCCAAGCAACCAATTGTCACCTTGTTGGCGACAATCGAGCTTCGGCCCTACTTCGAAGTTTGGAAAAGTTGGTTCACATTTACGGCGTTGCTTTCATTTTGCATTCCTACTTGCCATTTGTACAAAATGCAGTCAATAGAGCCGCCAGTTTCGGGCTCGATCAATTGTCCATTTCCAAATCGACTCCTGTCGAACTGACCAAGTTGATTGTAGGTCGGTTGGTGGCAGCCTTGACGTGTTTTCATCAATTTTTGATCTATTTGCCCGATGCCCACTTGAGTGAATTGTTAAATGTAAGTTGTGAATGCGTTTTGTGATTCACTTTTTGCATTGATGATATTTTAAAAGGGTTTTGGAAGATGATGATGTTGTAGGTCATATGTTTTTTAATTGGTTGAAATTTGAGTAAATTTTATTGGATGTTGAAATTGGTTGTGATTGTTTTCTGATTGGTTGATTTTTAATTGAACTGTAATTGGATATTGTAGGTACTACTTAATGTGAAATGTTTTGCATCTGCTTCATTTACAATGTCTAGACCGGAGTGTTTTTGACCTTGTTATTCTAACTAGAAGGATGTGGATAACGCCGTTTACGTGTGACGTGGGGGGATATTGATTGATTATTTCAATATTTGTAGAGTATATTGAACGATCGTTTTTAAAGTAGTATTTTAATTGTAAGAAACATAGGAGAATGACGGAGGTGTTTGGATAATAGACGACATCCCAGTGATGACTTCATTATTCACAAAGATTGACGAGGTTGTTTTCTTGAATCTATGAGTTACACATGGCAAACATATTTCTTAAGGTACTTCTTAACTATTCTGGGTGTATGTTTGCACCCATTCTCCGGGACGAAAGCCCATTTATACCGCTGTTCGCTTGCTTCCTAATCTATGTTTTTCTAAGTCCAGGATGAATTACGTGATTTGGATAATGCTTATAAAGTTTTCAATAATAATGATTTTTATGATTTCCTCTTCGATCTGGTGCATGCTGGACAAAGTTCCCATAGGCATCTACATCAATAACAGCAGGGACTGAGTATACAGCGGTATAACTGGGTTTTTACTGAATTCCCGTTTAGTGGATCGATGGTAGCATACACTCAAGATGCCTAAAAATGATCTCAAGGTATTCATTTATCACCTGTAGGCGATTAGGCTTGTAGATCCTACAACTGACATCGTCGCAAGAAAGCGGTTTTTCTAACCAAGAAACTTCAATTTGTATAGGAATTCAGGATGCAATGCAAACTAGGAATTGATGAAGAGTTGACTTTGCGACTAACGTTTTTAATGCTGCATTTCTCTTCTAATGTCATGCATTAAATTGAGCGTTTTTAAAATGGAATATAAGCCTGGCGGGAAAGTTTTTATTTGTGTTTTGATTATCATTTAACTTCAAATTATCTCAACTATTAAATGTACGTTTTAAATTTAGTAGAACGTACTGACAGGAGATTGACATGTTTTTCAGTAAGATACTTCTAGTTGTAATGTTTTGGAATTTACGTGTTATCATACAATTCAAACTTGTATAGCTTACGTTAACTGACTGAGTAGTAGTATTTCTGTGAGTTTTGATGACGTTATTAATTTTATGTGCCTTCAAAAATAAGCTTTTGGTTGGAATTACATACAAAAATTTAGATTATACTAGTATAGTACTTATAAATATTTAAAGTAGGTACATTTTTGTTTTTGTGGAGGTAATTTGGTTTATTAACAAATTAATTGTTTCTACATTTTTGACAGTTGAATAAGTGGTATTTAGGCAACCAATTGAATCGTTAAAATTAATACGAGAATTAAATAAAAGTATAATGATTGTATAAACAAGGAATATTAATGAAATATGTAGCCGTTGGGCTAAGGAAGACAAGCTTGATAAAAAATCGGAGGGCTTTAGCGATTTTTGCAAACAGTGGCGCCGTCACAAGTATGATGTCTACCAGCCAAGACGCGCTAAATAGGAGTCAGTCTTTTTCCTTAAGTTCAGCTTTGCTAAAATGCTCACGGTTAAAAGATGTTAAAAGATATATATATATATATATATATTCATATTCCTTTTACAAGAATTGCGTATTGCAAGACATGATCATGAAGGTCATTCGTATTTGCGGTCGTCACGATTGCGTCTTCGCCTTCGGTTCAACCGGACGACGTATTGTACTCTACCGACTGATCGACATCATTTACGTGATCGGTCTGCGCGTTGGTTTCGAATTGGCCCGAACCCAACTGATTTCCGTCTTTCAATTGTTTTTTGCCCAATTCGATCGAATACCGTCTGTTCACGTGACCAATCTACCGTCTTCGTCAGGTGATCATGACGGTATGTATGTGTGCGTTTACAGTAGTCGCGACACTTACGTCTTGTAGAGGTTGAATGGTTCAGTCCAAAATAGCATAAGTATAGCAACCACATGTGAGTGAACAGTAACAAAAAATAGCAGCAAAAACATTGAAAAGATTGTATTCGTTGATTTATACATCGGATTGATTAACGCAGTAGTCACTTCTTCATTATTTCTACATTGGTACAGCACATTACACGATCGACTTCTTATAGCGGCACCATTGTTTGTTAAGATTGACAAAAGTGCCTGATTTATGGTACCCTTCCTTAGTTCAAGGCCTACATAATGCATTCATATACCTTTTAAGTATCTGGGTGTATGTTTGTATCCACCAGTCGACGCGGAAGACCAGTTATATCGTTGTGCACTCGGTCCCCGATGTTATTAATCTAGATGTCCATTGATGCCTAGTCCAGGATGCACCGCGTGGAGGAGGTACAGTCAGGAATTATTCAAATTCTTAGGATTATAAGCATTATTTTTTGTTAAGTGAATGTTTATCACAAGGTCCCTTATTATAATGACTTAAATGTAAACCCTTTCTACTTTGAATTTAACATTGTAGCCACAAAAGTAACATTTCTTTTAAAATCAAAATTAGAATATATAAGAGTTTAGTATGTTCTATTCTACTTTGTTTGCAAAACTTGGACTCTCATCCAAGTGGATATACAAAAGCTTGTCTATTTTGAGTAAAGCTGCTTAAGATCTATTTGGTTTCACTCGCTGTCCTCTATTGAACGCACTCGTTTAATAACGAATAAAATATTTTGACCATTTCCAGATATTTGTAAAATACTTAACATTTACTGCCTATGTATTTCTAACACAATAAGAGAAATGCGATTAAAATGGATTGGCTACATTTTGCGTAGATCGCCCACCCATCCAGCCAGAATAGATATGGAAGCCTATCCATTACCCAGGTGGACAACGGAAAATGTAGACGGACATCGTAGTACGCAAACTCAGTCCTTTTATTTATGCTAAGTTTCCTCGTCCAAATGAATTACTTAATTGGGCGTCCGTTTGCTTACCGTTTGCAGTTAATAAAGATTACTGGAGGGGTTTAATTCGAGATGCAATCAACATTTAAAGTCAGCGCACACTTCAAGTGTCGTCCATTAAGTGCACATTGCAAAAGTTGGGTTTTTTGTAGATGTTTTGGAATTTGCACCACCCTGGGCGATAATAACCGGTAGGCGATGCTTATTCTCGATGATGATGCCGCTGATTGTAGCCACTGCTTCTAACTTAGAAGATACATACTTTTTAGCATTTAGTTTAAAATTTGCAATGCATGTATTATCCAATTTAACTATTTATTTGTACTTATGTTGTTAACATTTAAATTAAAGTGCAAGAAACAGATAGAATTTTTAATATGCACAGTTTTTGGCAAATTCCTTTACATTTTTGTGAATTATTACAACAACCCTATTGTTAGCTCTTTGTTCTTACTTTTTCGTAAAAAAGTATCCGATTGTGTTGCGCTTATTGGAATAAAATAAATTATTGAAAGAAATAGTACTATGAAAAAATAACTATTGTGTTTTAGTATGTATACTAGCATTCTAAAACATATTTTATGTTTTTACAAGATTTGAAATCATGGAAATAAAGTAATTGTTCTCTATTTACACTGCATTGAAGTGGTATTACTCAACATAATACATGTTTGAATAAAATACGTAAATCGCTACTCGAATAATTCAAGTAGGTTTTGTATTTCTTGTACTAAGTGTACTTTTCCGGCAAAAACATTGTAGCTATGCCCCATCTGGTCGCAACGTCGTCCAACGTGGATAATTCGGCCAGTGACGAACAAAGTGTCTGTTTTCCATCGGTCGTTTCCGAATTTGCCGAAACATTCGACGCCCATTTGGCACGTTTGGCTTATGTCCCGTTCTGTTTTTTGGTTGGTACGATAAAATGATACCTATTTTTGCTACTTTCAATGTTTTGCAAGAAACGCATGCCTTTCAGCAGTGGACATGGTTTAGCGAAGTCGAACGTCGGGGGTCCGCATTTAGTGGGCCGGTGGGGCGAGATAGAACCGGTTTCGAGTTCCTAAATCATCCAATTTTTGAAAATGAAGCAAATTGTAAATGAATAATATTTCGAGAAACCTTGGCATGAAAGGATTTTCAATTATTTGTGGGTGTGGGTGTTGATTATTCCGATGATTTGAGTAAAGTTTATAAAGTTTCAATTTGTGGTTGGTAACATAGTCACCTCTTCATTATTTCTATTTTTATACGATATATTAAACGATCGATTTCAATGGCTTGATAAGCGTAATGAACAATAAGATTTGTGAGTATATGCATGTACCCATCCAAATAAGCAGAAGCCTGGTTATACCGATCTGTTCCTGTAGTATTAGTCTAGATGCTGCGTGGAGGCAATAGTCAGGAATATTATCATTATTAAAAATTGATACTTGATGAGCATTACTCAAATTTTCACAATGGTTATCATCCTACTGAAACATTCAAACTATAAAACTAATAAATAAGTTTAACGTCGGACATTTTAAAAATATTTCGAGGAGGTAGTAAATATTTGCATTAATTAAACATTGATTAGCTGGTTTCCGTTCTGTTAGGAACATATTCACTGAGCGAGTGTATTGAATGGTCAGTTTTATCACGAGACAAGATGCAATTATTATGTACGGTTTCTCAAGTGCATCTAAAGAATTTTTAACCGTTTTTTGTACAGTTGTATTTAAACACTCGTTTCGAAGGGATGCCAATGATCCTCAGGGTTAGAATAATGCTCAGAAAGTTTCAATTTCCAATGATGGTAATATTCCTGACTGCTCGTCTTCCACTAATAACAACAGGGACCGAATTTACAGCGATATAACTGAGCAGATGGGTGCAAGCATACATTCACGGCACTTGAAAGATATCTTAAGGTACACGTATACCTTATGTAGCCGTTTGGCTGAGGGAGATAACCCTGACAAAATATCAGGCGGCCCCGTTAATCTTTGCGAACAGTGGCGACGTCACAAGGATGCCATCTACCGTTTATATGTCGCATAAATATGCGAAATAATGAAGAGGTGACCCCACGCATCAACAAAAAAAACGTTTTTGGAAATATCATTAAATACTACCAGATTGGTTTTCACATAAACAATGTATGGACTTTAATATTTTAATCAATAAAGCAGTAATATTTTACTTCATTAGGCTGCTCAAAATCACGTTTTTCCAAGTACTATTATTTTCGTTATTACAAACTTTTTGGTTTTCATTCAAATGGAGGCTAGGTTGAATCATTTAAATCGGTACACAACACTTTTGTTTTTTTTATTGATAGACGCATTTCTCCGGCATGCTAATAATCCCGAGGATTTGGGTTATGCTTACAAAATCTTAATTTTTACTGATGGTCATATTCGTGTTTATTTTCTTTCCACGTTGCGCATTCTGGGCTAGATGCCTGTAGACATCTAGACTGATAACAGGAGGAACCGAATGTCTAGCGCTATAGCTGGCCTTCCGTTTCGATGGATGTGTGGGTGCAAAAGATGGACTAAAAATGTCAGGCGTCAATCTTTGCTATCAGTGGCGCCGTCATATGGATGGCGTCTATCAGTTTAGAAACTTCATTATTCATTTTGGTTGGTGATCACGTGGTCACCTCTTCATTATTTCCCATATTTATACGACATGTAGAACGATCGATCTCGATGGCTTGACAAGCGTAGATAAACGTGGAAGAATAACAAAGTTTCTTGGCTGGTAGACGGCATCCTTGTGACGTCGCCACTGTTCGCAAAGATTGACGAGGCCGCCTGATTTTCTGTCAGGGTTATCTCCCTTAGCCCAAGGGCTACATATGGTATACGTATACCTTTAGATACCTTTTAAGTATCGTGGGTGTATGTTCGCACCCACACGCCGTAGCGGAAGCCCAGTTATACCGCTGTGCACTCGGACCCTGCTGTTATTAGTCTAGATTCCTAGGGGCACCTAGTCCAGGATGCACCACGTGGAGGACGAACAGTCAGGAATATCACCATCATTGGAAATTGAGACTTTATAAGCATTACTCAAATCCTCACGATCATTAGCATCCCAGAAACTTCATTATCAAAGCATCGAAATTGATCGTTTAAATAGTGAATAGGTGATCACGTTGCCAGCCATTCTTCGTTAATTACCCATTTGAATAGCTTCTCGAATTCCTATACAAAGAGGTTGTGGGATGCGAATTGAACTGGGACCAACAAATGAAATGTTTACGAGGCATTGACGAGACGATCTTTTTTAAGGTCGACGCCAGTTGACGAATCCACAAGCCTAACTGGCTACATATGTTTAATAGTTACTTTGAGATGCCTTTTAGGCATCTTGAATGTATGCTAGAACCCATTCACTAAACGGGAATCCAATGAAAGCCCATATATATCGCTTGGCATTCTGATGCTTAGGGGCACCTAGTCCAGGATGCACCGCGTGGAGGATGAACAGCCAGGAATATCATTATTATTGGAAATTGTGAATTTATAAGCATTATGCAAATCTTCAGGTTCACTTGCATCCCAGTAAGTAGTAGGGATGATAATGTTGAGTGGATTTAATTATTTTAAGGTGCATAACTAACAACAGACTTAATGTAACCAATTATTTTATGGAAGGTAATTGGCAAAATTTTCTATTTTACACAGCGGTATATGTAAATGTCCGTATTGGAAGTTGGATACAAGCATAAAATTACCAAAATACTGCAAACCTTTTTTTAAGTCTTTAATGTTTGCTTATTTGATAACTAATGCATTTTTTTAGCATGATGTCATTTAGTGAAGCTCTAGACAAGATTCATGTTCGAGTACCAGTTTGAGCCAAGCATTCCAGTTATTTCTACCACCTCGATTTCTTAAGACGAATGTGCGTAATCATTCCTAATAGAAAATCGAGCGGGGTGGTCTAGCGGTACAGCGCTCGAACTTGGACCTCGGTGGACATCGGGGTTCGAATCCCATCACCGGCCCACTAAAATCCGAGCCCACGTTCGGTTTCGCCAAAATGTCCACTGCTGAAAGATGCGTTTCTCGTAAAACATTCAAAGTAGCAAACATTAAAAAAATTCAATATCTATTGAGGATTGAGGATAATTAGAATTGATTAGATTTTCTATAAATAATAAGTTTACTGGATCTGTGTAGCTCAGTGGTCAAGACGTTGATTCAAGTTCGTACGTGACTCTTGAAAGGTATACACTGTTGATGATTCCAAACAACATGATCTGAAACAGCTGTACAGCACTCCTCGTTGACGGAAACCAATTAGATGTATAATTCAAGTGAATTTGACAATTCACCCTTGAATGGGTGTTATGCTCTATTTCTACCCAATCTTTTCAAAATGGTTTGATGCAGTTACCATTTCGCACCGTTTTTTTAGGTGGAACATTCATTGACGAGTGTCTCTACAATGCCACATGCATACAAAATCTCATTAATCAATGTGCCAAATCGAACGATGATGATACTGCTGTCAACGACACCGACTCCGTTCGCATTCATTCGCTGCTGCAGTCGAATAAAGCAAAGTTGGAGGCTACTTTGGTGAGTGATTGGATACAGTGTTGGTCACCTCCTCCTCTTCTTCTCCTCCTCCTCTTCCTCCTCCTCCTCCTCTTCCTCCTCTTCCTCTCCTCCTTCTTCCTCCTCCTCTTCCTCCTCCTCTTCCTCCTCCTCCTCTTCCTCCTCCTCCTCTTCCTCCTCCTCCTCTTCCTCCTCCTCCTCTTCCTCCTCCTCCTCTTCCTCCTCCTCCTCTTCCTCCTCCTCCTCTTCCTCCTCCTCCTCTTCCTCCTCCTCCTCTATCCTCCTCCTCTTCCTCCTCCTCCTCTTCCTCCTCCTCCTCTTCCTCCTCCTCCTCTTCCTCCTCCTCCTCTTCCTCCTCCTCCTCTTCCTCCTCCTCCTCTTCCTCCTCCTCCTCTTCCTCCTCCTCCTCTTCTCCTCCTCCTCCTCCTCCTTAATGATTGGGATGCTAATGATCCACAAGGATTTGAGTAATGCTTGTAAAGTCTCAATTTCCAATGATGGTGATATTCCTGACTGTTAGTCCTCCACGTGGTGCATCCTGGACTAGGTGTTAGTAGGCATCTAGAATAATAACAGCAGGAACCGTGTGCACAGCGGTATAACTGGGATTTCACTGGATTCCCATCCAGTGAATGGGTGCTAGTCTACATCCAAGATGCTTGAAAGGTATCTCATGATTAGATGCACCTAGTTGACGATAGGGTACAT
This sequence comes from Cardicola forsteri, assembly GCA_025895645.1. NCBI lineage: Eukaryota > Metazoa > Platyhelminthes > Trematoda > Strigeidida > Aporocotylidae > Cardicola > Cardicola forsteri. The sequence goes on along the minus strand of JAKXYG010000388.1, from coordinate 138,728 downwards.
GAAAGTGACCGTTAGAAATACCAGCATCATTCGAAATTGAGATTCCATCTTATCACTGAAAATGAAACTTTCTAAGTAAAAATAGGTTTAAAAACACAATTTTTGTAAATAAAATAGAAACTTGGAATACATTGTGAAAAGATTGAAACATGGTGTGGATGTGAAAAAGTATGAATGAAGATGAATTTCTAACAAGATACACAAACGTTTTGTTTCCGTTTATTCGCAGAATCTTGAAATGAACTATTTGTCAGGTTGTTGCAAGAGTTATTTATTCACTGCAGTAGACAGCACAGCCCAAAAATGTGCTTCATTCTTTGAATCAGACAAAGTTTAGCCGGTTAAAAGCAACTTATATTTGACAATTGTTGTATTAGTTTGGTTATGATGCTGTGCTTCCCAATGTAAAGCAATTTGCGCATCTGGGCTCTTCAATTACTTCTGACGGTGATTCATCTAATAAAGTAAATCGTAGAAATGGTTTAGCTGCTGCTGCGTTTGGAAAACTTGCTAATCCACTTTGGAGACGAAAAACATCAATCCAAACACGAAGATGAACATTTTCGCTTCATTGGTTCGCACAGTACTTCTGTACACAGCTGAAATCTGGACTCTTACAGGGTCAGAGGTCATTTGAGGCAAGATGTCTTAGATATATTTGGCACAACACTCATTTTGCATCACCCGTATCAAGGGATGGGACGAAAGCGATCAGTAACCGCCAAATTCCATGAAATTCTTTCTTTGGTATCGCGATAACGTAGATTACGCTGGTTTGGACACATTCTTCGTAAAAATCCTGATGCCTTCTCACGTTCCGTAACTTTAGTTTGTCTAAATGCCAATTGGAAGAAAAGGAAAGGCGGTCAGAAACGTACTTGGATGGATGCTGTTCGGAAGGATCTTCACCCTATTTTGGCCGGGACTTTATCATGGAAACAATTGCAAAGTCGTTGGACTGACATATCGGTGCACGCCTCCGAAAACCGTGAACAGTGGAGAGGAATTATTCGAGATGCTTTGAGAATTTGGAATTAATAAAGAGGTGGCATTGCCACCAACGTTTATTATTATTAGCTTGGTTATGAAGTATCAAATAGCCATCATATTGAGCCTTATATTACATAATTCTCGTTGGGAGTATTTTTTGAACAAATACTATAAAACACAACACTGGTAAGTATATATTTTAATTCAGGAATTATCCATCTAAACTCAGTTTTTGGTTGAAAATTAGATTAGGTTAACAACCTGATCAATTATATACCATAACTAGCAGAAGAAATTGAAATTTATTATGAAATACTTAATAACACAAAAAATTTGGATACAATATACATATATATATATTGATATAATTATAAGTGCATTTTATTTATAATTCATTATTGTGTATTGTACAATAAAACCAAGTTCGTTTGTTACATGCATTTATGTACTTGGGTGTTGTAATACTATTCATTAACAGTGCGCTAATTCATCCTTATTCGACAACAATTCCGAATTCAATTTACGTGGTTTCTGGTCGCACATTATCCAACGTATTTCGGACCGCCCGACCCGGTCAGATAGCACCGACTCAAGTGGTGGGATTGAAGATGCGAATGACCGTCATCTTGATTACAAGTCGATTTACATGGCATCATTTGCTGGTCAGTAAATTGTTGATCGTTATTCAATAACTTATTATTATTATTATTATTATTAGAAAACCCTTTTGCTTTTGAAAAAAAAGCATGGGGCAATAAGATAACAATTACAGCAAAAATTAACATCAAAGTCTTGTAATTCAAATTGCGCGCTCAAACCCTCCTCGTTTATCCAGACTTGGGACTGGCTAGATTGAATCATTTCTGATCCAAACTAGGCGGAGTTATTCAATAAGTAGATGCTAGTAATGTTTCAAATTCTCATTGTGGTACTATTCCATATGGTGCATCCTGGACTAGGTGTCAGTAGGCATCTAGACTAATAACAGCAGGGACGGAGTACACAGCAGTATAACTGGGCTTTTACCAGACGTCCGTTTCGATGATTGAGTGATAGCCTACTGTCCAGATGCTTAAAAGGTATCTCAAGGTATCCATTTACCATATATAGCCGGTTAGGCTTATGGATTTATCGACCAACATTAACCCCTTATTCCTTTCTAAGAAAATTGCCTCGTTAATTCGTGTAAACACTGGCAAGAATGCGGGGTTTTTAGCCCCTTGTCCAAATTTAAGTGACATCCGCATAAGGAATCCGGGATGCTATACCACCAACATTTGTTGGCATTCTCAAAAAAAACGAATTATCCAATTTATTGAATTTCCGACTTGAATGTTTTGCCAACCTATTGACAAAACCAAGTTGTCCTCTGCCCGTCTATTCGCAAAATACGGCATTTCTTTGATTCGAAACAGGACATGTGGGTCGCATCAATTCGATCAATTTTGTCAACACCGAAAATTGTTTTCTAACGTCAAGTCGCGACAAAACCGTCCAACTGTGGTCCATCGCCGCAACGTACAACAGCACCAGCAACCGAAATACTTTGGCTGCCGACTCGACGTCTGTCGCCGATGCCAACAGCAGTAGCAACAGCAATCTGTCTGCAATGAATGCGTCTCATTGTACATTACCTCCGCGATTGATCTATCGGTCACACAAGAAGTCGGTTTTTGCTGCCTGCTATTTGGAGCCCTATCGCCTGGTTGCTTCGACAGATGGCAATTTATTGCTGTGGGATCCGTGTACAGGACAAATGGTACAATGATTAGTATTATTATTATTATTGGGATGCTATTGATATTGAGGATGCTGAGTAGTGCTTATAAAGTCTCAATTTCCAATGATGGTGATATTCCTGACTGTTCGTCCTCCACGTGGTGCATTCTGGACTAGGTGCTGAAAGGCATCTAGATTAATAACAGCAGGGATCGAGTGCACAGCGGTATAACTGGGCTTCCGCTACGGCGGATGGGTGCGAACATACACCCAGGATACTTAAAAGGTATCTAAAAGTATACGTATATTATATGTAGCCCTTGGGCTAAGGGAAATAGCCCTTACAAAAGTAATAATTTGTCTACTACATTCTGGACTAGGTAAACCTAATCACCTAGATTATACACAGAAGGAATTGAGTAAATAGAAGTATAGCAAATAGAGTACAGTACAGTAAATATGGAAAATAATGACAATGTTTCATGTTGCACTTCCACACAATCTAACATCAAATTTCCATATTTTTTTATTCATTTTTTACTTCAACATCCTTTCGATTCAAAGAGCATGGGGCAAGAAGATTTCTGTTAAATTTTTAGCAAAACAAAAATTGAAATTCTTTTCAGATTTTGCCAAAGCCAATTATCATCAAAATCGTACTACTTTCATTTTTTTGTTATAGTTTTGTGAAACAGTGTCCTCTTGTTGGTCCTTTAGCAATATCGATTTTCTCAGAAGTCAGGGTGTTAATTTTGCCCAACCGGATTTACAACCGACTACGGTAGAGAAAGTTCAATAAACTTTGTTCGAATACAAATTTTAATGTAGACCTAGATATTCCATCGGATGCTAATGATTGTGAGGATGCTGAGTAATGCTTATAAAGTCACGATTTCCTTTCATCTTGTTATTCCCGATTGTTGCTTCTCCGTGTTGTGCATTCTGGATTAGTTGCCCATAGGCATCTAGACTAATAACAGTAAGGAACGAGTGCACAGCAGTATATATATATATATATATATATATATATATATATATATATATGTAATATATATATATATAATGTTTTTAAATTATGGGGTTAGTTAAGGCTTTTAAGTTAGATAACTACGTTTTTATAGGAGTTCCATTAATATGCACAGCGAAAAAGAAACATGAAAATAATGATAATAGCATTTTAACATTTCATTTTTGGTTGGTGACGTGATTACCTCTTCATTATTTTCTGTATTTATACGGTATATAAAACAATCGATTTCGATGGCTTGATAAACACAACTCAAACGTAGAAGAATAACAAAGTTTATTGGCTGGTAGACGGCATCTTTGTGATGGCGTCACTCATCGCAAAGATTGACGAGGCTGCCTGATTTTTTGTCAGGGTTATCTGCCTTATCCCAAGAGCTACATATGATATACGTGTATCTTAAGATACCTTTTAAGTACCCACTTAGGCGATTGCTCAGTTATACCGCTGTGTATTCGGTCCCTGCTGTTATTAGTCTAGATACCTTTCGGCATCTAGTTCAGGATGCACCACGTGGAGGACGAACAGTCAGGAATATCATCATTATTGGAAATTGTGACTTTATAAGCATTACTCAAATCCTCGTGGATCATTAGCATCCCAACGTTTTGAACAATTGATCAATAATCGCATAAGTCTTAAATGCTTGATTAAATAAATAGAAAGATACTTTCTGATTATTTCAGCAATCAATAATATAAATTGGTACTTTTATACTTATTGGTCAATATTTTCTCTACCTGACAAATATCATATATATATATATACATTCAATTGTTTTATTGTTCCACTTCCAGGTTCGTTCGTCCTGCGGTACCAAAAAAATAGGCTGGTCCAATCTCACTGCACTCGAATCGACCCCAATTCCGTTGGGCGGTTTTTTGTGTGCCGATTGTTATGGCTCTATTTACATGATCGATCCACGTCAGTTGGGATGTCATTCGATAAATGCCAAATGTCCATTCGTCCAGTTGACGAGTGGAGCCAATTGGGTGGGCAAGCACAGGCTAAGAAATGGCATTTCGATGACGAATAGTGGGACTGGAGCTGGTGGCTTGGCAGCCAAAGATTGTGCGAACAGTTACAGTGCCAATTGCGATAATAGTAAGATTGATGATTGTCAAGTCAATTGTATGTTGAGAGTGTTTGACAGGCAACACTTTGAGCCGCAGCGTTAGTCGGCCTACTAGTGTCAAATTATAAAGACCTAATGTAGAAGTGTCGGTGTAAGCCAACACAGTTTGGCGTTTTACTAAGTAAATAAATGTCAAGCTGTGAAAAATCAAGCAATATTTTTGAAAATTGTGAATGTACAACCAATTTTTTTTGTAAATTATCAATATTATTATTATTAATAGTTTGGATCAGAAATGATTCAATCTAGCCAGTCTCAAGCCTGGATAAAGGAGGATCTAAACGGTTTTTCTTTCTATCGTCTGTTGAACGTAATTAATCAAACTTTAAAACTATTTGAATATCTGACTACGAGATTCAATTCTGGCACCTATAAAACAATTGAGTACTTTTACATGCAGTTTTTAAATAGGTAGGATTTGATGAACTCCGCCAAGTTTGGATTAGAAATGATTCAATCTAGCCAGTCCCAAGCCTCGATAAAGGAGGAGGGTTTAATTGCAATGTTAGCAAGCTGGCCTCTAAAAAAATTATACTGCTACGGAAACAATACAAAACGGCAAAGAAGTAATTGCACGTATCTGGATGACAGGGTCGAGTAAAAGTCGAAAGGAAGCTCAATCTTCCATTGGCAGAATATTCAATGCCAACAAGACTTTCTTGTTGTTGCTGTTTTTTGCTGTAATTGGTGTCTTGCTTATTTTTAGAGCAAAAGGGTTTTATATAATATAATATATGTATTTTCATTATTGCCATTGCGTTTCAACGCAATTAGCCTTTTACCGCTTAAATGCGCTCAATTCTGTATTGACATCCGCCATGTCACCGTGGTCCTATCAGCTCGACGCGTCGGCATCCAATCCACCCACTTGTGCTTCCGTGCCTCCCCATCTAGGTGTCCTCCATCGCCTCGTTGTCAATGCAAGCACACACCAATTGCTGTGCGCTTTTCAAACGGGATTTGTGTCGCTACTCGATTTGCGCATGGGGCAAATTCTTCAAATTTGGCGCGCTCACAAGGATCCGATTTTGGATGTATGTTCGACTTGGTCATGTTGCGTTTGCGTTGTGTAGCGCAGTTGTGTGTGTGTGTGTGTGTGTGTCGAGCTTGATTGTGAGGATGCTGAGTAATGCTTATAAAGTCACGATTTCCTTTCATGTTGTTATTCCTGATGGTTGCTTCTCCGTGTTGTGCATCCTGGATTAGTTGCCTATAGGCATCTAGACTAATAACAGTAAGGAACGAGTGCACAGCAATTGCTGTGTCGCTATTCGATTTGCGCATGGGACATATTCTTCAAATTTGGTGCGCTGACAAGGATCCGATTTTGGATGTACGTTCGACTTGGGGATGTTGCGTTTGCGTTGTGTAGCGCAGTTGTGTGTGTGTGTGTGTGTGTGTGGAGCTTTTCCTTGTTCATTCTCAAAAGTATTACAGCGATAAGATGTCAATATTCTTCAGCATTCTTCAATGCTGATAGCCAAATGAAGTTACATTTACATCGTCTTGTGGATTAGTAACTTTGTGTTTTAATTTTCTCTAGGTCATTGCGACACAATGAATATGGAATGTAGTAGGGTCACATGATCACATGGCTTAAAAATAAAAACATTTTTTAAATAGAATCATAATAATAATAGTAATTTTATTAAAAATACCATGTGTAGGATAATCGAAATGTTTGTGGTAAACTTCAATTAACTTTTTCAAAAATTTTCTACCAAACGAATTACCAATCACTCATCATGTGTCGGGGTGGTCTAGCGGTACAGCACTCGATTTGGACCTGGTGGACAAGGGGGGTTCGAATCCCATCACTGACCCGCTAAATGCGGGTCCCCACGTTCGGCTACGCTAAACAATGTCCACTGCTGAAAGGCATGCGTTTCTCGCAAAACACTTAAAGTAGTAAAAATAAATAAATATCTATTTCAAAATCTTTTAGAAAAACATTAGGCAGCAAAGTTGTTTCATGTGATTGTACATCGAATTTTTGGCATTGTAAATCCTGCATTGAACTGTAGAATGAACTTTAATTCCAATTTTGCCACACCTTGTTGTTGGAATTTGGTTTTCACTTCTTTGCCATAGGTAAATGAAATAATGTTTGTGCTGTGTAGCGCAGATGTATGTGTGTATGTGCATCGATCAGTTTGTGATTTTGGACCTGAGTTGGTACATTTTTATTTTTTATGTTTTTTTACCAGAAACATCTTTCAGTAGTGAACATGTAGCATCCACATTTTAGTGGGTCAGTGGTGGGATTCGAATCCCGATGTCCACCCAGGTCCAAATTGAGCGCTGTACCGCTAGACCACCCCGGCATATTAAACGATGACTTGACAAGTGTAACACAAACGTAGAAGATTGACGAAGTTTCTTGGCTGATAGACGGAATCTTTGTGACGTCGTCACTGTTCGTAAAGATTGACGAGTCCACCTGATAAATTGTCAGGGCTATGTCCTTTAACTCAACGGCTACATATGATCTACGTATACCTTAAATACCTTTTAAGTATTCTGGGTGTATGCTTGCACCTACCTGCTATAACGGAAACCCAGTTATACCGCTGTACACTTGGTCCCTGCTGTTATTAGTCTAGATGCTTATGAGCACTTACTCCAGGATGTATCACGTGGATGACGAACAGTCAGCAATATTACCATCATTAGCATCCTTGTAACGGCTCTAATGTTTACAAAAGTTTACGAAGCAATTTGGTTTTCATGGGGATTGTTTCCCTCAACTAAACGGCTTAATCTAGTATACACATACCTTTTAAATGTCCATTTCTCAGAATATAAATTCAAATATGTCATTGTGCGCACAACCTCTGATTCATATTAGTTTGTGTCCAGGATGCACTGTGTGGAATTGCACCTGATGAAGAATTTTGCCATTATCATTATTCCAAATAAAAATATAAGAAGACGTAAATTGTGAGGATGAATTCATTTCGTATATTCTCGTCAGTCACAAACATATAACATTTTAGTATATATATACAAAAATTATCATTATTATAAACGGAGGTTTATTTATATTATGTTATTTTTGTTACTTTGAATGTTTTGATTGGAAACGCATCTTCCAAACAGGGACATTTTAGCAAAGCCAAACGTGAGCGCCCGCATTTGGTGCCGGTGTAGCAATTGAACGTATGCTCTTCCTAGATTCGAGTTGAGCACTTGTACCACTAGACCATTCCATGGTCATTAGTACTTCAAGCACAACTAACTGGTGTGAGATCTTCCTTGTCCAACAAACAGACCTACCCTACTTTTCCTTTTTCTTTTTAGATTAAATCATTCGGCGCCAGTGAATACATCATTGACGATAGGTCATTCAAATGCTGGAATAATGAAGAGGTGACCATGTCACCAACCAAAATGATGAATAATAATAATGATAATCTTTTTTTAATTAAAGAAATCAGTCTTGAGGATTCGCGTAAGGCAATATTTCTTGACCGTTAACTCCATCTGACTAATACAATGAGACCTGGAGAGCACAGTAGTGCAACTGATTTCCGTCCTAATAAATAATGAAAGTATATACCTCCAGGGTATTTAAAACAAAGCATACGTAGTAGCCGTTGGAGCTAAGGACGATAACTTTGACAGTGGCGAGCCGTCACAAGAATGCTGCTGTCTACTATCCAAATACTTCGTTATGCAAGCATAACTGTTATCAAGCCATCAAAGTTGATCATTCATTTTGGTTGGTAATCACATGATCACCTCTTTCATTATTTCCCACATTTATTCAACACAAACAGACCTAGCCTACTTTTCCTTCTTTTTTTTAGATTAAATCATTCGGCGCCAGTGAATTTATATCGGTTGACGATAGATCATTCAAATGCTGGAACTTTTTGCCTCACACCTCCGAATGTAGCCAGACGAATGTGAACAGCAAATTGTCGCCCACAAATGCTGTCTACGAACACCGCTTTGAAACGTTGAGCGGCATACAAACGATTACGTGTTTCGACCTTTACAAAAACGATCCCATCTTCTGCGCCAACTCGATCAATAACGGCAGTCTGACGTCGAGTACGTTTGGCGACGGATCACCGGCTTCCGATTTGGGATTCTACAACCCTTTGGTAAATCAACAAATATTGGGTACGTGTCACATGATGGATCAAGAACTAACCACGTGTCAAGGTCAAGTAATGCTGGGCTGTATTTCGACCCAATGGGTCAAGGGAACGTGCACCGCAATGAGTTGCACCAATCAAAATGGCTATGTGTTGTTTGGAACCGAAACAGGCTGTTTGGGGCTGTTTTGTTAATACACTTATGCTAATGGCAATGGCAATAGTTTATGACTTGGTTGTTTTTTTTCTCTCAAGTTAACAGATATTATTGTTTGTTTTTTTTATATTTTTTAATTTTTTAATTTTGATAATATAGAAAATTGTGAATATTAAAGATGTTTTTTCTTCCGTGTTTATTTGTTTTTATGTTGCGTATGTGAATCGTTTGTTTGTGACATGTTTTAATGATTTACAAAAAGTTTAATTGAGCACTTTCAAAACCAAATTGTCACTTTAGGATGAATCTAGTGTTTGACCGTAAACAGATAACGATGAATTCAAACTTTATTTTTTACCAAAGTTCACAATGAGCTACAATACTTCCTTAAAGGAACGAGAAAAGTGCCCACTGACGTGCATCATAACGCTCTACTATTCATTGAGATTTATAGGATGATAATATACCCAGCGGTGTAATTGGGCTTTTACCTTGCTACTTAAAAGGTATTTCCAGTTATATGTATACTACAAATTTAGCCGTTGGACCGAAGGAAATATTTTGACACCAAACTGCTAAATTGTGCATTTATTTGTCCAACAAAGAGGGTATTTTACTGAATAAACTTAAACGAAATTGCGTGTTGAATACTAGCAGATATAGAACACTACGCTGGACTTGAACCCTGGTGGGACGGGTTTGATCCCCTCTACCGGCACCACGTTTGGCTTTTGAGTAAGATGTCCACTGCTGAAAGGCGTGCGTGCTTCCTGTCAAAACATCTGGCTAGTAAAAAAAAATTTTTTTTTAATTGTTAAAAATAATAATGCTTGGTGGGTATCAAAATGATCAAATTTGATTTTACCTATTTGTCAATAAAATGTAAGCATAATGACTAGATTGAATTCCGTCTAGAGAAGATTAGAAATGAATCGATCTAGTGGCTAGTTCCAAGTTTGGATAAAGAAAGAGCGTTTGTGGCAGGAAGGCCATTAGGCAGTAAAAAGAACTTACGCCACAACGTTTTATAGGTGATAATGATTTGACTTGGGTTTGATGCATAACCGAATGGAGAAAAGTGACCAAAACCAGCAACACGAATTAAAAAAGAAGGCAACTGTAAAAGAAGAAAAAGAAAATAAATAGATTTTTTTTCATAAAAGATAGAAACGCTGTAAAGGAGGAATTAGAATGATTAAATTGGGTTGGGTTTTTGTAACAAGTTTGTAGTCCACATTAATTTATTTTAATATACAAATTGAATAATTAAGTTTGATTTGTAAAACAATTACTGTCAATAAATTATTTAAAAAATGAGGTATACAAAATATATGTAATTTTAACCTTTTTTTACTGATTCCTTATATATTCTTTTATCTTAAAAACATTTTCCATTTATATATATATATGCATGTCTTTGCTTAGAGGGGATTAGAAATACACCAATCTAACCAGTTCTAAGCCTGGATGAAGGAAAAGATTTAGCGACAAGAAAAGCATTCGGTAGTAATACTACTTTATAGTTATAATGCTTTAAATAGATTTGGTACAAAACTAAATGGAGAAAACTGATCAAAACCAGCAATACGTTATAGAAGAAAGAAAAGCTGTAAAGGAGGAATAAAGAAAATAAATAAAAGCATAACTGACTAGAAATCTTAATGTATATTTTTTTTCGTAACAGATGGAAAAGCTGTAGAGGAACAAGAACGATTCGTTGGAGTTGGTTTTAATAAAAAAGAAGTCATATTAAGACGGTATATGTTAATTAGAAATTTGATTTTTCACATTTAACTATTGGTATTTAAAAATATAACTACTTTGTAAGTAATTTTTTTAAATGTTATTAATACTGAGAAGTCGTTACATAATGAGGGTGGCATTTTTTAATCACAATCGGTTGTATATATATATATATATATATATATATATATATATATATGTGAATGGGGGTTAGAGGGGATTATTATTTTCTTCACTGGTGATTACCTTTTTTACTGATTTGTTATGCGCACCTTGACGTATGTATATTTTTCTTATTCCGAAAATCGTTTATTTTGTACATTATCGTAATAAAATGCCACTTTAACCACCAGTGTCAAATCCATCTTATAACATAACATAAGTTAGTAGCACAGCCACCTCTTTATTAGTTCCAAGTTCGCATAGCATATCGAATTCCTATACGAAGAGGTTGTGGAATGCGAACATCCCACTATTTATTGCAACTTATTAAAGGTATATGTATCCTAAACCAATGAGATTTGGATAAATATGTCTGACTGGATAGTTTTCTGACAATGTAAAGCTATCAAAGCCACCTGATTCGTCGGAATTCCTCTATATGTCTTCAAATACGGCCCCTCGTGGCTTACTGAAGGCCTCTATGGCATTATGACGGATTTCTGGACAACTTAGCAATGCCCTGAAGACTGGCATCGTACTACTAGAAGGAATCGGCAAATACCTGCCAACTAGAGGAGCATCAGTTTACTTTCTATAGCTGCCAAAATTGCTACATCAGCGATAGTTAATAGGATTCGCCCGGAGAGAGCGAAGACCACACGTCCCAACCAAACTGGTTTTCGTCCTGGTTTGGGATGCGTTGATCACATTTACACGCTCCGCCACATCCTGGAATTTCGGACAAAGTTTCAGTGTCCTACATACGTAGCGTTCATGTGTTACACAATGATGCATATATTCAACAAGTCTAATAATTGACATTTATTTGGATATTTTGACGGGAAACGCGCACATGCTTTTGAGCAGTGGACATTGTTTAGCGAAGCCCAACGTGGACCCGTATTGAGTGGGTCGGTGGAGTGGGATTCAAACCCAGATCCATGTCGACGAGTCCTGCACCGCCTGACCCCTGCCCTGACCATTCAACATTGATCGACAAGTCCGTTTCTCATCTAACCTCTTGTTTTATTGTCGTTGTTGTCTTTTTAGGCATAAAAATGCCTAAAGCCGGCAAAAATTCTAAAGGCGATTGCAAAAAGAAAGGATCCGACGTAGAAGGTTTGGGTGCCAAACTCAAAGCTGCCAATTCAGTTAAGGTGATTTTGATTGAAAATAAATGTATGATTTGTTGTTTGGGGGGGGGAGAGGATGCAAGCTTACACCCGCGTTCTTTAGCATCCCACGTTTAACTACATGTCAATGACTATGACAAGTTGCGCAACATACATAAAGACTCAATTTTTTATTTATTTTATTTTCTGTTTGCACGAGAAACGCATTTTTCAGCAGTGGACATTTTAGCGAAGCCAAACGTGGGCCCGCATTGTGGTGGGCCGGTGATGGGATTCGAACCCCGATGCCCACCGAGGTCCGGAATTCGAGCGCTGTACCGCTAGACCACCCACACAATATCTTATGTTAGTGATATTTCTGACTGTTCCTCTTCAACGTGGTGTACACGGTAACCATAGATACCTAAACTGATAACAGCAGAGACCGAATATACAGTGGTATAACTGGGCTTCCTCTATGGCGAGTGGGTGCAAACATACACTCAGGGTATTTGAAAGGTATACGTATATCATTTGTAGCCCTTGAGTCAAGGGAGATAGCCCTGACAAAAAATCAGGCGGCCTCGTCAATCTTTGCGAACAGTGGCGCCGTTACAAAAATGTCATCTAATAGCCAAGAAACTTCGTTATTCCTCTTTGTTTGTTGGGCCAATGTTTATTATAATACGTGTTTGCAGTTTAAAATCCTTAATTATAAATTACAAGGTTGTAATTATAAATATTTTCAAAATTTTGACTCAGACATTGTGTAAAGTTTGGATTATTTACTTTGTGCATAAAATGTATTTCATGATTTATGAAAAGTCTAGTTTACTTTGACATATTATCTGCACTTAAATTTTTTTATCGATCTTTAATAATCTACAATGCAGCTAATTATATTTACTAGCTGATCAGTCTAATCAATTAAAAGTATGCTTGGCCACAGTTGTGTACATCTTTATTGCGTGTATAAACGTGAATACCTTTTACTAATTCCTATTATTTTAATATATTCAATACTAACAATAGCTGTTAGTATTGAACATTTGTTTTCTGTTCATTTCAAGATATTTATTCAATAATGAATAGTGAAAGAATACTACTACTACTACTATCTAGGCCTCAGTTTTAACAAATGAATGTCACTGCATAACAAACACAGATGGAGCACTTTCTTACATATATACCACGTGTAGCCCCCCAATTGACAACTTAGCCTGGACAGGATCAGAAATGAACCAATGTAGCCAGTCCTAACTCTGGATAAAAGAAGAGGATTTACGGCAGGAATAGCATCCGACCGTTCAACATTTACCCCAAAACTATTGAATCGTCATAAGGCTTAAAACTGGAACTTGCCTAGAAATAGCGGCCTTTCATAGAAGAAGCCACAGCTGTTAAAGAAGATGTTGATAATCTGAATAGTCGGTAGGCGCTATTAGTTTTGTATAGCTTCTGATGATGATGTGTCTTTCAGTGGTGTATTTTGGGCTTAAATTAAAACGGAGAGAATATTGGTTGTACAGCGATCTATTTAGAATTTTGCTTCGAATGAGTGATGAGTATAAGCATGCGCCCTATCTATGGTATACCGTATTTCCGACACAAAATTGAACGAGTGTGTCCATTATTGTAATCCGTTGATTAGCGATTTTTTTCACCAGGTAGCAATTTGTGTTATTAACCAAAACGTGGCTCTATTCTTTTATCTACCAACCAATATAGCTTTTTATTACTTGAACGTTTTATTGGAAACTTTTGACAAAGTCATACTATTTCCAGCGTTGAGTGACAATGAGGACGAATGGTCAAACTCATGTTTGTTCAATTTGAACTCTTGAACTCGATCTACTTCCGTCACTGAGAGTCAAGATCGACTTCTACTTAGCACGGATAGTGGAATGGCCTTTTGCGATAAAGGGGCTAACTGTGAATAAGGTTGTGCGGCAAAAACAGATACTCTGGCATTAAAGTCGTTAATGTGTTGACAAGATGGCGACAACAGTTATCGGTGTTACTCTGACTATTATCACTAAGCAGCCCTATTTAAGAACAGCACTGCTTGTTCCACTCGGGGAGGGGCTTAGAAAAGGTGGTTTAAATATTACTCGTTTGCTCACTAGATTAGCAGGCCGCGGCTAACTGGTCTATATACATGCGGTCAAAACCAATTAAATGCCGTAGTCAACAGGACATATTTCAATGGCCAAATACGAAAATCTCCATTCTCAGAGTTTTAACAAAGCGGAATGGTACTTGCGATGCCACTATCATTCATTCATTTTGGTTGGTGACGTGGTCACCTCTTCAATATTTCCCATATTTATACGACATGTAGAACGATCGATTTCGATGGCTTGACAAGCGTAGACAAACGTGGAAGAATAACAACAAAGTTTCTTGGCTGGTAGACGGCATCCTTGTGACGTCGCCACTGTTCGCAAAGATTGACGAGGCCGCCTGATTTGTTGTCAGGGTTATCTCTCTTAGCCCAAGGGCTACATATGATATACGTATACCTTTAGATACCTTTAAGTATCCTGGGTGTAGCGTTCAAAACCCACCTCGCCGTAGCGGAAGCCCAGGAAGCTATACCGCCAGGCACTCGGACCCTGCTGTTATTAGTCTAGATGCCTAGGGGCACCTAGTCCAGGATGCACCACGTGGAGGACGAACAGTCAGAATATCACCATTATTGGAAATTGAGACTTTTATAAGCATTACTCAAATCCTCAGGATCATTAGCATCCCCTATCCACTATCTGCTCTGTGAATATTACTTGCGATGATATACCGGTTATTAGTCTCGAATTTCCCCTACTTCCACCATTGCAGTAGTGTCGGGTGAAGCAAACAATTATATGTCGCATTACATGACTCAAACTTGGGTAATCATGGAGTTTGAGAACCACCACCGGCACTAAATGCTGGCTCCCCCTCCGTTTGGCTTCGTTGAACGTCTACTTTCTGAAAAATGTTTGCCGTCCAAACATTTCAAAGTAGCAATAGCCATCCCTACTTTAAATGTTTTACTAAAAACATCTTTCAGAAGCCAAATGTAGACCCGCATTTTAGTGGGCCGGCGGTAGGATTCGAATCCATGCCCACCTCGGTTCAAGTCGAGCGCTGTACCGCCAGACCACGCCGTGTTTGTTAATAATTCTGATGAATTGAGTAATGCTTATAAAGTGTCGCTTTCCAATCCTGTTTTCATGCCTCATTGTAGTGCATCCTGAAGTCAAACTAAGATCAGTGACCAGGTATAACTAAAATTGCAACTTCCTGGATAAGTGCCAACTTGAAAGGTATTGTAGGAGTATAAGTAAACAATTGCTCAATTGGTAAGGGATCCTAATGACAGTCAACAGTCAAACCAATCCAAAATAAAATAAAATAAACGATTCTAGGTGCGAACAAAAACAAATGTTCGAAATCTGTGCATTCAGTCCCCTCCGTAATAGTCCAAAATGCACCGTGTTATAAATATCAGCATCCCAAGAAATTGTTTCAGCTAGTGAAATAGTGAAAACACTTCGTGGGATACTAAAGATCCTGAAGATTTGTGTAATGAAGTCTAATGATGGTGATATTCCTAGACTCTGTGTCCATTGGTAACTAGACTAATAACAACAGGGACTGAATGCACAGTGATATAACTGGGCTTTTACTGGACTCCCGCTTAGTCAATGGGTCCTAGCATACACCCAAGATGTATCGCGGTGGTCTAGCGGTATAGCGCTCGAATTTGGACCTCGGTGGGCATGGGGGTTCGAATCCCACCACCGACCCACTAAAATGTGGGTCCACGTTCGGCTTCGCTAAAATGCCCACTGCTGAAAAATGTTTTTAGTAAAACATTCAAAGTAACAAACATAAAATTAAATTAAATGGTATCTCAACGGTATCCATTTACCATATGTAATTAGTTAGGCTTGTGAATCCGTCAACCCCCGATTTCTTCTGGAGAAGATCGCCTTGTTAATTCCTGGCCTTGTCGTAAGGAAACGTTCTTCTGGCTAATAATTATTAGTCCCCTCCCTGCAAGTTCAATTCCCGTCCGACAACCGTTTCACATAGGAATTCGGGATGCTATGCTAACTTGGAACTAATGAACATGTGTTATTGTTGTTGCCAACACTTAGTGCAGTTGGGCGGGGGGGGGAACTCGAACCCATGCTTATCCAATTTCTAATCTGGTATTCCATCGACTGAAACAAACGAATTCCATTTTTCTATTGTTAGGTAAGACATATTTTGTGCGAAAAGCAAAGCAAATGTTTGGAAGCTTTGGAACAGTTGAAAAGTGGCAAAGCGTTCAATGAAGTTGCTTCGACTTATAGCGAAGACAAACAGCGTTCGGGAGGTGATTTGGGTTGGATGACACGTGGCAGTATGGTTGGACCATTCCAGGTGAGCAAAGGTGGATGGGTGATGAAGTAATATTTATATTAAAACCGAGATTAGAATATATATATATATATATATAAGTATATATATATATATATGAGTTTAGCGCGTTCCATTCTACTTTATGCTTGGTGAAACTTGACTTATTCCAAGTCTTCTATTGAACGCAACTGGTTCATCATTAACAAATTTTTCAACCATTTCCAGATATTTGTAAGATACTTAACATTTATTGGCTATGTATATTTAACACAATGATAAAAAAGACGATTAAAATAATTGGCCATATTTTTACTTAGATTGCCCACTCATCTAGCTAGAATAGTTATGGAAGCCCATCCATTACCCGGATGGAAAAGGAGATCAGGCGGCCAACGGAAAATTTGGACAAACTCAGTACTCGTGTAGTTGCCAGTATCGATTTTAAAAATAAACTCTGCCATAGTAGACTCAAAGTTCAAGTTGAACAAAAGAAAAAGGAATCAAACGTTCAATAATATGTTGTTGTGGGATGCTAATAATCCACGAGGATTCTGAGTACTACTTAACAAAGTCTCAATTTTTAATCATAGTGATATTCCTGACTGTTGTTCCTCCATGTAGTATCCACAAGCATCTAGACTAATAACAGCAGAGACCGAATGCACAGAGGTATAGCTGTGTTCCCACTTTAACGGGTGCGTGCAAGCATAGATCAAAGATAAAAAGGTTAAGGGAGCTAACTCTAATATAAAATCAAGAAAAATCTTGTCAATCTTTGGGAACAATGGCTCTGTCACAAGGATGCCGGCTACTGTTAGGACGACACCGAACCACGATCGATATGACTCATCGACCAATCATAATGAAGTCCGAGTGTGGGACAGACAGCCAGTGGAGTGGATATCAAGCCCACTCCTATATATGTATGTTATGTGTAATTTGAATATTGGATTCTGGTCTAAACGTTTTTTGACTTCTTTTGTTTTAAACCCCGGGACTAGGGCCCAGCAAGTCAAGTATTCAGACAATAAGCAGCCCGGTTGAACACTAATCCGCCCAACACCCAGGCATAACAGCCACCAGTCAAGAAATTTCGTTATTTTTCTACGTTTATATGCTGGTTGAACCATCAAAATTGATCGATTAGTATGCTGTAGAAATGTAGAAATCATGACGTTACCAAAGCAGTACGAGAAAACCGAGTTACAATAATGCATTCTGGTGTCCAAGGTAAATTCATCAAAAACTGACCAAACACTGATTATTATTAGTAGAATTAATATTATTGTGAGTCGAAATGAAAATGGTTAAAGGTACATTTGGAAATGTTAGATACACAAAAAGTTGAAATACGAATGACAAATATAGTTATCATTCAAGTCAATTGGTCTTTTATGTTTTGGCTTTTTTAAATCCATTTTGTAGGACGCTGCTTTTGCTTTGCCCATTTCAACAGTTGGCAATCCAAAGTATACGGATCCTCCAATTAAAACGGTTCATGGTTATCACATCATCATGGTTGAAGGCAGAAAATAGACTATTTTTATATTGTGTGTGTGTGTGTGTTGTTCACCTTTCGTATGTTGTATTGTTATTGTATCAATATATATATATATATATATATATATATATAACAACTAAATACTGTGTTTTATATTTAGTCATTTACGGTTGGTAACAAAGTCACCTCTTTACTATTTTTTAATCTGGTACAATTTGTACAAACCCTTGCTTTTTAAAATAAGCATGGGGCAATAAGACAACAATTACAGCAAAACAGCAACAAACAATAACAAAGTCTTATTGGCATTAAATATTCTGCAAATCGAAGATTGCGCTTCTTTTTCGGCTTTCACTCAACCTGTCATCTGGTAACTTTGCCATCCAGAAACGTTGTTGTTTGCCGGAATGGCGTCATTTTCATTGTTTCCGCAGCATATAAATTTTTACAAAGGCCAAACTAGGCGGAGTTAATCTGTACAATATATCAATCGATTGATTCCAATGGTTCTGTAAGCATAACAAACGTAGAAAAATAACCAAGTTTCATGGCTGATAGATGTCATCCTTATGACAACGCCACTGTTGGCAAGTCAGATTTTCTTTTCCTTATCGTTTAAAACTGCCCATCTACAATAACCAAGGTAGATGATAAAACCAACTCATGGGAAAAAGTTGCGAAAGAAGGAGTCAATAAGAGTCAGATAACCTTTTGTATGTGACTGTGTGATTACTCGCAAGTGGAAAAGTTTCAAAAAGTGTGACCAAATTTGCACGATGATGCAATACAAATCGTATTGATTTTTCCAACTTATACATTTTCAAGATCAAACAATCTCTTTTTTTGTTTAAAACTGTCCATCCACAATAACTAAGACTGTTGGGTCAACTTGTGGACTAATTAGCCAATACTTACATGACAACTGTCATTTTTTGTTTCATTCCCCCGCATGACATGAATGTCATACAAAATCGGATTCCACAAGTCAAGATTGATAAACAGAATAACTGCCGGGGTGGTCCAGCCGTACAGCACTCGACTCGAACCTGGGTTCCATCCCCCACCAATTGCAGGCCCGAGTTCAGTTTCGTCAAAATGTCCACTGCTGAAAGGCATGCGTTTCCTGTAAAAATGAAATTTAATAGGTTGGTGACGTGGTCACCTCTTCATTATTTCCCATATTTATACGACATAGCAAACGATCGATTTCGATGGCTTGACAAGCGTAGACAAACGCGGAAGAATAACAAAGTTTTTGCTGGTAGATGGCATCCTTGTGACGTCGCCACTGTTCGCAAAGATTGACGAGGCCGCCTGATTTTTTTAAGGGTTATCTCCCATAGCCCAAGGGCTACATATGGTATACGTACACATTTAGATACCTTTAAGTATCCCGGTGTATGTTCGCACCCACCCGCCGTAGCGGAAGCCCAGTTATACCGCTGTGCACTCGGACCTCGTTATTAGGGTTAGATGCCTAGGGCACCTAGTCCAGGATGCACCACGTGGAGGACTAACAGTCAGGGAATATCACCATCATTGGAAATTGAGACTTTATAAGCATTACTCAAATCCTCATGATCATTAGCATCCTAAATTTAGGCATTTGTCGAACTCAACGAATATTGCGTAGTATTAATATTTTTTTTCAAAAAATGTAAAATTTATTTATAATTATCCGATTTATCGAATGGTAAATCTACTTGACTTGAACTAACCAGGTGCATTGTAATAATAATATTATTAATGGTTAAAAATAAGAATAATAGAGGACGTAAATTGTGAGATGAATTCATTTTGTATATTCTCGTCAGTCACAAACAAAGAAATAACTTAACATTGATAACTACACAGCCATGATCTCATTGTTTGAAATGTGATCGTTCCAAATAATCTTTAAAATACTTCTAAGACACATTTCACTCCCATATATTGCCGTAGGAATGATTATTGGTGTGTACAAACGAAGTTTTGTCTTTGGGCGAACGGCAGAACATGACCATATTGATTTGAGTTTATAAAAAGCTGACATTGCCTTTCTAAGTCTGACTTTAACATGAATTTATTTTCTTACCACCCTATTTTATTTTAAAGTTTGAAATATAAATAATTTAGGTACTTTTGTTGATCATTATTTGTAACAGAATTGTGTATTTAAAAAGCAATTTATGATTATTGTTTTAAAGCATTGGGGATTCCCTTTATAATTCCAAATTAAAAATAATAAAAGACGTAAACAGTGAGGTGAATTCATTTTGTATATTCTCTTAAGTCACAAACATAAAGAATTAGTATATATATATATATACAAAAAAATATTTGATGTAATTTATTTATTTTATGTTTGCTACTTTGAAGGTTTTACGAGAAACATCTTTCAGCATTAACTTAACATTAATAACTACACAGATATACACATACGCAATTTAATGAAGTTACAAATGGGTTTTGCGCATACAAAATGGGTTTTGATGTGTAAATGTAAACAGATTCCGAGTGTTTTTAACAAATTAGAAGCTTGAGTTAGTTATCGGCACTTTAAAGCAATCATAAAAATTAACTCGATGTTTTGTTTGAACCAAATGATGTAATATTGACAAAGTGCACAAATGTTCCTTTGAGTTGGACTCTTTACCGATCCAATTAGGAATGTGTTCTTTGGCCCATTCATATATTTTTAAAAATATGTTTGTAATAGACGTTTACAAAACAACAGTCAAATTAATTGATTAATAAAAAGCACCATTTTGCTCAATAATGTGTTTTATCAATTGTAAAGTGTAACAACTAAAGAAAATAAATAATTTAAATTTTTGCATTAATAACAACCGCATTGGTTTTTCGGCTTATTGTATGTAATACGTCATTATTAAAATGACAGATTTTGTACTAATCATACAAAAGTTACAACAATCGAATTAAACGTACAAATTGTCTACTTGAAACAATGCAAAAATTAGTCAAAATAATAAATTAAGTACCGGACACAATAATGTGTGACAACTCTTAAAAATGTATATAATTATTATTTCAAATTCAGTGAATAATAAATCTACTTGGATTAAGCTAACCGCGAGCACTGTTTCACATCCTTGTTTGGAAGCATCAACGGTGCATGCCATGTTCAACGTCCATTTAAAGTCGTCATTTACACCAGAATAGCTATGGTACCCAACCATTATCCGGATGGGAATAATTTGTAGCGCGGAAATGTTTATTCATGCTAACACACACAACCCCTCCACATCCGAATGAATTACTTAATTAAGCATTCGATTGCTTATCCTTGGCAGTTAATAGAAGGGTTTTATTCTAAATGTAATTAACATTTAAAGTCAGCATACTTCAAGTGTTCTTTATAAAGTGCACGTTGCGAAAATTGATATTTTGCGGACTTTTGATAATTTCGATTACCTTGGGTGACAATAACCGGTAGAGTGTTTAAACCCCGATGATCATCATTCATACCGAGACATCACAATGACCCTGTTATTATTTATGTCATAAGTAGGCAGTCTTCTAGCCAAGAAACTTCATTTATCCCTCCAAGTTGAATTCGCATCCGACAACCTCGTCTCATAGGAATTAGGGATGCTATGCGAACTTGGAACTAATGAAGAGGTAGCTATCCCACCAACCTTTGTTATCTTGTTGTTTGGCTGGTAACGCCGTTGTCAACATTAGATGAGTCTATCCTACACTGAACCTAGATTCAACAAAAATTGTACCACCATTGCAACATTTGTCCACGGTAGATAAGCCACGTCAGCACTTAAAATACCAGCGCGAGTGTAACACGACAGTAAAATGAAAATAATAGAAAACGCAAACTGTGACATGAATTCATTTCGTACCAGTCACACAAATATATAAAATCCTTCAATCTTTTTCATTGACACATTGAAACCCAGTTTGCATGTACAAAAACAGATCATAGCTACATCAAACTTGACTTCATCGTAACTCAATGGGTATGCATCTTGTGTACATGCTAGTTTGTGACTGAAGAGAAAATGCGAAATGAATTCATCTCACACCTAATATTTTTATTTGAAATTATAAAGGGAATCCCCCCTGTGTAAAATCAAACGCCGGAGGTCCACATTTAGTGCCAAAGGTGGAACTCATTTTAAAGTGCACACCGATAGCCCAATTGACAAAAACGCATTTGTCTGTATAATAATAATAATAATCATAATCATGAAACAAACATCTTGTGAAAACGAGAGTAAAAGTCAAAATTGTGCATAACATCTTCCATAACAATTGAGATAAATAATACCACATTAATTGGACAAGCAATCATTGGTAAACAAATTTCCATTAAATACACAAAACAGTGCATTATTTGTACATCATTAATATATATATATATGTGTGTGTGTGTGTGCGCGCATGATAGTCATCCGTCAAAGCATGACTAGCCTAAAGGACTCCGTTTCGCAGGCCTTTCCTTGACTCACGCCATTCGGTCCATTGGATACAGTTGCAACCGAAGAATGATGATAATAGTCATCTTGGCGATTTTGTGCCAAGCTTACAGGAAGATTCGACGACGATGATGGCAGCGCCGACTGATCGTGTACGCGGCAGTCCAAAGATAGCGCAATTTGTTCGCCGTGATCAGCCCAGTTGACAGACAAATCGGCACTCGTCTCCAACACCGGACGTTCGTAGTTGGCGACCAACGATGACCACGGCGTCAACGTGGGTTGACTCAAGGTTGCATCGTTGAATTCTGTCGGCCGAGGCGTTTCAAACAATCGCGACGACGGCTTCAGCGGACTCGAGGTATGAATATGCCCAGTCGGGGTTGTACTGTCGCATGTCGGTATTTCGTGCGATATACCTCCCAACGTTGTCGATGTTGCTACAATTGGAGATGACAATATAGCAGAGATGGTTGTTGTTGTTGTTGAGGCCGATGTAGTTTGACCTTTTTCAACACTATCTGGGCTGGTTGTTGTTTGTAGTGGTGATGACGGTACCAGCTGCAATTCCTTTTCCAAGCTTTGGCACAAGCGTGAATTGACCTTGAGACGGCTTGTTAGCATGGTCATGGGCATGCCCAGCGTACCGAAAACGGGGCTTTTCGAAACGCGTTTCAATTTGTAGTCGAATAGACCGCGGCAGAAAAAGACGTTGGCTGTTTGATCGATGCACGCATCACAGTCCAACGTTGAATGCTACATTTGAAATGTACAATATATATGGATTGAATAATGCATGGAGAATGCTACAATGTCTGTTTTAAATTTTCCGTTGGCCGCCTGACCTTCTTTTCCATCCGGGTAATGAGTGGGCTTCCATAGCTAGTCTGGCTAGATGAGTGGGCGATCTACGTAAAACATGGCCAATCCATTTTAATCGTCTTTTTTTAACTGTGCTAGAGATACATGGCCAATAAATGTTAAGAGACCTACAAATATCTAGGAATGGTCGAAATATTTTACTAGTTATTAAATGAGTGCGTTCAATAAAGGACAACGAGCGAAACCATGTGGTCTAGTGGTTAGGATCCTCGGCTTTTACCCGAGAGGCCCGGGTTCGATTCCCGGCATGGGAAAGCTTTTCTAAGGGGGAGACCGACCCCTACTTAGCGCGTCCACAGGTAGCGGATAGTGGAATGATCTTTAGCAATAAAGGTTAGCTATGAATAAGGCTGTGCCAAATAAACAGCCGTGGACCAAACGGATACTCAGGCGTTACGGTCGTTAACGCGTTGACAAGAAGGCGACAACGGTTATCGGTGTCACCCTGAGTATTATCACCAAGCAGCCCTATTTAAGGACAGCACTGCTTGCTCCACTCGGAGAGGGGCCTAGAATAGATGGTTTAAAAATTGCTCGTCTTCTCACCAGGATGGCTGGCCGCGGCTAACTGGTCTATATACTCGCGGTCAAAACTATCTCAAAAATCAATTAAAGGCCGTGGTCAACAGGGCAGATACTGATAGCCAAATTGAAATAATAATAATAATAATAATAATAATAATAATAATAATAATAATAATAATAATAATAATAATAATAATATATAATAATAATAATAATAATCATAATAATAATGATAATAATATTATAATAATCAATAATAATAATAATAACAGTAAAAATAATAATAATAATAATAATAATAATTATTTTAATAATAATAATAATAATAATAATAATAATAACAATAATAATAATAATAGTTATTATCATCACAAGATGACATGGTTACATCTCGGTTATTTCCGTATTCGTAAAGTATCTTGCGTAGACAAAAAATAATAATTTATTTTGTTAAATCTATCACCTTTAGGTCAATGGCTGTTGGGATGTTACTAATCCCGAGGATTTGAGTCATCCTTATGAAGTCTCAGTTTCCAATAATTGTGATATTCCTGACTGTTCTTCCTCCATGTAGTACATCATGGACTGGATGCCAACAAGCATCTAGACTAATAACAGCAGGAACCGTGTGCACAGCGGTATAACTGGTCTTTTACTGGATTCCCGTTCAGTGAATAGGTGCTAGTTTACACCCAAGATGCTTAAAAGGTATCCCAAGGTAACTATTTACCATATACAGCCGGTTAGGCTTGTGGATTTGTCAACTGGCGTCAACCCCAAAAACGATCACCTCGTCAATTCCTATAAACACTGACGTCGTCACAAGGAAGCGCTCTCTTGGCCGAGAAACTCCATTTATTCTTCCAAGTTCAATTCACATCCGACAACCTATTCGTATTCATTTTTCATTCATTCATTTTGTTGATGACGTGGTCACCTCTTCATTATTTCCCATATTTATACGACATAGCAAACGATCGATTTCGATGGCTTGACAAGCGTAACACAAACGTAGAAAAATAACAAAGTTTCTTGACTGGTAGACGGCATCCTTGTGACGTCGCCACTGTTCGCAAAAATTGACGAGGCCGCCTGATTTTTTGTCAGGGTTATCTCCCTTAGCCCAAGGGCTACATATGATATACGTATACCTTTTAATACCTTTTAAGTATCCTGGGTGTATGTTCGCACCCACCCGCCGTAGCGGAAGCCCAGTTATACCGCTGTGCACTCGGACCCTGCTGTTATTAGTCTAGATGCCTAGGGGCACCTAATCCAGGATGCACCACGTGGAGGATTAACAGTCAGGAATATCACCATAATTGGAAATTGAGACTTTATAAGCATTACTCAAATCCTCAGGGTCAATAGCATCCCAACTCAAATCCTCAGGGTCATTAGCATCCCACTCAAATCCTCAGAGTCATTAGCATCCCTGCCTTTTCGTATAGGAATTCGAGAAGCTATTGAAAGATGGAATTAATGAAGAGGTAACTGGTGCCACCAACTTATGCTATGTTTATAAAACCTTGTTAATTTTGATTTTGCTATTATTGTTTAAACTATATTTTTATTGATCTCTAACTTTCTTTGCTTATGTTAGTAGTTCAATTTTTGTATTTTATGATGTTGAATGTACTTTTACTAAAATATTTAACCTGATACTAATAATAATAATAATAACAAACAAAAGTAATAGAAGACGTAAACTGTGAGGTGAATTCATTTCGTATATTCCTTCAGTCACAAACATATAAAGAACCATTATATATACATAAAAATATATGATGTAATTAACGTAACATTAATAACCACACGTAACTGTAAGATGAATTCATTTCGTATATTCTTGTCAGTCACAAACATAAAGAATCAGTATGTATATATATATATAAATACATGATGTAATTAACTTAATATTGATAACTACACAGACATCCACATACGCAATATGCCTATGTTAAGTCCAAGCTAAATTGAATAAAGTTACAAATTGTTTTTGTGCACACAATAATAATAATACAAATACGGACTTAATATACATTTACATAGAGCAAAATGGTAGCCCAATTATACTGCTGTGCGTTCGATCTCTAATATATTAGTTTTCGTTAAATGTTTACCTGCTAAAAAATTATTTCTATATTTGGTACAGCATACCAGGCTAGCGATTTCAATAACTTGATAAGCGTAATACAAAGGCAAAAGAATAGCAACGTTAATCGGCTTGTAGACAGCACCACTGTTTGCAACGATTGATGAGGGTTGTCAGTTACAATCCACCGGCTACGTATACAACCAAACAAAATGCCAACCTAGAACCACAATACCCCAAATGGCAATTTCATTCATTATAGAGCAAAAGAACTTACAGGGTTGAGTGTCATTCGATCGTGTGTACTACTGTTCACACTCTCTTTGAAACAATGCAAATTGCACATGGAAATCTTGGGAACAACGTTTGCCATTGGTCTTCTCAATCTTCCATTCTACGCAAAAAACAGCATTTGTCAAAAATTGAAACAAACCATAGTAGCAATAATTCATTCATTTTGGTTGGTGATCACGTGATCATTATTTTCCATATCAATACAGCATATACAACGATCGACTTTGATACCAAACGTAGAAGAATGATGAAGTTTCTTGGCTGGCAGACGGCATCCTTGTGACGTTGCCACTGTTGGCAAAAATTGACGAGGCCGCCTAATTTTTCGTCAGGGTTATCTCCCTTAGCCAAACGGATACATATGGTACATGTATACCTTCAGATAGCCTTTAATTATCCTTAATGTATGCTTACACCCATCCGCTAAAGCAGGAACTCAGTTTAACGGCTGTGCACTCGGTCCCTATTGTTATTAATCTAGATGCCTAGGGGCGCCTAGTTCAGGATGCACCACGTGGAGGAGGAACAATCAGGAATATCACCATCATTGGAAATTGAGACTTTATACATATTACTTAAATCCTCAGGATCATTAGCATTCTAGCAATGATTTAATCAATTAACAACAATAATAATATATGGGAAATAATTAAGAGGTGACCACGTCACCAACCAAAATGAATGAATGAATGAAAATGCGTACAAACATGCTATTACCAAATACTAATTTAAAAAATAATAATTTGAATTACTCATTTCTTGAATAGTAAAATCCACCCCCACTTCGAAGCCTATATAAGTAATGCTCAAAGAATTAAACTTAATTCCCGCAATACATATATAAACTTTCGAGCTTCTTCATGTTACATAACAGTACTGCTATATTAATAATTCATTCATTCATTTTGGTTGGTGACGTAGTCACCTCTTCATTATTTTCCATATTTATACAGCATTTAAAACAATCGATTTCGATGGCTTGACAAGCGTAGACAAACGCGGAAGAATAACAAAGTTTCTTGGCTGGCAGACGGCATCCTTGTGACGTCGCCACTGTTCATAAAGATTGACAAGGTCAGGGTTATCTGCCTTAGCCCAAGAGCTACATATGATATACGTATACCTTAAGATACCTTTTAAGTACCCTGAGTGTATGCTTTCACCCACCCGCCTAGGCGGTATCCCAGTCATACCGCTATCCACTCGGTCCCTGCTGTTATTAGTCTAAATGCCTAGGGGCACCTAGTCCAGGATGCACGACGTGGAGGACGAACAGTCAGGAATATCACCATCATTAGAAATTGAGACTTTATAGGCATGACTCAAATCCCATATATGAATAATAACAAATGTAGGGTTACAGATTTTCGTCCACCCTAATTTTAGACAACTTAGTATAGTACAGTTTTAAGAAAATTATATTGGACGAGTCAGCGACCAACTCTACCGCAGTCGGTCCCAAGTATGACCACGAAAAAATGGCCTCTGTAAATTGCATCCTCTTGCCAACATCAAGACACCATTTCAATAAACTACGGCAAAATGATGAAAGCAGCACAATTCTTACAACGGCTAAATCCGAATAGAATCTCGATCTTCAATATGCACCATCTTCGAATGCCCAATCATATGGAACAATCGTATTGGCCCATTTTTTTAAGATAAATACAATGAAATTGCTGTATGATACTTTATACTGGTTATTCTGCCAGCAACGACAATATTAAAATTCAACAATTACGTTGGCGTTGGGATGCTAATAATCCTGACTGGTATAACTAGGCTTTCGCTGAAGACTCCCGCTCAGTAAATGGCTAGTAGCATACCAACCCACAATTCCCCCCCTCATCCAAAGAAGATCACCTCGTCAATTCCTGTAAACACTGGCATTGCCGCAAGAAAGCAGTTTTCTAGCCAAGTTCAACTTGCATCTGCTAATTTGAAATTAATGAAGCAGTACCATTTATTATTGTTATTGTGAAAAATAAAATCAATCAAATTACTTGTCTACATTTTATTTTTGCCATAAATCGAGCGTAGGCGTTCACCGACAATACATACGCCTTATCTTCGATGCAGTTGACCGAATTGGTATCACGATGTCTGCTCGAATATAGTTCGGTGTTAATGAAAGAATTGGAAGTACTCGTAGCTGTGTGCTCAGGACGATAATACCACAACAGTGCCATCATTTTGCTCCCTACAGGAAAAAAAAAGAATTTGAACGTAACACGGACTAGAACAGACATTGATATTCTTTCGAGTGTTAACACCTCGCCCCCCCTGCCACCTACAGTCATCAATAAATCCATTTAACCTAATAATATAGGCTGTCAATAATTAAAATTATGTTTTACTTTTTTATAATTAAAAATGGCAACGTTTCTTGGCGTTTTTAAACCAAAAAAAACATTCGAATAAGTCAATGGCTACATTTAAAATTTGCATACAGACTAAGTTAATCAGACACAACAATGACGCAACAATCATTTTAAATAAAATATAAATTTATTTACTTTAATTTAAATATAATAAAACAGAACTTCTATAAAAAAAATGTACCTACACCTATTTTTTGTCAACATGGAAATACAAAACTACGTTTACCCAGCTAGTCAAAGACATACGCCGCCGCCTCCTCCTCCCCCCCCAAGCATCTAAGCCAAGTAATTGCAGAATAAGCAGTTGCATTGATTATTTATTTTTACCACTTTCAATGTTGTACAGGGACCCACCTTTCAGTAGTGGACATT
Source organism: Cardicola forsteri (assembly GCA_025895645.1). Lineage (NCBI taxonomy): Eukaryota > Metazoa > Platyhelminthes > Trematoda > Strigeidida > Aporocotylidae > Cardicola > Cardicola forsteri. Next base: position 109,708 of record JAKXYG010000388.1, on the reverse strand, counting down.
GTTTAGCGAAGCCGAACGTGGGGCCACATTGAGTGGGTCGGTGGTGGGATTCGAACCCCGATGCCCACCGCTAGACCATCCCGGCAGAGTGTTGTAGTGTACAATACAATAAACCATTTGGTAACTAAAACTGCATGTTTTGTATTTTGTCTAATATTTGACGTCATAATGACAATTTATTCAATCTTCAATTGTGAACTAGTTCACATCGAGTGCAATCATAATTATAATTATAATTATAGGTAGATATTAATAAAATTAAAGTTGCATTTTATTTTATACTATTGTGCTATTGTATATTGTATAATTAAACGGTATTCTGATTTTAAATTATGTAGTCCCCCGCGGCGGTCTAGCGATACAGCGCTCGGCTTGAATCTGGGTAGAGATGGGTTTGAATCCCACCACTGGCACTAAATGCGGGTCCATGTTCTACTTCGCTAAAAATGTCCACTGCTGAAAGATGCGTTTTCCACAAAAATATTCAAAGTAGCATTTACATATATATATATATATATATATATATATATATATATATATATATATATATATATAAGCATACCACTAGATTCATCCATATACAATGAAGTAATTTTTGCGACATGCGGAGGCTGACTCCTATTCGGTCCACTACAAACCAAAACGTTGTCCTTTTCATAAATAACTATGCCATCGCGTTCATGACGAATAGCAGGATAACAAGTACGCAATACGGGTGCAGAATCGCTCTAATGTAGTAAATAAAAGAAATGCATTTCATCCAATGTAGTTGGTGACGTATTATTTCTATATTTATTCAGTATATTACATGATTGATTTCAATGGCTTGATAAGTATAAAAAATGGAAAAGAATAATGTCTGTTTGTTAATAGACGGTATCCTTGTGACAACACCACATAATATTCTGTCATAATTATTTCCCTTAGCCCGAGAGCTAAATACGCTAAACATATACCATAATATACCTTTTAAAAATTTCTAGCGATTTTAATAATCCTAACTGTTCCTCCTCAACGTGGTGAATCCTGGACTAGGTGCTTATAGGAATATAGATTAATAACAGCAAAGACCAAGTGCACAGCGGTACAACTGGGCTTCCGCTTTGGTGTGTGAATGCAAGCATACATCCAAGGTAGTTAAAAGGTATCTTAAAGCATATATATACTATATGTCGCCTGCTTGGCTATGGGAAATAACCCTGACAAAAAAAAATCAGGAAGCCTCATCACAAGCACCGTCACAAGGATACCTTCTATTAGCCAACTGCATGATTTTTCTACATTTATTACGCTTATCAAGCCATTGAAATCGACTGTTTAATATCCTGTACAAAAATAAAGTAATGAAGAGGTGATTGCATCGCTAATCAAATATATATATATATATATATATATATATAACCAACCTTGATAAAGATAAGTTTCTCCGTAGGATACCCTTGCCACAACCAGGAGTTGGTTGAATCTATATCAACTGTTACAGGATCCACAGGTTTCATATTACTCATAATTGGTGTTTTCACATTTTCTGTTTCAGATTTTATATTTTTAACACCTAGATCTTTGTTGTCAAAAGTACACGAATTTGCACCATTTTTCTGTGTTAATTGCTTTATTGACGGAGTAACAATATTTGTCAGCAAACAATTTGTAACTTTTTTATTGTTACCAAAACTATTTGACAATTTCAACTTTCTACTTGTGTTTTTTATTTTAGTAATATTATTTTCTGGTCTAACTCGGCCATTGTTACCAATGTGTGTTGATTCTTTAACAACCGGGTTTGGTAAAATTGATATTGATGCAACAGTAGAAGTTGGCATAGGAAGAGCGGGTAATGATTTAACAACTTGCGGTAACTTGGAATCAACTGGGTTATTATACATAAATTTAAATGGTTGACAAAATGTGTGAGATGTGGGGTAATAAATAGGTCGTTCATGACCGAAAAAAGTATTATTAACTGAACTGTGATTTACAAAATTTGGTGTGCTATAATATACAAATGGATAATTTAACTGATTTAAAGAATTAAACATTGGACCAGAAGAGTTAGTATTATTTGGAAACGTAAATAAGACAGGCAATACAGTGTCATTCTGGGTTGAATAATTAACGGACAAACTGTGTGGAAAATTAACAGAATTATGGGACATTAAATGAGGCAATTGAAGACATTGTTGTGCAAATGAAACTGTGTTAAACGATGAATTGCACAAAACGTGAGCATATGGAAATCGAGTTCCTGAATACATTGTCATGGGATTTACTAAAACATTTTGCTGAATATTTCCAGAAACTCTTTGAGACACAGAAGTATTAGAAAAAGGAATTGATTTGTTAAATGTTCCACTTAAAGATAACGTATCACTAGTTGATGAAATCAAAACATTTGGCTCCGACACTTGTTCAAGTCCATATTCATCACTGCCTACAGGAATTATTTTTTGTAAATGAAAACTTTCAATAGCAGGATTGACCAAATCAACTGTGGGTAAACATAATTGCGTGTGTTTGTTTTGAATATTATTAACATTTACAGCTTTTTCAGTACGTTGATTAGTTGCAACTGTTTTATCATCATCACAAGTTATTTCATTATCAGAATGAGTACACATGGGTTCGGTAATGGCATCATCGGAATCATAATTAATCAAAACTTTCTTATTCAAAAAATTAGTCTTCTTACGTACAACTGATTTAGGAGTAATATTATTTCTCAAAATCCGATTATCTGAAATACAAGCACTCATAATTGCAGAAGCATTCAAACTTGCCATCCTCTTTCCACGAATAGATTCAAATATTGGACCTTCAATAGCCAGTTTTTTCTTTACATTTTTTGTAACACATGAAACTGCCTTCTTTAAAGAATTCTTAGAATCATTGACAAAATTAGGATTTAATTGTCTTAAAGTCAAATCATTTGATTTTTTGTTTTCATTTGATAATAAATGTAATTTGGCAGAAGCATTCAGACTAGCCATGCGTTTTCCCAATCCTTCGGACGTCTTGCGTCGTAACACAGAATTTGAACTATTTTTACGTTTTACAGTTTTCGTCGGTTTTCTTTCATTCTTCTGTTCAGTAGGTGGTGATGTATTCGAAATCAATGTGTTTAATGAGTTTGACCGATGAAAAAAATCTTTGGCATAAATATCATAAAAAAGTCGTCCGTTTTGAGTGTAAGTCACAAAATTAGAAAATCGTCGACGGCCAACTTCGTGAGTTTTTTTATATAATTCTGAAACTTTTTTATTTCGCAAACGATTTTGCAGTTTTTTACTTTTTTTTACATTCTCTGCAGTTTTTTTCATTTTTTTATTCTTCCGTACGGGTTTTAATTTAAATTCCGATCTTCTAGTTTTCATACTTTAACAAACAATTCAATTAAAATCTAAAATGTATTTAATAATATTTTCATTCTTAATAGTATACCAAACAAAACTTAAATCAATAACAAATTAACTTAATAATAATAAATGTTCAATATTATACAAAAACCTTTAAAATATATTAATCCAAATATTAAAAAATAAAAACAAAATATATCAAAACGCTTTAACTAATATTTTTTTTAATTATGAATGTATGCTGTTTCATTTATATTAAATAGATTACAAACTGACTATATTCGTTTTATTACAATTAGTCATTACTGCACAATTTACACTTCAAAACCAATGTCTTAAAATAAACTAACCTGTAGTAAAATTAAAATATGTCAACAAAAATATACATAAATAAAAATCTTTAATTTAGATACCAAAATCACACGTAAAGGTATAAATTCACATTCAAATCAGCTGTAAATAATTTTAACTGAAGCGGTACAAACAAATAATGGACTAAACACAATTAACAACATTTAGGTGAGATTTATTTATATATGTACATTTAATTTTATTAGTTTATTATATTTTATTATTGAAATTAATTTTAATACTATTTGTTTTGTGAATTATATATTTTAAATGTTTACAAACGTTAGTATTGAATCTAATTCTAGAATTTTGATTATAAAAAATTAATTAAACATAAACTTTTTTTTAATTTTTAAGTTATTTTTTGAATAATAATTAATAATTTTTTTTTCTAAAACCTTTTTACTTAAATTGCATCACTAATTTTTAACTACCGATAATATTTTGTTAATTTTTACTACTTTAAATGGTTTACAGGAAACATCTTTTAACAGTGAACATTTTAACAAAGCCATATGTGGGCCCGCATTTAGTGCCAATAATAGAATTTAAACCCATATTCACCAAGGTCAAGTCGAGCGCTGTATCGCTAGACCACCCCAGTGTAAAACAGTTATTCAGTATAAGCAAAACAAAATAAAATTTTGCATATCTTTTATAAATTAATACTATTACTAGATTGGGAACTGAATGTAGTTAAAAATAAATAAGATTAATTTAAATTGTTGATTGCATTTTTAATATTAATTTGATAAATTTTTTTTTGTATTTATATGCTAAAAATTTTTATATTTGTGACTAGCCTGCGTCACGCTTTGAACATTAAGTGCGCCGTTACATTATATTTTTTTGTATTTTAAAAATTATTAGTTTTTCTGCATTGTAATACAAAACTTATTTTATTATTACTTTTATATATGCCGGGGTGGTTCAGCGGTACACCGATTGATTTAAACCCGGGTGAATATAGGTTCGATTCCCACTATCGGTTTCACTAAAATGTCTACTAATAAAAAATATTTTTTGTAAAATATTTAAAGTAATAAACATAAAACAATAAAATAATTATTTTTGCTTACTTTCCACAATTTTTTTCGTTTTAACTTTTAATTTTTCTATTACAAATCCGCCTTTATTTTACCCTCTATTTTCTACTGCTACTCGATAATTTGAGATACATTATAATTTAAAAACAAAAGGGATATATTCTACTCAACTCGTGTACCAATTTGCAACCTACAACAAAACATAATTCGCAATAAACCACTTGGGTATAAGGTATTACGTAAATCTCATGTTTAAAAAACATTTGTTTTCAGTAGTTAAAAACAAAGCCTATTTTTGACAGGTGATATGCTGGTTTGATATTAAGTATAATTAACCTGTCAAATGGAAAATGACAATAGGTACCTTAAATAAAAAAAATTGTTTGAATAATAAAGGAAGTTTTTCATGCTGAAATCCAGCACACTCACACGGAGTCATGCTATACGTCCAAAAAAGTGATATTATATCTAACTTTATTAACTTTATTTGTTTCACATTTACATCTAGACGTTAGATGGCTAAAAAAATTCTAATATTTAATTACCATGCTATTAAAGGCTTTTTCAGTATACTAAAACGTAACATTAATAAGCATACTGAGATTAAAGGTTTGTTTAATTGCATTCAGTTTCTTGTACAAGGATGGTCTAGCGATACAGCGCTCGATTTGGACTTCGGTGGGCATGGTTTCGAATCTCACCACCGGCAACAAAATGCGAGCACATGTTTTTCACTAAAATGTCCATTGTTAAAAAATGTTTTTCATAAAACATTTAAAGTAATAAACATAAAATAAATAAATAAAATAATTTAAAAATATGAAATAAAACAAGAATATATCAATAATCTTATTGACAGCATTCCTAACCGTCTAGATCAAGTGGTTAATAGAAAGGTGATCACATTAATAATTAAACATTTTGTGCTTTATAATGCAATCATTTATTTGGTAACTGTAAAAATTTTATGTGATTTGTAATTTTTTTATATTTGACGTTATATTTTATATTAATAATCTTATTCATTTTTTAATTTTGAACAAGTTGAGCTTTTATATAAAAAGCTTTTATCTATAATAAATATTAATAAAATTGTAATTATATTTTATTTATTATATAGTATTATATACATCATCATTAAACTGAGTTCATTTTTAGTTATGTGATTGTTACAGATATCACAACAATTACCGCAAAAGGTGATTATTTAACTAAAATATCTCTAACACCTAAATAGCGTACAAGACAAAAGTTACTTCAATTGTAAAATATACAGTACTATATAGTAATTAAAAAACCATAATTATATACATATATATTGTATATATTGTATATATATTGTATACATATACATATATTGTATATTGTAAGTAATAAAAAATTGTATAAAATATCAACTAGTGCAAAATAAAAAATGGAGTAAAATAATTAATATGATTTATAGCGTCAAGCATTAAATAATAAATTGTTTAATTTGTTTTAAATTTTTATTTTAAATTTAGAATTTTTTTAAAATTTATATAAATTGAAATAATTGAATCTTTATTTTGATCATTATTATGACACCACAATTAGGTCAGAGTTGAATGTGCATTTAACATTAATTTTAACAATTACTCATTGTTTATTTTTAATTATTATAAAAATTATGTGACTTTAACTTATTATCTACGTTTATAAAGAAGTAACTTTTAAAATATACTACTTTGGCAGACAGCCTTTTTAAATAAATATGTCTAAGTATATGTAAAGGAACTACTAAGCATTTCTTATTATTTTTAATTCTCAATATTTATTTTTACAAAAAATAATTGAGCATAACAAATTAATTTAAATTTAATACTCTCATTAATTTTTGCGTTAATTTTTGAAATGGCCGTACATTGTACATATAGTGTACATATATATATATTGTATAGATAATTTAGTTTAAGGGGTTGTATGTAAATGAAGTTCATCTCATCGGTAACATTTTCTAATATTTTTATTAGAAATTATAAGACGAACAAGATATATTTTTTAATGTTTGGTTATATTTGTTTAACTTAATGTGTATTTTTGTTTTATTCATTTTTGTTTGTGTATAATTAATTCTACTCTGTTTTTGTTTGTAATAAAATTAGCTGTGAAAATATTAACTTGTTGATTTTCAACATTATTGTAAGATTCTGTTTTTTCTTACTGACTTGTTTAATTAAGTTATAGAGTCTAATACAAACGCCCTCATTACCAATTTACCTTTGTTTTACATGCAGAAAATCTTATTAATATAACTCAATAAACGTTATTGAAATATCCGTTGAAGCAAAATTTATAAATTTAAAATATTTTTTATTAATAAACTAATAATCATTTGGTTTTACAATACAATATTAACATAAATGCAACAACTCTTAAATTTACATTACTATACATAAAATCAACACGAATTAAATAGTAATATAGAATACAATAAACCATCAATAACAACAACTAATGTTATATAATAATCACAACAGCAATAAAAATAATAATAAACACAATGTTAATTATAATAAAAAACAGCTTACAGCAAACTGTTTCACATTATTACAGTCCAATTTCAAGCAAATGTCAAATTGACACACGAATAACAAACAACCAAATAAGCACAAATAACTAAAAAATTATAATTTTGTTAATGTTTTTTAAGCAATAATTTAGATTCAACAATTACTTAAGTTAATACTGTTTAAATGCTTAGCGTAAAATATTTTTAGCACAAGAATATTTAACAAAAAACAAACAAAACTAAGGATTAAACATGTGCGTACCTAGTCTAGAGTGTAACGCTTTAACAACGTTGCCACCCAACACATTATTTCTATATTTTTTACTTTTAATTAGTTATTTTATTTAATTATTTAATTTTTACTTTTACTTAATTATTTTTAGTTGTAAAAATGTTTTTCAAAAACTAAAATAAACGGTTTTAATCTAGTGTAATCTGGAACTAAAAGCAAATAAATAAAATTAAAATAAATTTAAAATTAAATTAATTTTATAATATATGTATACACACACATTAATAAAATTTTTAAAATTTAGTTTTTAAATATAATTTGTTTTAATAAATAGAAATCTGCTGAAAAGTTTAAGCAGTTTTATGATATACATATATTAAGTAAGCATTTTATTCTTTATATAGTACTAATCAAAGTTATAAATTTTGTAATTGATATTAAAATATGTTTAGGTGTTTAGTAAGTTTGATATACAAAAATTATTTATAGACTGAAGAACAACTTTATTATCCAGTTTTTAATATTTTTAGTTATGATCAATTAATTAAGCATTGTCGATTATTTTATTTTTTTTAAATCAACAAACATCACATTTTTGTTATTTGTAATTTGTTTTTATTTGTTTGTTTAAATACTATAATTTAGATAATTATATGGGGTTTGTGATATTTTTACATGGTTGACTAAACGCTTTTTTATTTATGTAGACAAATAAGACTAAATATTATTAATTTATAAATATTAAATTTAATTATCATACAACGTCTACGTACCCGTTAAAGTTTAATTATATTTTTTTATTATGTTTTGCGGATTATTTTTTTAACATATAGATTACACGATTTGTTTTGTTTAGAGAAGTAAAAGTGGTTTAAGAAAAGCTTATTCTTATGTTTAAATTAACGTTGAGCGATGTAACTTGTTTTGTCAATTAAGAGATTTAAATACATATAATTAACTTTTAAATAATCAGTTTTATTTTTAAAATTTTGATTATTTGAGGTTACATTATATTGGGAATTTATTTTAACTTAATTTATAGTTGACTTCATTATATAATTTGAGTATGGTTTGCAACTATTTTTATTTTTACAAGGTTTTTTATATATATTTGTTTATTTGAATGTATTATGTCAATAATTTATAAATTTTTTCCTTTTATAAATTATAGTACTTTTATTTCATTGTAACATTTATACAGTGATATTCTTTATTATTTATTTTTACTATTTTAAATGTTTTACGGGAAATATTTTTCAGCAATAGACATTTTAGCGAACTTGAACGTGGGCCTGTATTTAATGCCGGTGGTGGGATTCGAACACATGCCTATCCATGTTGAAATCATGCGCTGTACTTCTAGATCACCCCTGCACATAAGCAAACAAAAGTAATGAATAACATAAAAGTTACAGTTAGTTAGATTAAAAATTTTGCAGTTATGACAGATTACTTTTTAAGTTGAATTGATCTTTTATTTTTTATTTTATTAAATGTAATGTTTAGTCAAGATGTGAATTTATATTTAATTATTTAAAATAAATTTTATAAAATGTTATATTATGTTTAAATGTGATTTACAGCCGAAAATGTACATCTATTATTTTATATTTTAATAATAAAAAGCTTACTATTAATTGACTATGCACGTAGCCTAACTTATTGAATATAACTTGCTAGATTTTTTAATGTAAGTAACAGGATTGAGTATCAACCACGATAATAAACGTTTTATGTGCTTTTCAGATTTTAATTAATGATTCTCCACGTGATCTATTATTTTGCTGTTTCGTTTTTAACTTAATCAACATTTTATATTTTTACTATTATTAATTCCTGATTGTTTTACTATAATGTTTAGAGGGAACCATAGGCTATTTTTCACATCTACGTTACGGAAACATTTATTAATTTAAACTTTTTTGCGATTACTGTACACTATTATTACTTTTGACTTGTTGTTTATACCAATGGTGTGAAATATTTTGTGTATCCAATGATTCTGATTTTTAAATATTTATAATATAAGGGTTTTTATTTACTGAATTAAACTTATTTTTAATTGTATATTAAAACTATTTAATCACATTTTAAATTTCTTGGTTTTAGTAATCTTTGAGTATTTTTAATAAGCATAATTTTTTATTGGTTATATAATTCAGTGAAAGATATAATTTATATTGTAAGTAATTTAATGAGTTTGAAATCGAAATTATTGTTTGTTCCAAACACTTTAAATAATATAAACAGGTAAACTTGAGACTAATTTTAAACTACTTGTCTCTTAAGTGTTTTAAATGATTGGATTTTAATTAATATTCAAATTTGTGCAGTTCACTTTAGATCAACTTTATAGCGTTATTCAAATACTTAGGATTATTAGTATCCCTATATATATATATATATATATATATATATATATATATATATATATATATATATATATATATATATATATATATATATATATATAATTGTTCAATTTGTTTACACTTGCATTTTGTAGAATGGTGAAAATTTTGTTTATTTGCATTTCAAATAGTGGTGTAGCTGATTTTGTTAAAGGTTTAGTTATATATATATATATATATATATATATATATATATATATATATATATATATTGCCGGGGTGGTCTAGCGGTACAGCGCTCGATTTAGACCTGGATGGGCATGGGTTCGAATCCCACCACTAGCATTTTGGATTTGCCAAAATGTCCACTACTGAAAGATGTTTTCCGTAAAACATTCTAAGTTACAAACACTAATAAATAGTACTTAGCGCGTCCACATGTGACGGATAGTGGTTAATTGTAAATAAAGCTGTATCAAATAAACAGCCGTGGATCAAATGGATACTCAGGTGTTAAGGTCGTTAAAGCGTTAACAAGAAGGCGACAACGGTTATCGGTGTCACTGAGTATTATCATCAAGAAGCCCTATTTATGGAGAGGGGCCTAGAAAACGTGGTTTAAAAATTACTCGTCTTCTCACCAGGATAACTAGTTGCGGCTAACTGGTCTATATACTCGCGGTCAAAACTCTTACAAAAATTAATTAAATGCTGTGATCAGCAGGGTAGATACTGATGGCCAAATTAAAAAAAAGCAATTCTCAGAGTTCAAACAAGGCAGAATGTGACTCGCGACGCTACTGCATGTTCTATGAATATTACTCACGATAATGCACCGGTTATTAAATCTAGGATTTGCTCATTAAAACCAAAATGTCTGTTTAATGTTGGCTCATGGAACGTGCGCTCACTGTCTACACTGGTTGCACAAGATTGTATTGCTGCTGAATCTAACCATCATAATGTTAATATTTTATATGTTCAAGAAACTCGTCATTCAGCAGCTTATGCAATAAACTTACCATTAGGATCAACCTTCCTTTCCCAATGTGATGTTTCTGGACCCTCCAAATATGGTGTTGCGATCATTACATCCTCAAGTGCGACAGCTGCCCTCTCTAAAATTATGACTGCACGTTTTCAGACCTGGAATTTAATTTTAGGTATAGTAAATGTTTACACTCTCACATTAAATCACACTGAGTCAGAAATAAAAACATTTTATGAACTATTAGCGGCCACAACAACTAATTTAGAAAACAAATCAAGTTTTATAATGGTAATGGGGGATTTTAACGTTGCTTAGCAGTTGGCAAATGGACGACTAGCAATAGCAATTGCTCAAACGGTAACTATCTTAGCACCTATGCCTTACGACATAATTTAATGGGCACTAACACAATATTCCAACATCACCCGCTGTCAAATTGACTATGTTTTTGTCTCTCATAACCGATTTTCATCAATAAAGACATGCATGCATTCTATGGCTGCTGTACTGGAACCAAAAATGGAAGTGATCACGAGTTATTGAAGTGCACACTCTCATTCAAATTTTGATCCAAACGAAAGCACTTCAGTCGCCCAGACTACAAATCTATCAAAAATACGTCCCGCATTCAGGAATCCTTTGAAAAAGCGTATTTAATGCTAGCCTTTGAACTAACTTTCATATTAAAGTAGAACATAAATGGAAGTTACTCGCATCTAAACTGAAAGTGGCTACCACAATATTACCCAAACAACTGAATCAACGATTCACATATCAGCTGCTTAAGTTCTATATATGGTTTCGCTTGCTGTCCTCTGTTGAACATAGTCATTTAATAACTAATACAATATTTCAACCATTTTTAGATATTTGTAAGATACTTAACATTTATTGGCCATCTATCTCTAATACAATAAGAGAAAGATGATTAAAATGAATTGGCCATGTTTTACAGTAGATCGCCCACTCATTGAGCCCGAATAACTATAGAAGCCCATCCATTACCTGAATGGAAGAGAAGACCAGGCAGCCAACGGAAAATTTGGATGGACATTGTAGCATGCGAACTCAGTTCTTTTATTTATGCTAAGTCCCCTCGTCCCAATGAATTACTTAATTGGGCATCCGTTTTCTTACTGTTTGCAGTTAATAGAGATCACTGGATAGGTTTAATTCGGGAATGTAATTAACATTTAAAGTCAGCACATCTCAAATGTCATTCATTAAGTACACATTGTAAAAGTTGGTGTTTTTGCAGACTATTTTGGAATTTGGTCTATCCTGGGCGATAATAACCGGTGGGGGATGTTTATCCCCGGTGATATATATATATATATATATATATATATATATATTGGGCTAAGGGAGATAACCCTGACAAAAAATCAGGCGGCCTCGTCAATCTTTGCGAACAGTGGCGACGTCACAAGGATGCCGTCTACCAGCCAAGAAACTTTGTTATTTTTCCACGTTTGTCTACGCTTGTCAAGCCATCGAAATCGATCGTTCTACATGTCGTATAAATATGGGAAATAATGAAGAGGTGACCACGTCACCAACCAAAATGAAATGAAAAAAAAAATGAACGTGGACTCGAACCCAGGTCCAGATCGAGCATTGTACCGCTAGACCACCATAGCCGGCCCCAAGTTCGATTGAAGAAGGCCTAGGGTTTGAGAGCAACGTTAGCAGCCTGGCCTTTGTTAAACAAATGATGGACATGGGTTTTTTTAAACTACATCATGTAAGAGTAAACAGTATGATTCTGATGACGTGGGTTGGTAAAATTCGAATAGAATTTCCTATTTGTGCATTTTATCAACAAAAAACTAAATAATTGAAAACCTGTGCCGTATGCCAGGACCTATATAGTGAAAGCCATAGTGGAAGGGATTATTCGCTCGCGATTATTAGCAGTATTTGAAAATAGTGGGCAATTAGCATTGATCAGATTTACTATAAATAATACATTTGCAGGATCAAGTTTAATCACCTGTAGCTCAATGCTTCAAGTTTGTATGATACTTCATAGAAATGTTATTGTTCTTTAGTATTTGAATGTTGTATAGGAGGCGCGGTTTTGATAAGTGAACATTGAGCACGGTCGAACGGAAGTGTCGCATTTTGGTGGTTGATCGAATCCATACCCACTTAGGTTCGAGTACAGTTCTGTACCACCTGGTTGGATTAAACCACTCACTCATTTATTCATTGTGTTGTTGACATAGTCACCTCTTCATTATTTTCCATAGTTATACGACTTCGATGGTTTAATGAGCGTAACAAACACAGAAGAATAGCAAAGTTTCTTGGCTGGTAGACGGCAGCCTGGTGATGTCGCCATTGTTCGCAAAGATTGACGAGGACGCCTAATTTTTTGTCAGGGTTGTTTCCCTTAACCCAACGACTACCCTAAGATACCTTTTAAGTACCGTGAATGTATGCTTGCGTCCATCCGCCAAAGCGGATGCCCAGTTATACCGCCGTGCATTCGGTCCCTGTTGTTATTAGTCTAGATGTCTATGGTCACCACGTGGAGGACGAACAGTCAGGAATATCACCATGATTGGAATTTGAGACCCAATAAGCATGACTAAAATTTCATCTAAATTCAAGTGGATTTATTATTCAGTCAATGTAACAATTTTAATATCACCTTCATAATAAATAAGTTCTAATCATCATAATTTGAAATGTTCAATTGATCGTCTGTTATAATATAAATACGTTGGATTCTAACTCTATTTATCAAGGTTGTTTATCATGTGACTAGCCTTTTGTTAAAATCAAATTTAATTAGACCTAATTAACAAGGTCAGAACCATTATTACACAATAATAATAAAATTGATTGGAATATTTTGGTGAGTTCAAATAGAAAGACAAACGCACAAAGAAAATAGATGATGAACCACGAAAAATAGCAATTTTAAAAAACCTCTTCGTGAGTAGGTGTGACTAACGTTGGTGCATTTCTCGGTAGATGATAAAGTCAACCAAGGGAAAAAGAATTTTAAAACATCCTATTGGTCAGCTTCCGTGAGTGAGTGTGAGTCACGTTGGTGCATTATTTTATTAAAAGGGGATTGTTTGACCTTGAAAATGTATATAAGATGGAAAAATCAATATTTAGATAGTACTATACTATTTGTATTACATCATCGTACAAATTTGATCACACTTTTTAAAACTTCTTTTTCCCACGGTTGGTTTTTTCATCTACCCATTTTTGCTTGACCTTGAAAATACATACAAGATAGAAAAATCAATACTATTATTATTATGTGAGTAAATCGTGCAATTTCGGTCAAACATCTAGAAGCATTCCCATGCCCAACTTACGATTAAAACATGGTGATCACACATATACACACATACAAAAGATTATCTAACTTTTATTGGTTCCTTTTTTCGGCTACTTTTCTGCTGGCTGGTTACATCACCTACTCAAGTCTACAAAATTTTGCTGCTTGAATAGTTGTTAAATGATAAAACCAACCATGGAAAAACTTTTTTTTAATTCTATTGATTAGCCTTCGGTGAGTATGAGTCAAGTTGGTGCATTCTATCAAAACGGGATTATTTGACCTTGAAAATGTATATAAGGTGGAAAAATCAATATTGAGCTAGTACTGTACGATTTATATTGCGTTATCGCGCAAATTTGGTCACACATTGAGAAACTTTCCTGTTTCCAACTTACAAGTGATCATATACTCATACAAAAGGTTATCTAACTCTTATTGGTTCCTTTTTCCGCAACTTTTTCTCTTGGTTGGTTTTACCGTCTACCGAATAATTTACGAGTAGATCCTTTTCTGCCAGTCGCTTTTAGATTCGGTTTGAGAAATGAGGGCAAATAAGTGCAAGCATGATTCAGGGTTGAGTGAAAACCGAAAGAAAGCTCCAATTTTCTATATATATAAAATGTCCAATGCCAGAAATGTAAAACAAGATTTTTGTTGTGCCTTTAGAGCATAAAACTGCTTTTATAACAATATCAACAACGAAATTATTTCTCATAAAGAAAACGGTTTACACAAATTGGTCGTGATAAATTAAAGTTAATAGAAAATAATAATGGAGTTCCACAAGGTGCAGTAATATCTCCGTTTTTATTTTCACTGTACGTAGATCCACTACAAGTTCCACAGTCATCACATTTGTTTAAATTTGCCGATGATATGGTCTTGTGCACAAAAGTTTCTTCTAATAATGATCTAAACGAATTTGAAAATTCGATCAATAAAATTGAACACTAACTTTAATCGAACTAGAAACTGGTTAAATTGACAGCGATGCTTCCAAAAGAAACAATGGAATTAAACAAAACATTCAAATTAAATCAGACAAGCATATTACCTGTAACAAAATTAAGTACCTTGGGGTAAACATAAATAGAAAACTTACCTGGTGTGATCATGTAGAGCATATATTCATAAAAAACCAAATCCTTATGCTACTACATAAAGAGATTAAGAAAACTAAATGTTGATAATTATATTCGTTACATCTTGTTTTTATTCTTTGATATTATATTGCTCACCTGTAATTTTTCCTGGTTTATTAAAACAAGATTATGTTGTTTTAATAAGATGCATTTCTTTGGTATCAAAATCTACAGGAATCAAACATTCCATCTGTTAGGACGACACCGAATCACGATCGATAAGTGACTCATCGGACGAATCATAATGAAGTCCCATTGTGTGACGGACAGCCAGTGGAGTGGATAACAAGCCCACTCCTATATATATGTTATGTGTAATTGGTAATATGTGATTCTGGTCTAAACGTTTTTTGACTTCTTGTTTTAAACCCCGGGACTAGTGGGTTAGCAAGTCAAGTATTCAGTCTATAAGCAGCTCGGTTGAACACTAATCTGCCCAACACCCAGGCATAACACTATCTTATTGAATGATATTGTTAATAAACATTTTAAATCCTGTATACAACTAGCATCAAGGATTGACAGTAATAACACTCACCGCCTACATACAGCTCTAAACAAATCTAAAGCTTCTGGTAAAACAAGGAGAACCTATCTGCATATGAAAGCCAAAACTAATCAATACAAATACTCATATCTGCCATATCTATCCAGAATCAAACAAAGTTGAACTTCTGACATACCTATCAAAGTAGGAATCATTCCACCCACGCATTTATTTGAACTAATTTGGACATACATCCTACAGCATAATGTGCCTTATAATGACTCATTCAAAGTAATTTTGAATGTTTTTAAAATCGCATGACTATATTTATATTCATTGACGTTTGACATTCTATTTCATTTTGTTCCCATTATTTGTACTACTACTTTTTTAATTTTGTTTTTTTTATTGATGGTGAAAATGTATTTTAAGTTGAATGTATCTCTAGTGAGATATTAAAGCTTAGTATAATAGCAATAATAATAATAATAGTAATGGGGTAATAGAACTCAAACCTGTTTATCCAGCGTAACATTGTAGCCACTCTTATCATTATGGCACGAAACTTGGAGATTTGTTGTGAGTTTCCAAACCTCAAAGCGGTTTAAAGCATCAGTCCGAGAGTCGCAATGTTCTCAATAAATTGACCTCTTGTCTGTTACAGTCTGTACACATCTCGACCGACGGAAAGAAACCAAAAGAAAGAACTTGTTTGTCCAGCGGTACAGCGTTCGATTTGGACCTCGGTGGGCATGGTTCCGAATCCTATCACCGACCCACTAAATGCGGGCCCATGTTCGGCTTCGCTAAGATGTCCGCTGTTGAAAGGCATGCGTTTCCCGTCAAAACATTCAAAGAAGAAAGCATACATTTTAAAAATTGTTGGGTGAACACAAGGAAGATAACACTCACTTCGTAACTTATTGGGAAAAGCTGTTTGAAATCCTACTAAAACTGCGAGCTGTGCCGAATTTCCACAGGCTATAAACATGTTTTTCCAGTAAAAACACGGGCGTTAGGACAAATCCTAATTATTTGAAAACTATATCTTGTTTTTTGTTTCATTTCGAACAGAAACCGTTGATGTTCCAGTTGATGGATTCATTTATTTTGCCCGAAGTAAATTTATTGTGTTCCATAATCGAGGTAAGTTTGAATTCAAATTATTTTTCAATAATTGTGTTGTTGTTGTTACATTCATGTTTTTAAATCGAACGTTTTGTTTATCTCTTTTTTTTCCATTTAGTACTTCAATCGCCACCGTATTAATTATCACCCTTTTCACGTTTATCAAGATGTCAATGTAAGAAATTGATAGTGAGCAGTGTATTTTTGTTGAATTGCACACTCATCTGTGAAGTATATTGATCTCCACAATGACAATGTCATTTTAAAAGATAGCTAAGTTAGTAGGCATCACATATGTAAAAATTACCACCAAAATAATTGAGGGACACCCCAAGAATTGTTGTCTACTGATCAAACGAATAGTGGAAGACAATCATCACCCCCTACACGCGGACCAATCAATTTTATTAGGCAAAACAAGGAGAAAATTTATTCATATTCAATCAAAGACAAACATCTATAATAATTCGTGCATTCCTTACATTTGGCAAGATATTGAACCAACCCTGAACCCATAAAAATGAACTATCATTGTGTCTTTCAAATATCAATTAATGTGTTTTGACATTTTCACCTCACAAAGACTGCTTATCTTTTTACTAGTCATTTTGTATAAAATTTCTTTTTCTTTCTTATTTATTTATCTTCTTCTTATTTTATTCCATATTTTGTATCCTATAATGCTGAATATACTTCTACTGAAGTATTTAAGCTGATTGCAATTGTAATTGCAATTACAAATATTGACAAAGACGCCTGAATTGTTGTCAGGGTCATTTCCCATAGCCCCAACGGATATATATAATACGATATCTTCTAAGTACCCTGGATGTATGTTTGCACCTATCCTACATATCGCTGTGCAGTCGGTCTCCGCTGTGTTAGTCGACAAAGTCAGTTGCGCCTAGTCCAGAATGCACCACGTGGAAGTGACACTCAGAAATATCACCACCATTGGAAATTGAAAAGTACAAAGTACTTTTTAACAAACTTCGATAACCGATGCACTAGTGCGTTCTATTCTACTTTATGCATGGACTCATCCTCCAAGATGGAAACCCAGGTATACCGCTGTGTATCCTGTGTGGGTGCAAGGCATACATCCAGGACACTTAAAAGGTGTATTGAGATATACGCATACTACATAGCCCTTGGACAAAGGGAGATGACCGTGATAAAAAATAAGGTAACCTCATCAATCTTTGCGAACAGTAGCGCTGTTACAAGAAACTTCGTCATTCTTCTACGTTTGTTGCGCTTTTAAATCATCAAAGTCGATCATTTAATATGTGCCTCACAAATATTGAAGTAGTGAAGAGGAAACTGTGACACCTGCCACAATGTTGCTGCTTTAACTGAATTCCTTTTCTACAAATATCTATTTTTTCATTTAAAAAAAATTTAATCAGGTTGCCGTACGTCGAATCCATAAATCTGGTCTTTTTGGCAACGCCGTCATGGCTGATCCAGGTAGATTAATTTTTTAAATAACACAAGCACATGTTATTTATCTAACACTTATTAATAAGTACCTTAGATAATACTTTACTAATATATATATATATATATACATTTAATATTACTCGCAAAAAAATTCTTAATGTAATACACAATAACTTTCGTTTTAGCAATAAAGCACAATACCACCATTATGAAAACTTAAAAACAAACACAGATAATTTGTTTTAAAACAACAACAAATAACACAAGCCTTACCGACTACATCTGGCAGATGACACAACTTTTAAGCATTTTGAGTGTAGTATCCATTCACTAGACGATACTGCATCGAAAGCCCAGTTATACCGCTGTGCATTCGTTTCCTGCTATTTTTAGTCTAAATGTCTATGGGCACTTAATCCAGGCTGCACGACTTGAATGAGGAATAGTTAGGAATATTACCATCATTGGAAATTAAGATTTTATAAGCATTACTCAAATCGTCACAATCATGCAAGGGTATTTAAAACATTGGTTTTCAAATAGAAGTGTATATTAGAAGACGCAGTAGAATTATGGAATGAATTCATTTTGTATATTCTTTTGTCACAAACATAACATGTTAGTCAATATATACCCTAAGTGGTTTTATCCACTTACTAGTTGTCAAATTGGGTTCAATGGCATCAGTTCATCACTGTTCGAGCGTCCAGTATTTTAAAATCTGTTTATATTTAGTCATTTAAATCCATCTTTGTATGCATACTAACAGATTTTTACTTTATTGTGGATTGATGTTTTGTTCAATGTTATTTTTTATTAAAGTTAAAATGACATAATTCATATATATATATATAGCATATTTATTAGGAGGTATATTAATCCTTTACCTACTTTCATTATTACTGTAATTTAGTACACGAATTTTCATGGAACGTTGAAAAAATGGGGTTGTATGGGATGCAAATGATACCGGTCATTTGAGTAATGCTTATAAAATTTCAATTTCCAATGTTGGTGATATTTCTGAGTGTCACTTCCACGTGGTGCATTATGGACTAGGCGCAACTGACTTTGTCGACTAACACAGCGGAGACCGACTGCACAGCAATATGTAGGATAGGTGCAAACATACATCCAGGGTACTTAGAAGATATCGTATTATATATATCCGTTGGGGCTATGGGAAATGACCCTGACAAAAATTCAGGCGTCTTTGTCAATATTTGTAATTGCAATTACAATTGCAATCAGCTTAAATACTTCAGTAGAAGTATATTCAGCATTATAGGATACAAAATATGGAATAAAATAAGAAGAAGATAAATAAATAAGAAAGAAAAAGAAATTTTATACAAAATGACTAGTAAAAAGATAAGCAGTCTTTGTGAGGTGAAAATATCAAAACACATCAATTGATATTTGAAAGACACAATGATAGTTCATTTTTTGAGTTCAGGGTTGGTTAAATATCTTGCCAAATGTAAGGAATGCACGAATTATTATAGATGTTTGTCTTTGATTGAATATGAATAACTTTTCTCCTTGTTTTGCCTGATAAAATTGATTGGTCCGCGTGTAGGGAGTGATGATTGTCTTCCACTATTCGTTTAATCAGTAGACAACAATTCTTGGGGTGTCCCTCAATTATTTTGGTGGTAATTTTTACATATGTGATGCCTACTAACTTAGCTATCTTTTAAAATAACGCATTCTTTTTTTCACAGACCTGGAAATATAACTAGCAAGCAGTACAGAATTACTAGGAAAAGGGTTGAATTGTTGCTAATAATGTAAATGTTATGATGCCTAAAGTTAGGGTATATTTTTTATTTGTGATTTTTATTCTAGTGCGATTTATAAAAAGGAATCCAAATTTGTCCACATTTCTCAGTCAGTTGAAGTCGAATGGAAAGAAGTTGTTTCTTATTTCTAACAGTTCGGCAGCATATATGTAAGTAAGAAGCAGTTTTTCAGTATGTATATATATAGCATGAGACAGTTAAATGAACGGTGGTACATGATAACCAAGGGAAAAAGAATTTTAAAACATCCTATTGGTCAACCTCCGTGAGTGAGTGTGAGTCACGTTGGTGCATTCTTCTATCAAAAGGGAATTGTTTGACCTTGAAAATGTATATAAGGTGGAAAAATCAATATTTAGCTAGTACTATACGATTTGTATTGCGTCATCGTGCAAATTTGGTCACACTTGAAACTTTTCCATCCCCAACTTACGAGTAATCACACACTCACACAAAAGTTTATCTGACTTTTATTGGCTTCCTCTTTTTCTCAACTTGGTTTTAGTAGTAATCAGTCTATTAGTGTTATAATTCATACTATTATTTAACCTTTTTACACTTAAAACAAATATACTACTGCTTAAGGTAGTTGATACAGTTTGTCACGTAATGGCTATTTTATACCTTGTACAAAAGCAATACGATATCAAGATTAAATAATCCCCTTTCCATAGACAAATGCACCAACGTGCCACACACCTACAATCATTAAAGTTGATTAATAGGATTTTAAAATTTTTTTTCCTATTTTTGGTGGCGTTAATGATGTGCCGAATAATTTTGTTCCATTGGGTTAATATTTGTTATTCAAAATTATTCAATTTTGTAAAATGTAACAAAAATACAATTACAATATTATAGTACTACATGTTTTCCACTACCTAGACAATAAGTAAAGTTGGAAATTGATATGGAGATTTGTTTTTGTTATTATTATTAGTACAGGTTCCTCTGTTTGATTTTTCTAAATGTTTACTTACTGAAAAATGTTTTCCATAAAACATTCAAGCAGGAACAACAACAAAAAGTTAATAATAAAAAATAATTGATTTTTTTCAATTCCTAAAAATATTTTTTTTAATTTTATTAATTATCCTATTTCTAGCAATTCTGGAATGAATTTTTTAGTTGGAGATGATTGGCATCATTTATTCAATGTAATTATAACCAACGCTCGTAAACCCGAATTTTTTCGATCCAATATAAGGTATTTATTGTTTAAATGTTTGAAGAAATATTTTTTAGAAAGTGTACATTTATCAGAGCTAAATGCCGATAGTGGGTCTCGAACACGGGCGTCTTCGAGTCTTACGTACTACATAAAAATTAATAAGAGTTTAACCGTTAACGTTTTAAATTTTGTAGCCAGTCCCATGTCCCAGTTTGAACGCCAAATAAATGAAAATTGCTAAATTTGAATAAAATTTCAATTTTCGACAGGCAGGATTTTGAACTTCGAAAATGTAATGGAACGATTTTGTTACCTCATGCTCTTCAGAACGATAGGGTTTTGAAATAGATAAATATTAATAATAACATTGAAAAGTGACCATCTAACAATAATGTATAAATTTAAGTTATTTTTTTTACACTACTTGTAAGTAGCTAAACATTTTAAAAGTGGAAAATTTACCATTCTGTACGGAGACAATATTTTCAACAATACTATTTATATCACGTTTTTAAATTTTTTAAAATTTGCGTAATCATTTCTTGTTTACTTTAAATTTGTCGAATGTTTGAAATAATTATTGATTATTGATTAAACAAAATTCATTTAGTATATTGTATGCAATCAGTAAAAATGTATTATATTTTTATAACTTGTCTTTTTACCATTATTGCGGACCAAAATTCTTTCTATCGTTAACAACTTTTTGTGATGCTGTATGTTTCAAATGTGAGAATTTACACAAAAAACTATGTTTTATTAAATTTATTTTGTCTTAAAACATCCACGGATGGGGTAGTTTTTTAAAATGATTATGTAAACGATAATAATTGTCTATATAATTTTTATTTTGTCGTTATTACGTGAATAGCTGAGAAGAAAGACTGTTTTTAATGGGACTCGAACTTATACTCACAGAGTTTGAACTCCAATTCTTTATCCACTTCAACTATTTATTATAGAAAGACGCCTGATTGATAAATTATTTTTGAAAATGTGTGTCTAAGAGGAAAATGAGTTAAATGAAACGATCTAGCCACTTTCAGAGCTGGATAAAGGATGTTGGTTGGGAGACAGCCGGGAGAGCATTTGGCAGTAAAATTATACACCAAAACTGTTTAATAGTTGAGTTGATAACTAAAAAATTCAGTAACCGCCAAATTCGGGATGACCTTCAATTTAATTATCTTCATTTATCGGTATCGCGACAACGAAGATTGCGCTGGTTTGGACACGTTCTCCATATAAATTTTGATGCAATCTCACGTACCGTAACTTTGACCTGTCTAAATACCGACTGAAAGAAGAGGAAAGGATGTCAAAAACGTACATGGATGGATGCTCTTCGGGACGATTTTTACACAATCTTGGCCGGCACTTTGTCTTGGAAACAATGGCTAAGTCGGTTGGACTGACATATCCCTACACGTCTACGAAAATCGTGAACAATGGAAAGGGATTATTCGAGATGTGTGAATTTGGAATTAATGAAGGTGTAGCATTGCCACTAACTTTTATTATTGTTGTTGTTAATATTTTGTAGTAAATTATGCAGAAAAACAATTTAATAACCCTAAAAATTGGATACGTTTTGCATTTAAAAAAATATTTAATGTCATTTTCATGATGATAATTTTACTCAATCTTAGATTATGAGTCGGTTAATATTTTATTAGTTATGATATATATGTGTAAAAATATGCATGGATTTTAATAATAATAGATATAATGTATATTTTACAATTAAAGTGATGTCTTTTTTGTTACAGATGTTTTAGTTTTATAACTACGTTTTTAACAGTAATTAGTTCAGAAGCTATATGTATAAGATATAAGTTATCCGTTTCATTCATTTTATCAAATCTCATTACACTTTATATATATATATATATATAATTGTGGTTTTTAAAAAATTTCTTTTTATAAATTACTTTACCTTATTTTTAGCAGCGCAGTTTACATCTTTTATTATTTTTGTTTCGAATAATTACTTTAATTTAAGAAATTAAGCAAAATAGTATAATGAAAATATATTTATTACTATATTTTTTATAAGATTTTTATTAAAACATTATTTTAACATTTTTGGTCTTTTTAAACATAAAAAATGTACATGGGTGAATACTATCTAAATAATTTTTTGTAAAATTTGTTTTAAATCATTCTAACACTACAAAAACTATCAATTTTTGTTACATGTTTTATAGTAAAGTAAATATTGGAATTACACGTACGTATTGCGTAGCTCATGTGTTAAGAAGCTTATGTATCGATTACTGGATAGAAAAACGTTTAAGAATTTGCACGTTTTCAATAAAAGGTGTGCATTCGTTCTACATAATTGAATGGCACCATGAGTATATCCTAGTTATACGTGTAATCGTAAAAAGTTACCGCTTCACTCAATGCATATTTTATGTAAGATTTGATAATTGATTTTTTACCAAATAAAAGAAATGTTTGTGTGACTGGTTTGTAAGTTGTATCAAGTATAGAAGATGCATCTAACTCAAACACCCGCACTCTAATTGTCGAATACATTCGAGACATTTACGTAGATAGTTTTATACTGTTTTTCTATTTGTAAACGACATACTTATTTTGGCATTGTGTAATAACATTAATATTGCATCTAAATTGCAAATATTTTTTTTTCAAATTGAATGAAAATGGTTAAAAGTTGGAGAAAAAATGCACGTAATACCATTTTTTTAAATTGTGCTGACAGTAGAAGTAACCTTGTTTTATTTTTAAAATGTATTCCCAAAAATTACTTTTGAAAATGTACACAAATGTCTTCATTCTGTGGTTCTTTTCACATAATTGTATTTGTATTATATATATATATATATATATATTAGTGGCCTTATATTTTAATTCTTTCTTCTGAACATTGACTACACTATGTAACCATTAATACACATAGTTAGCAATATTACCTCATACGCAGCTCCAGACATAGAAGGTTGTAGTTATAGACACCAACAATAACAAAAGTTAGTGGTAATGCCACATTTTCATTAATCCCAAATTCGAACAGCATTTCGAACAATCCCTTTCCATTGTTCACGATTTTTGTAGACGTGTAGGGATATGTCAGTCCATCGACTTAGCCATTGTTTCCAAGAAAAAGTGCCGGCCAAGATTGTGTAAAGATCGTCCCGAAGAGCATCCATCCAAGTACGTTTTTGACATCCTTTCCTCTTCTTCCAGTCAGTATTTGGACAGGCCAGGGTTACGATTCGTGAGATTGCATCAGAATTTCTACAAAAAACGTGTCTAAACCAGTGCAATCTTCGTTGTCGCGATACCAATAAATGAAGATTATTAAATTGAAGGTCATCTCAAATTTGGCGGTTACTGATCTTTTTCGTTCAGTCCCTTGATACGGATGATGCAAAATGTATCTGAGACATCTTGTTTCAAATTTATCAAGCTGCTTGATCTCTGACCCCGTAAGAGTCAATGTTTCAGCTGAAGAGAAAATGTTTATCTTTGTGTTTGGGTTGATGTTTTTTCGTCTCCATAGTGGATTGACAAGATTTCTAAACGCAGCAGCAGCTAAACAAATTCGACGATTTACTTCATTGGATGAGCCACCGTCAGACGTAATTGAAGAGCCCAGATACGTAAATTTCTTTACATTGGGAGAACAACATCATTTAATACAATCCTCGCATCAGCAGGTTGAGACGACATGATGACTGATTTTTTTGGGTTGATCTTTAGACCATATTCACTGGAAACTTTTACGAGGAAATCCAATGCATGCTGTAACTGAACTTCGTTCTCAGCTAGAAGTACAGCATCATCAGCGTATTCTAAGTCCGTAATGGGCTTAGTACCAACATACACACCTATTTGTACAGAGATCTTGGCAAATATAGCATTAATTGCATAGTTGAACAAAAGTGGAGCAGCTACGCAACCTTGATGGACACCACTGCAAATTTTAAATGGCTTTGTATTAGATCTGTTGCAATTGCGGATTACAGCAGTTGAGTTCTTGTACAGAGCACGTAGAAAATTCACAAGTTTCAGGTGTTCCATCACATAACAGCGATCCAAAGTTATTTTTTGTTTAGTAAATCAAATGCTGAAGAGTAGTCAATGAAGGCTACATACGTAGGACGCTGAAACTTTGCCCGAAATTCAAGAATGCATCGAAGCGTATAAATTTGATCGATGCATCCCATACCAGGTCGAAAACCAGTTTGGTTAGGACGAGTGGTCTTCTCCCTCTCCGGGCGGATCCGTTCAACTATTGCTGAGGTGGCAATTTTGGCAGCTATGCAAAGTAAGCTGATGCCTCTGTAGTTAGCATGTATTTGTGAACAGGAACAATAGTAGCACTGTGGCAGTCTTCAGGGCACTGCTCAGTTGTCCAAAAATCCGTTATTATGGAGGAATTTCGTCGAAACCGGTGGCTTTCCTAGATTCAGTTTTTCTGCAAATGCGCATAATATCATCGATAGTGGGGGTTCTACGGATATTGAATAAATTGCCGAAGGAACTGTGTCAAGCATGGATTGGTGTTGCAGCCATCCTGTTGTGATTCAGGGTGGTTTAAAGTCTGATTAAAATGGAGTAACCAGTCTTCGTCAGAAATGCCAGACGATCCAACTTTAACTTTGTTACAACGGCATAGCTGATCCAATTTCTTGTAAACTTTTCCACAATCGTTATGGTAGGCAGAAACCTCTAGCTCATCTGCTACAGAATCCCAATGTTTTTGCTCGTCCTCCTCATAACTCTTTTGAAATTTTGCACGCAATGTCTTTCCTTCACTTTTTCTCTGAGCTTTCTTTGCTTGTGCATTGAGATCACGAGAATTGGTGGACAACCAGTTTGGGCCTTTGAACTTGATTGAACGAGGAAGTACCAAACTAGCTGTATCAATCTTCTGCTTTAGAGTGTTCCAAGACATTTTAATTCCCATATTACAGTTCGGGACAGCAAGTGAAGCTGATAAGTAGGCTTTGGCAAACTTGGTAGCATAGATGCTGTTTGTGAGCAGGGAGTAATCCGGAACCAGAATACCAGGTCTAATCTTGGCAGTTCGTAGGCGTAGCCGAAACGAACAAGAGACAAGTGAATGATCATAGATATTCTCACTACCCTTTCGGCAGCCTCTGTATGCGCTGGAATTTTTGATTACACTGAACCAATGTTTACTAACCAAAACGTAATCGATTTGGGAGGAATATCTACCACAACTTGAACGAAATGTTGTCAAATATTTCACAGGGTTTTGGAAAAATGGGTTTGTGAGAACCATATTGCACCTTGCCGCGATTTCACTTAACCTTCTACCGTTCTCACATTGTTCGCGCGATTTTGTCCAAGGGCCAACGCAGGGCTGGTTGACACCATCTCTGCAGACTGCCATTAAAATTTCCTCCAATAACAACGATTTGTGCTGAGGTCTTGAGGCGAGTATATAAATCTTTAAGTTGCTCATAAAACTCATCAATTTCTTTTTTCACAGTAATTATTGGTGGGAGCATAGGCATTGATCACGACCATTGTTTACTTGGAAACTTTAAAACGCGAAAATGTTAATCGTAGGGATATACCTTTCCAGTCAATTAAGGCACTGGTAGCTAATGGGGATAAGCAAAATGCTACCCGATGATGTGTTGGATTTCGTGCACAAGTTGATGGGAGGAATAATGCGGATCGCACTCACTTAATAGCTAGTAAAATATTTCGACCATTCCCAGATATTTGTAAGTCTTTTAACATTTATTGGTCATGTATTTCTAGCACAGTTAAAGAAAGACGATTAAAATGGATTGGCCATGTTTTACGTAGATCTCCCACTCACCCAGCCAAAATAGCTATGGAAGTCCACCCATTATCTGGATGGAAAAGAAGGCCAGGCGGCCAACGGAAAATTTGGACAGACATTGTAGCATGCGAACTCAGTCCTT
This sequence comes from Cardicola forsteri, assembly GCA_025895645.1. Classification (NCBI taxonomy): domain Eukaryota; kingdom Metazoa; phylum Platyhelminthes; class Trematoda; order Strigeidida; family Aporocotylidae; genus Cardicola; species Cardicola forsteri. Next base: position 82,441 of record JAKXYG010000388.1, on the reverse strand, counting down.
TTATTTATGCTAAGCCCCCCGTCCAAATGAATTATTTAAATAGGCGTCCGTTTGTTTACCCTATGCAGCCAACAGGGATCATTGGAGGGGTTTAACTCGGGGAATGTAATTAACATTTAATGTCAGCACACTTCAAGTGTCGTTCTTTGAGTACACACTACAAAAGTTGACGTTTTTACAGACGCTTTGGTTTTTGTTGGACTACCCTGAGTGATAATAACCGGTGGGGGATGTTTATCCCCGATGATGATGATGATTTTCTGGTCCTAGCAACCAAATAACTAAATTTGTGTTGTATTATTAAAAAATTTAGTGTATTTTATTGTTTTTAAGTTACACAAGAATTTTTTTTAACAAACAAAATAATAAGTTTTTAATGTTTTTAAGAAAATACCCAAAATATTATTAAAAACGCTAATGATTTGTCTTAACAAAATATACACCATTTTTAATTACTATTTTTATGCTATTATTAATTTTTAACCTAAAATTAAACAACAAATCGATATTTTTAAAGTAAAATCCAAAGCAACATTTTGAGATTAGATTACAAGGTAAAATCGTATTTTGAATTAGAATATATATATATATATCTATGGAAACCTTTTAAATTATTTTAAAAATTATATATTTAAAAAATAAATATTTAAAAATGATTAAATTTTTTTTTTTAAATAAATTAATATTTTTAATTTAAATTAAAATTTTTGTTATTAGGTAACAACGTAAAATTTTGTTGTAGAAACGTAAACTTAGAGTCTAAGTTTACGTTTCTACAAGCATAGAAATTAATAATTAATTATTCATAAAAAAAGCGTAAATTGCATTTAGTAATTCCGTTTTAATAGAAGTAGCTTTTAAAATGTTTTTTTATACTAACTTAACATTTTCAAATAAATATTTCTAGGTGTATTTATTCACTTAGAAGTGAAGCAACTATTAAGTACTTTTCATTATTTTTAATTATCAATATTTATTTTTACCAAAAAAACAATCGGACATAACAAATTAATTTAAATCTTATACTCTTGTAAATGTTTGCGGGAATTGTTAAAACGGCTGTACATCTTTAATAATTTAGATAATATATATTACTTTCCACGATATTATTGATTCCCAATGTACAATCGGGTATACGAGAGAGTTTATCATTTATTATTATTATTATTATTATTATTATTATTATTATTATTATTATTGTTATGGTTATTGGCTTAGATACTTCAGTAGAAGTAGCTTTTAGCACACAAAAATATGTACAATTATAAATATACAGTACAATTGGCAGTATGTAACATCAGTTAAAATAATAATAATAATGATAATAATAATAGTAATAATAATAAATTAATTTAAATTAGATTATATAAACTAAAAAAAACTTAAAATTAACGCATTTTTAAAAATCATGTGTAATATGATATGCGTGAAGAGGCATGATATTACTTAGGCAACGTACTATAGTTAATAGTGTGCAAATATAACAGTATACATCAAATGTAATTGATTTATGAGTGAGCATGGCTAATAAAATAATACCCTGGATGAAGGATAATGGATGGTCACAAACTAGAATGGGCAGATTACAGACAACAGTAATTAGTCAGACAAAATAATAATGATTTAGTTAGGTTTATGTAAGGGTCACCTTGAACTTTGTTGAACTTTGCTAAATACGGCAGACATGAATTTAAATACACATTTGTTCTGCACTTAACGTGTATATGTGAACTTTTCGTCATTCCCGATGCAAATGATTTACTAAAAATCACGATAAGGTGGATGATTTGTGATGTTGGAGATACGATTGATAAATTGAAAACATTTCTTGAAATGTCGATGGATTTTTTCATAAAGAATGTCATTGTAAGGAGTACCCGATGATCGGCTAATGATGATAATACATTTTTTAATCTTGAAAAAATCCTTTCTTTTTAGTCCCGGAAATATTACAAGGGAGCAATATAATATTATTGGATAAAATATAGCTTTAAAATACGTATTAATAGTATGTGAACGAAGACGAAGGTTCCTTAACTGTTTTATGTAGTTGTACAAACCTTGAGTTTTTGTGAACAAATGGTCGATGTGATCAGATCAGGTAAGTTTGCTATTCAGTAGGACACCAAGATTTTTAAAACTATCACAAGTATCAATGTCTACATTTTTAATACAAACTTTTGGATGAGGTTGAGTTAAATGTTACAATTAATTACTTCACAAAAATAGTAGATGAAGGAGTTGCTACGTTTTAGTCAATTTTCTGCATTTGGTTGTGTTCAATAGAACACCCGTTCAAAGCATAATGATATAATTCAAAGGTTTTGCCGTAAATAGACTCTCTTTGTTCACGCTTGGGACTGCTTAGATTGGTTTATTTTTGATTATTTCTTTTTTTTTAATTCTATAATGATAGACATTGTCGAGTATTTAAAGCATTGGGCGTTCACTTTATAATTCCAAACAAAAATAACAGAAGACGTAAACTGTGAGATGAATTCATTTCGTATATTCTCTTCAGTCACAAACATAAAGAATGAGTACATATATATATATATATATATATATATATATATATATATAATTAACTTAACACTAATAACTACACCGAGTAAACTTTAATGATTGTTTTAAAGTGTTGATAGCTTTTCATTCATTTTATTTTGGTTGAATAGCTACACCGAGTAAACTTTAATGATTGTTTTAAAGTGTTGATAGCTTTTTTCATTCATTTTTATTTTGGTTGGTGACGTGGTCACCTCTTTCGTTGGCACCTCCCATACACGACATGTAGAACGATCGATCTCGATGGCTTGATAAGCGTAGACAAACGTGGAAGAATAACAAAGTTTCTTGGCTGAAATTGCTATGGAGATGGCATTCTTGTGACGTCGCCACTGTTCACGCCGCCCAAAAAAGATTGACGGAGCCGCCTGATTTTTTGTCAGGGTTTATCTCCCATAGCCGGGGCTACACGATATACGTATACCTTTAGATACCTTTTAAGTATCCTGGGTGTATGATCGTACCCACTCGCCGTAGCGAAGCCCAGTTATACCGCTGTGCACTCGGACCCTGCTGTTATTAATTCTAGATGCCTAGGGGCACCTAGTCCATGATGCACCACGTGGAGGACTAACAGTCAGGAATATCACCATCATTGGAAATTGAGACTTTATATTACTCAAATCCTCAGGATCATTAGCATCGATAGCTTTCAAACTGTTAATATGTTAAAAACACTTGAATCTCTGTTTTTACATTCACACATTAAAACCGATTTCTTGTGCACATAAACAATTTGTAACTTTATTAAATTTAGCGTGGACTTAACATATGCATGTTGCGTATGTGTATGTATGTTGAGTTAACTACATTATATAATTTTATGTATATATATACTGATTCTTTATATGTTTGTGACTGAAGAGAATATACGAAATGAATTCAGCTCTCAATTTACGTCTTCTATTATTTTCGGATATGCCGCCATTTTTAAAAATGTTAAACAACTTTTTGATTCCAGTCAATTTAGACTTATCAACGATTTGGGAACTTTCAAAAGTTGGGTCGGAATTAAATCGTTTGAAAGTGGACGATTTTACGAAGGTGTAAGTTGGTTTGTTTGTTTGTTTTTTTTACAAATTTTGCCGTTTTCAAAGATTGTAGTAATGATAATTAATAAGAACAATGATTTCGTCTTATGCCTATGATAGCGATATTCCTGGTGCATCCTGGATTAGGTACATCCAAGTACCTGAGACTAACACAGAAGGAGACGAGTGCACAACAGTGTAATTGAGTTTATGTCTTGAAAGGCGGATACAAGCATACATCCACATTGCTTAAAATATATTTTAGGATATACATCTACCATATGTAGCCATTAGGGAATTAGTTCTGACAAAAAATCGGATGGTTTTGTACATCTGCGCACACAATGGCGCCGTCACAAGGATGTGATCTACCAGCTTTGCTGATCAAATAATGAAGAGGCCACTTTCTATTTAAACAATAAATTAAATACCATTGTCAGTAATAATGAAAAGTTTACTGCATTATCAACTACATCTTTTTCTCTCTAATTTTTAAGTTATATATTATTTTGCACGTGTTTTTGTCTAATTAGGATCGTAACGTATAGATTGTACTTTAATTTTCTTATGTAAAAAGGGCTGTATGGATCAACTGCTCAAATTGACAAACTGGCCATCGAACAGTATTCTCTATTTTGGCGATCATATGTATTCGGATTTGGCGGTAAGTCGATGCAAGTTGTAAGCCCGAGGTCACCCATCGGTTTAGTGTAGCAAATGCCACAATTGTCGAAGAGACGGTCAGTTTTCATTGTTTTTCCTTCATTTTCACTACTTTCAATGGTTTTAGGGGAAATATGTTTGATTTGTTCATTACAGCAGATGTTCCATTTAAATAAAATGAATCAATTGGCAGAATATGAATGTTACATTCCAATTGTGAACAATAAGCTTTTTAGAATAAAATGGTTTATTATAATAATACGATATTAATAATAATATTATTAATAATAATATTAGTAATAATAAGTAATAATAATAATAACGATATTAATAATAATAATATTGTTGTAGTATTAATAATAATATTAATAATAATAATAATAGTAATATAATAATATAATAATAATAATAATAATAATAATAATAATAATAATAATAATAATATATAAATAATAAATAACAATAATTAATAATAATAACAATAGTAATAATAATAATAGTAATAATAGAAATAATAATAATAGTAGTAGTAAAAATAATAATAAATAGTGCTGAATGTATCACTAGTGAGATATTGGATGATTGATTGTACGAGTTACAAATAGAATGTCGTTTCTTTAATAACACCATTTGCAGGATGCTGCCATAACACACGGTTGGAAAACGGGAGCTGTCATACCCGAATTGGAACATGAAATTACTATCGCCAACAACATTGAATTTCGGCGGTTTATCAAACGATTGACTAAACTCGAAGAACTTATTCAAAATGCACAAGTATGTCAACGGTTTTTTTGCCATCGCTTGGAGGTGCGATGCTGACGATATGCATAATGCTTATAAAGTTCCAGTTTTCAATAATGGTGGAATTTCTGACTTACGTGGTGCATTCTGGACTCTAGGTGTACTTGAGCATCTAGACTGACGCAACAGGGATCAGGCGCACTGCGGTATAACTGGGCTTCCGCTTTGGCTGGTGGAGGAAAGTATACACACGGGGTACTTAAAAGGCATCTCAAGATTTACGTATACCATATGTAGCTGTCGGGCTGAGGGAGATGACCCTAACAAGATGTCAGACGGCCTCGTCAATTTTTACGACCAGTGGCGCCGTCACAAGGATGCCGTCTACCAGTCAGGAAATTTTACAGTACTTATTAAGTAGTTGTAAACATACGTGAGCGTTCACAATGTATTTCTCGCAAGCCAATAAGAGTCAGACAACCTTTTGTCTGAGTGTGTGATTACTCGTAAGTTGGGGATGGAAAAGTTTCAAAAAGTGTGACCAAATTTGCACGATGACGAATACAAATCGTATAAGGTGATGGCCTTTTTTTTGGTTGGTGACGTGATCACTTCTTCATTATTTCCCATATTTATACGACATATAAATGATCGATTTCGATGGCTTAATAAGCGTAACAAACGTGGGAGGAATAATGCAAAGTTTCTTGGCTGACTGACGTCGCCACTGTTCGCAAAGATTGACGAGGCCGCCTGGGTTTTTGTCAGGGTTATCTCCCTGCCCCCAAGGGCTACATATAGTATACGTATACCTTCAATTTACCTTTTAAGTATCCTGGGTCATCATTCCACCCACCGCTTTCACTGTAGCGGGAAGCCCAGTTATGCCACTGTGCGCTCGGACCCTGCTGTTATTGGTCTACAGATGCCCACAAGGGCACTGGTCCATGATGCACCACGTGGAAGATGATCGGAATATTACCATTATTAGAAATTGAAACTTTATAAGCATTACTCAAATCCTCAGGATCAAACAATCCCTTTTTGGTAGAAGAATGCATCAACGTGACTCACACTCACTCACGGAGGTTGACCAATAAGATTTTTTTAAATTCTTTTTTCCTTGGTTGGTTTTATCATCTACCCATCTAACACGTACAATAAACTTATACTTATCTAGAAACCATTATAATTGTAATTCTTTTACGTACGTATAAAATAACCCTTAAAATAAATTTGTTTAAAAAATATATTAAATATAAACATTACAAAAATACAAAATTATTTGTGAATTACTTTTGTACTCAATTGACTGTTGAAAAATGTTTTTAATGCTAAAGGAAACGAATGTAAAAACTATACATATTTCAAATACACATTACTTTTGCAAAAAAATAACTTTCCATCAAATGGGATTAACCCAATAATACATTTTTCTTTTTAAATACATCCAAAAAATGTGGTTTTAAACAGAACACAACTAGAAAATATTTACAATTAGTATCTGCTTTTTGTCGAAAAACAACCGTGCATGCTCTCCCAATTATCGTACAACAATTTCCACTTGCTCGCAGTCAACGTTCCCCACACTTGCAATCAATAAGGTTGACCAATAAGAACTATTCATTTTTTTACCGCTTTAGGTGGCGTAAAGCGTATGAGTTGAATTTATTGCAAACATATTATTGTTGCATTGAGTCTTCACGGCCCACTAGGGATATATTCACCACAAACACATTCTAGCAGTAATCAAACTAATATTAACGATGATTACTTATCATTGAAGCTTAGCCAACTTGCCATCACTAATCAATATCTCAGAAGATCAATTACATCCCGCATTGAATCTTTGTTACCTTTGATTGAACAGTAGAGGAAAAGGCAATCAAAAATGCTCTGTCGTTATTAAACGAATTACTACGGGCAAACCTTGACGATAGATGGATTGATTCTAACAAAATTGCCAATCTATTAGACCTCATTGTGAGTAAATACCAATTGGATGCTTTATCATTTGGTATAAATGTCAAAATTAAGCCCAACAAAATCAATTTCAATCAAGTCGAAATTGAATTTGAAATTTTTTATAATCAAATGAAAGAACATAATCCAACCAGTGCGGATTAGGAGAATTGGTTTAAATCCAAACTGGTGGACTTAGCTCATCACTACCCTACAACAGAAGCATATTGATGTTTTCAACGAGCTCATACAAAACAGTGATCTTAGACCTGATAAATGATTTGAAATAGTCATTGTGGACAAAGTTAATATGTTGGAGAGAAAAAATCGGTAGATGATGCATACCAACCAAGGGAAAGCGTTCACAAAAGACCAATAAGAGTTGGAATGTTTGTTGTGTGGCGAGGTGTGATTGTCGTCAGTTGGGATGGAAAAGTTTAAAAAAAGTGTGATCAAATTTGCATTGACGCATTACAAATCGTTAGTGCTATGTAAATGTTGATTTTCAATCTTATATACATTTTCGGGGTCAAACAATCCCCTTTTGATGAAGAATGCGCAACGTGACTCACACTCACTCACGGAGGTTATTAATAAGTTTTTTAAATTTTCCCTTGGTTGGTTTATCATCAAATCAACAAATACTTGAAGATGAGTAAAATTAAAGGCAACAGTTACAAAAGAGGTATGTGATATCCGCTATCATATCAGTTATTATAGAAGTATGCAAATTGCACATGAAGTGGACATAGAATGATGAAGGTCCCACTTGATTGGCTGTTTGTTTTGATTGGTCGGGAGGTATATAATGTCAAAATTTTCGCTTCTGCGTCATTTTTACATCGTTTTACTATGGCAGATGTTACCCAACCTACGTTGGATGATGTAGAAAAAGCTGTCAAGAAATTTGAGGATGATACGCATGCTCAATTTTTGCACATAAGATCGAAGAAAAAATATAATGAAGAACTGGAGCAACGTTATCGATATTCATTAGTCGAGTTTCATTGTAACAAACGTCAACGTAAGAAATCAGAAAGTACTTGTCAACGTATTACCAGCTACACCAATCTTTTTTATTTATGAGGACAACATACTGGTTGAAGGCGGGTTAGAAAACGGAAAATATAATGTATGCAATGCAGTGTGGGAACATGATCATGAACGGTTTAAAGAATTGGCTTCCATGTCCGCAAAAAAGCGAAGACTAACACCTGCGGAGAAGGAACAGCTAAAGGGAAAAATTGAATATATGTCCGTTACTGAGACGCAGAATTACGTGAAAACAAATTTCGGGAAGGAGTGCACGAAAAGACATGTGTACAACCTCAGAGCTCAGTTAATAGAAAAAAGTATGATTATATTTTTTGTAATGTGTAGGAGTTCCTAGTGTAAGTGAGACATTTCATAGAAAAGGGATTAGTGGCATATGATTGGAATATGGATAACACGCCTTATAACGTCAAAACTTTTGCCACTATTAACAGCGTAATTTGTATAGAACTTTTCCCGAAAAATATATGCTTTGATGCAACATACATTGAAGGTGTTATCTGTGATATTGTGTGATCTTATTTTTTGTTTTATTTTTATTTTGTATTTCGGAAGGAGATAAAATACACGGCCCTATCCCGTGAATTTTCCACCTAATTTTGCAGGATACTGATGATCCAAGTAAATTGACAAATGCATATTTTTCAATGTCAATTAGAATATCAACATTCCAAAAGTGGGTGGAAACCAAGTTATGTACTATACCTCTTTTCCAAAGTAAATAAAAAGAAAAATGAATGTAGCACAGATAACACCGCTAATATGTCCAATTATGCATTCCTCAACTTCCGGCAGTTATGATTGATTGCATTTAAACGTATGACAAACGTTGGATTCTTTGAAGACGCCGGGATGCTAATGATCCTGAGGATTTGAGTAATGCTTATAGAAGTGTCTCAATTTCCAATGTTTGATATATTCCTGACTGTTAGTCCTCCACGTGGTGCATCCTGGACTGGTTTTCAGGCATCTAGACTAATAACAGCAGGGTCAGTTGCACAGCAGGTATAACTGGGCTTCCGCTACGGCGGGTGGGTGCGAACATACACCCAGGGTACTTAAAAGGTATCTAAATGTATACGTATATCATATGTAAGCCTTGGGCTGGGAATAACCCTGACCAAAAATCAGGCGGCTGTCAATCTTCATGAACAGTGGTGACGTCACAAAGATATACGTCACCAGCCAGAAACTTTGTTATTCTTGCACGTTTGTCTACGCTTATCAAATAAAGAATATTAATTGAACATGTCGTATAAATATGAAATAAAGAGGTGACCACGTCACCAACCAAAATGAATGAATGAAGACGCCCTCACATGTCGATATTGAGGGAAGACAATACTAACCGAATATTGTCAACGTGATACAATTTAAACTGTTCCATTTGACTACAAAATTGTAGTAAATGAACACTTACTTTCGAACTTCGAAATCACAATCGCCAGGAACAATTAATGCATCGCCAGTACATGCCCTTTATTTCTTTCAATTACTTCCAATGTTTTACCAACATGCGGGGCATTATAGTATTGCCACTGAAACATTATTAAATACTATAACCTACTCTGAGCAATAGCTGTTCATTTAATTGACGCTTGACTTTTCGGCATTCAACCAATATTGGCAGCACAAATGGCCTAACGCTTTCCTCGTGGATCATTAATGTCTCTTTAAATCCAAGATATTTTTGATATATCCATGCGATGTGGCGAAGTGGTTTTGCGGTAAGAATTTGTCCTTCGAACTGAGGATAGGAAAGTTGGCAGGCTTACGATATTATGTGGGACCAACCGGCGAAAACAAACAATGGTGTGCGTCCATAGACGATGGTGGTACTCAAGACTGCGTCATGGTAACTACCTCTGCAACATGATTACTGTTATTATATAATTAATATTAGTATTATTAGATTTATTTTTGTAATAACGATAATAATTTTTTGTAACTAAGTTTTATTATTGATTCTTCTTATTATTATTATTATTGACAATTATTATTATTATTCATTATTATGATCATTAGTATAGTCAGTTTCTTAAATCCAAATATTGGCGCAATTGTGAGATAGTTTTGTGTATTCTCTTCAGCCTCACTTTGTATATATATATATATATATATATATATAAACTCCGCCTAGTTTGGATTAGAAATGATTCAATCTAGCCAGTCCCAAGCCTGGATAAAGAAGGGAGGGGTTAGGCACAAGGTTGGAAACCTGGCCTCTGTAAAGTACTGCGGAAACAATGAAAGATGACGCCATTCCGGAAACAACAACGTTTTGGATGGCAAAGTTACCAGATGACAAGGTTGAGTGAAAGCCGAAAGAAAGCGCAATCTTCAATTTGCAGAATATTTAATGCCAACGTGACTTTGTTATTGTTGTTATTGTTTTGCTGTAATTGTTGTCTTATTGCCTGTACTTATTCTTAAAGCAAAATGGTTTTGTATATATATATATATATATATATGTACACTTTTTGAAATAATCAATCTATAACTTAGATTATACATTTTGGAACACAAATCAATGAAACAGACAAAAGCATGTACTTATTTCCTGCCCCATTCTACGTGGTTGGTTTAATAGTTGTTATACGACCGTTATTGAATTCCTTAAAGTATTTCAGTTAATTCATCTATCCACCATATTGTATTAACTAGTTAAAAGTACATTAATTAGTGTTCCACACTATTTCATGCAATCGCGTTAGAGACAAACATGCAAAGTTAGAACAATTGCACAAAAAGTATGATAACAACAAAAAAAGTCAATTAATAGGTTGATAACAAAGGCGTTAATGAATATTTCAATTAATTGATACAGCATCCATTTTGGAAACAAATTATGACAGAATTTATATATCTGATACAAAACCAACATTGCTTTTGTAAATGATGCAATTTTTTTGACAAAAAAATAGAGAATCCAATTACAAGTTATTTTTTATTTATTGTGTTGGCTGATGTAGCCATTTTTTTTTTCATTATTTTCATATGTGTACATATTAACCGATGTCTTAATAAGCATGAAAAAGCGTAGAAGTATAATACGGTTTCTTACCTAATATAGACGGCATTCTTGTCACGGTGCCACTGTTCACATAGATTGACACTGGAAAGCATTACCTAATTTTTTGTTGATTAACGTCCTTACCTCATTGGCTACATATGGTATACACATAGCTTAGGATACCTTTTAAGTACCCTGGGTGTATGCTTACACCCATCCACCAAAGCAAGTCCAGATTATACCGCTGTTGTTGTTAGTCTAGAGTGTATACTTAAAGCAGAAGTCCATTTATATCGCCATACACTCAGTTCCTGGTCTATCTAGGTCTGAGGCCATGAGGGGCATGGAGACAGGATTGTTATCATGAGCACAAATCAAATCCTCACAAACATTACTTAAATCCTCAAGATTGCAAAATTTCGTTTTTATATAACAGCTCAATTCGCAGTGCGTTTCACGTGCAACCGTGACACGGTTGAATTGCTTTATTTTGCAGCACTTGACCTGTTCGGGAGCCCAATATCTCATCGACCAATGGCTAACCGAGCGCAACACGCTGAGACGCCAAAGTAAATTTTTGTTCCATCACAATTTTGGCAGCATTTTTCGATCATTCCACAATCCGTCCTACTTTTCCCAACGTTTGGGTCAATACGCCACTTTGTACACGTCGGCAGTTACCAATTTGGATCGATATTCTCCAAGTCACACGTTTTATCCCAAACGCACGGCCTTGCCTCACGAATCCCAATGACTTTTTGTCAATTAGATCCAAACACTTTTCTAAACCTGTGATATGTTTTTGTATGGTCGGTACTTTTCCCATCATGTATGTTTTAAATGTCCAAGATGACTTTTTGCTTTTTTTAATGAGTGAACAGTTGGACAAATAATGTTGGTGGCAGAATCACCTTTTCATTAATGCCAATTTTGAATAGCTTCTCGAATTCCTAGCCAAAACGGTTGTCCGATGTCAATTCAACTTGGAAGGATAAATGAAGTTTCTTGGCTAGAAGACCGCTTTCCTGCAATGACGCCAGTGTTTACAGGAGTTGACATCTATAGGGTTGACACCGGCTGACGGATTCACAAGCCTAACCGCCTACATATGGTAAATTGATGCCCTTTGAGCATCTTGGGTGTATAGTAGTACCGATTGACTGAACGGGAATCCAATGAAAGTCCAGTTATACCGCTGTACACTCGGTCTCTGCTGTTATTAGTCTAGATGCCTAGGGGCATCTAGTCAAGAATATCACCATCACTGGAAATTGAGACATTACTCAAATCATCAGAATCATTAACATCCCTAAGCATATCGATACAAAGTCTAAAAAGTCAATATTTATGTATTGCATAACAGGAACGCCAAAGTCAGTGACTTCAATCTATTTAATATTTACCAATTCGTTGTCCACATACCATTGTAGCAAAATAATTGTTTGCTGTCAAGATGGCCTAAGGCATTGGCCCGGTACTAAATTCTGACCATTGATGGGTTTGCTGAATGTTCATGTACTGGAAAATATTCTCGGTAAAAACTAGAAAAGTTGGTTCCGAGTTTGCATAGTATCCCGAACTCCTATGCGAAGAGGTCATCAGATGCAAATTGAACTTAAGGAGGGTGGAATCAAGGTTCTTGGCTAACAGACCGCTTCCTTGCCGACGACACCAGTGCTCACAGGAATTAACAAGGCGATTCTCGGAGAGGATTTGGCGTTGACAAATCCAGAAGTCTAGTTGGCTACATATGGTAAATGGGTACTTTGAGAGACCTTTTAAGTATCTTAATTGAATGCTAGCACCCATTCATTGGGAGGGAATCCGGTAAAAACCCAGTTGTATCGCTGCTATGTGTCTTAGTCCATAATGTACTATGTGAAAGAGGAACAGTCCGGAATATTACCATCATTGGAATGTGAGATTTTACATGTATAACTCGAATCTTCAAGATTATTAGCATCCGTAAAACATTCAAGTAGTAAAACGCCGGGGTGGTCTAGCGGTACAGCGCTCGAATTCGGACCTCGGTGGACATGGGTTCGAATCCCACCACCGGCACTAAAATGCGGGCCCACGTTCGGCTTCGCTAAAATGTCCACTGCTGAAAAATGTTTCTCGTAAAACATTCAAAGTAGCAAACATAAAATTAAAAATTAAATTAAATTAATTAAGTAAAATAAAGTGAAAACATTTTAATGATTATATACTTTCTTATTTTACATTTTACACCTCAGATCAACACAGATCAGGGACAGAGTGCCCAACTGTAAACCTGGCTCTTTTATATCAATACTTCCAAGGTACGTATACGTATGCCATATTTAGCTATTAGCATAGGGAAAATAACCAAATTGCCTTGTTAATAATGCTAAACGATGGCGCCGTCACAAGGACAATATTAACCAAGAAATTCCATTATTTTCCCCAACGTTTGTCCCATCACATTTCTAATCATTCAATATGTACAAATGCGGAAGTAATTAAGAGGCGAGTCTGTAACCACTGTGAAAAGTCACAATGTATTGTTCAATTCAAGTGTTGATATTGAATCAGCAGATTAAGAGTTGTCGGATTAGAATTGTCAAATTCACTTGAATAATAAATCCACTTGGTTTCAGTTAACCAAGAGCACTGTACCGCTGTTTCACATCCTTATTTGGAGTTATCAGCAGTGCATACATATCAAGTTTTACACACACATGAACTTGTATCCACGCCCTATCTAGTCTCAGGCCAGCGCCTTAACCCCCTAAGCTCCGGGTGGTTAAACTTGATCCTGTATGTTCATTATCTATAGCAAATATGATCAATTCTAATCGCCCAGTGTCCTCAAATGCTGCTACGTTACTACTAGTTTAACGAGCAAGCGAGTGATCCCTTTCACTACGACTTTACTATTTGCATCAATTGAATTAGTCCAAAAACAATTACTTTCTATTCTAGTCTTATATTTATGGTAGCTCCAAAGGCTTAGGTCAGTTGGACCACAGTACATCTTCGTCGAACCAATCATATCAATCGAATACTCGGCCTGGTGCCAATTCTATCCAATCAACAAGCAACACAACCCAGTTGTATTTTGCCAGCCTCAAACATATTCCGCCTATCGTAACTGCTATGGATAGTCTTTGCTGGCTGGCTAAAAAAGTTGGACCGGTTTTGACAATTAAATATTTAGTCAAAAATACGTTGACTACGCTCATTTTTTGTTATTATGTGCGTTTTATTATATAATCGGTTGCTTAAATGCTTGGTAAGTAGTATGTAGCTTCAAAGGCTCAGGTCAGTCGGACCACAGTACATCTTCGTCTGACCAATCATGTCAATTGTATACTCGGCCTGTTTCGACCAACGATGGTGCCAATTCTATCCAATCAATAATTAATAAGACGCTGTAGCTTTTTGTCTACGAAACTACACCCATCTACGAAAGGATGACATCAGATAAACTACTGTGCCCTTCGTCTTTACTCTTCTCCCCACTTAAGAATACATCCAGGATGAACCACATGCAGTTATTCGGGATGACACCACCGTTAAAACGAGAAACTCCTTAAAATGAGGATAATTGTCACCATTCAAAACGTTCCACACGCACACAACTAATTAGCTAAAAAAATCGCATTAATCAAAAGTTATGTGTATATTTTTGAAAAAAAAAACAATTACTTTGTCATTGAATAGTTTTTAAATAAAATTCTTTTGTCTTGTGATCGTTTAAGTGCTACATAGCTATTCATTATACATGTGCTCAATATGCATAGTTTTTAAAATACGATATTCATCATACGTGTAAAAGCTAAAACAATTCGGAACTTGGAAAAAGCAATTTTTAAAAATTATCTGTATTACTCATTTTTAGGGGCACAGGCTTTATGCTACCTAAAAGTAGATAATTTTTATTAGTCAATTTTACTGTTTGTAAGTGTGGGGAACGTCGGTGCATGTGTCCGTGGTCAGGGATTGAAAATGTGACTTGTATATAAGATAAAATGTTGTGTGGTCATTGCATTTTACAACGAAACTTTCATGGAGCAGCTGTTACGTTGACTGCAAGCGGGTGGAAATTGTTGTACAATAATTGGGAGAGCACACACGGTTATTTTTCGACAAAAAACAGAAAGGAAAATTACAGATATTAATTGTAAATATTTTCGAGTTGTTTAAAACCACATTTTTAGGTGTATTTAAAAAGAAGACTGTATTATTGGTAAATGATAAAACCCACCAAGGTAAAAAGAATTAAAAAAAATTCTATTGGTCAATCTTCGTGAGCAAGTGTGAGTCGCGTTGGTGCATTCTTCTATCAATAGGGGATTGTTTGACCTTGAAAATGTATATTAGGTGGAAAAATCAATATTTACATAGCACTATACGATTTGTACTGCGTCATCGTGCAAATTTGGTCACACTTTTTTGAAACTTTTCCATCTCCAACTTACGAGTAATCACACACTCACAACAGGTTATCTAACTCTTATTGGTTCCTTTTTTCGCAACGCTTTCCCTTGGTTGGTTTTATCATCTACCGTATTATTTGGTTAATCCCATTTGATGAAAAGTTATTTTTCGCAAAAGTAGTTTTTTACATTGGTTTCCTTTAGAGTTAAAAACATTTTTCGACAGTTAATTGAGTACGAAAGTAATCTACAAATGATTTTGTATTTTTGTAATATTTTGTGTAATGTTAATATTTAATAAATTTATTTTTGGGTTATTTTATTCGTACGTAAAAGAATTACGATTATAATGGTTTCTAGATAAGCATAAGTTTATTGTACGTGTTGGATACACTCATATTTTATATAATTTTAGAATTCAAGTTTTATTAGCAATGTGTTTATTTCTTTTATGATGTGGTCATTAGTCGTTATTTACAGGGTCCAAAATGGTACTCGTCAGTGAACTCTTAGTTTTCAATTTTTGTTGTTTTAACTTAAGCATGTAGCTATATTGACGCAATATTAATATGTATAGATGGCTTATATTTTTGATAGTACCTAGTTGCTAAAGTAAATGTGTACTTCCCATTACACCTTTGTGATAACGATTCAGACAAAGATGTAAAATCATGATCACCTAAATACTTATGCATTTTTTTTAATTCACAGAACATGAAAGTTGCATGCTGCCGTACAATGATTGATTACATTCATATAACACTAAGCTTAAGTGTAACCGAATATCGAAGGGAATTGAACACATACTAATATAATATACGATAATAACATTAAGTTTTTCACATTACTTGTACACTTATTAATCGTAGTTGTACGTTGGATTAACTCACCGTATTATCAATGTATGGTTTAACTTTACAGATATTAAGTAGAAGCTAACTGTACTATTGATGTAATCGAATTGCATTCCAATCCTGTGCACTAGTTACAATTGTAACATGAAACGATATAACTTGTAAAATACAATTTTTGTCTCAGTTAATGAAATTCTAGTGCTTACAACTTGGAACAGTTTAATAGAGAAAACATTTATTTTCTAGAAAGACATTGGTTGCATTAATAGATATACGAATTTAAATCATTCTGTGTTCATCAATCTAAAAAATATCTAATGACAGAACAGTGTAGGTGCAATAGATAAAAGGATTTTTGTCAAAATCAATTCACGTTCGTGTTGAGCACATCTAAATTGTACAAAAGCGCTGTTTATAAATTATATTAGCAGCAAAAGTAAAATATTTTATACAATGCTAATCTAGGTTACAAACAAGAATACTGACATTTTAAAAATAAGTAAATTCGTTACTTCAAAATAACTTAGATTATAAAATATGCACACATATAAATACATTTTTTACAATATTTTAGGGATCATTCACTGTGTACCAGCATTTTCTCAAAACTTTTATTTTTAAGTAACTAATTTGTGTTTTCAAATTTTTTAAACTATCAATATTCTTGTTTTTGACATGAAATTAGAATTTTATATTGATATTGATATAAAATTAATTTTTTTATGGAATATTTGACTAAGACAACACTTAAAAAAGGTTTTGTACAATTTAGATGTGCTTAATAAATAGTGACACAAAAACAGATGGATTATTTTACATTGATTTTAACAGCTATCTGTTCATTTACTATATACATTTATGTACCGATTTATACCAATATATTGGTAAGACTAAAAATGCCAGTTCACTTATATGGAACTTATATTGTAACAAAAATAAACATAATTTGTGAAATATGATCGCTTGATCCAGTTTATTATAAGCATCAGTAAACTAGAAACCTCGATAATACTGTCCTCACAAATAATACGTCACAATTAAGAAAAAACATTTTAAAAAATTGATAACATCTTTAATGATAATTTTTAATTTAGCATTTATTCACAATTGTTTTTCTTTTCCTACTTTTACCCTAAAAATAATGCAATTTTTTATTAATTACCGTTTTCAGTTGCTACTCTAATTTGTAAATTTTGCAATTTAATGTTCATTGACACTGTCGCGTGTATGACGCAATGAAGTATAAGAATTTCCTGATCTATGCTCAGCGTGTAGCTATGTCGATGTAATACAAATGGCTTATATTTTTGAAATAACCTCCATTGGCCTACATCAACTGCTGCCACCCTTACTACACTTTCACAAAAATTCCTGTCCTCATTAGTCTATCTTACTTTATTCTCGTGAGTTCAATTTTTACCAACAATGTTTTTGGGTACCGTCCTAGTGAAAGCGATAACTACTCACTTGTTAAACCAGTAGCAACGTAGACGCATTTGAGGACGCTGAGCAATTAGAATTGATCAGATTCACTATAAATTTACAGGACCAGGGTCATCCACTCGTAGGTCAGTGATTAAGGCGCTGGGCTGTACAGTGCTCTTGGTTAACTGAAACCAAGTGGGTTTATTATTAGTCAAATGAATCTGATAAAACCTCTTAAAAAAACTATCAATTAGATTGCTAACAGGTTTTTATACTATATTTAACATTATATATATATATATATTAAAATGCTTGAAACAATAGTGTTTCTCGCAAAAATTACAATGATAATATAATAACAATAACACCAACAAGAATAATAATCATAATAGTTACCAGAATATTAACATGAATGATGTAATAATAATAATGCTGGAGTAGGAGATTTGAGTTTCCACATTGTCCATAAATGTAAAACAACTTTCCTATACAATTAGAAATACTAAAAGGATCAAACTGTTCTCAACCCGATGGACAAACTCCTACCGTAAAACCACTACGCCGTATCGCATGGCATATAGCAATGAGCATTTAACCATATTCCAAGTTCACCCAATATCCCATAATTTACGAAAAAACAAATTAACTGCCAGCAATAGATAGGAGAATTATTGAATTGCAAAATAAGGGTTGTTATTATTTTAATAAATTGGCAATGTTGAACATAGCAAGACGCTCTCATTTGTTAATCATGTTGCATAATTGTGTTCAAAGGTGTACCTCAGATGAACTGAAATCTTTTGGTGTTGAATAGAAACACTTTTGGGTTTCCTATACAGCTGGCGATGCTAAAAAAAGCTATATCCACCAACCCTCCTTAATCCAAAGATATAAGCCTTCCTGTAAATCCACTTGTCATAAATATCCTAAATGTGCCCTATTTGCAAACTATACAAAAATAAGGTAATATTTTACCCAATATCTTACATAATAAATCAAGCGAAAATAAAATACACTGTTCAGAAATTGTTTATATATTAAATACAAGTATAAAAAAAGACATCACAATTAGAAATGTTGATCGATCACAGTTAGGTACCCCAATCTCTACTTTTTCGTCCCATCGTCTTCCGGTTGATCGCGATTCGCACGTTCAAACTCGTGTTCGGTTAGCGTATAGGCTGGACGATAGCCTACACAACCGTCTGAAGTTTCATATCGCAATTTTGGATTGGGATGTGTATCTTCCATCGTTCCAATTGACGTGTATCTATTCAAATCAGTGAAATAGATGGATGGTGGTCACACGTATAAATAATTTGGTCAAATGGTACAGCGCTGGAATCAAACTTGGATGGATTCGAGTACCACATTCGGTACTAAATGCCGAAAAGTATTTCTCTTGATGTACTCAAGTAACAATAAGGAAAATAAATCGATAAAAGGAGGTAGATTCTGGTAGTCAATAAGGTCCCTTGGGAGCTCAGGTTGGCTGAATGGTTTCTACTATAAGCAGTCGCTATTTATCACTATTTGTGTCGGAGTAGTCTAGCGGTACAGCGGTCGATTTGGACATCGGGGTTCGAATCCCACCACCGGCACTAAATGTGGGTCCACGTTTGTCTTCGATAAAATATCCACTGCTAAAATTTGCACGTTTCTCGTAAAACATTTATAGTAGTAAAAATAAATAAATAAAAACTATCTGCTCTGATAAATGCAATAAATAGTGCGAGTCTTTCAGATGTTTTGAATGACCAATGTACAAAATCGTAATATTCTTGTGGATCCTTAATAATCAGTTGTCAACTAAAGATTATCTATACCAATGTGAACTCCACCGTAACCGATTAAAGCACAAGGTTGGCAACCTGACCTCTTTAAAAAACCAGTTATCATTGATCAGTAACAAGAGGACACTATTCGATCGAACTACGCCAAAATGGGATTCGGTTGACAATGGAATGAATGCGAAGGTCGAATAAAACTTTAATATTCGACATGGAACGAATATGAAAAATCGATAATCTTTGCTGTTATTATTATTCATTAAAATAAGGATAGATTTATGTGCTTTGCTCATCGAAAAGTAAATCTTAATTTTGCAATTGTTCACAATCGAGCAATCGAAAATTAAGAGAAGTAGAAAAACCCCGGGGTGGTTCAGCGGTACAACGCTTGGCCCACTAAATGCAGGCCCACGTTTGGCTTCGCTAAAATGTCCACTGCCAAAAGATGATGAGTTTCCCGTCAAAACATTCAAATTGGCAACAAAAAAAAACAATAAAATACGAATTTTAAAAATACTTGGGTACAAAAAAAAGGTTTATCCCCGTATTCACACAAATTGATGTAGACGGAAAGAAATAAACGCAATACATTTTGTGCAACAATTTCTTTTCGATGATGATGATTATTATTATTACTTGAATTCTTTATGTGAAAAATGTTTTAGCAAGTGAATATTTTATCAAAGCAAAGTGCAAGCTGTCATTATAGTGCCGATGATAACACTCCAAACCTATACCTGCCCAAGTTCGAATCAAGTGGTGTATCACTGAATCACTCCGGCAGTTAATAATAACATGCAAATAAAAAGTACAATGTCCAAGTTCGAATCAAGTGGTGTATCACTGAATCACTCCGGCAGTTAATAATAACATGCAAATAAAAAGTACAATGTCCTTCTTGGAATGGATGTTGCTTACTAGTCATTAAATCATTATTTATATGACACATTAAACAATTAAGCGTAACAAACGTAGAAAAATAACAAGCTTTCCTGGCATCATTAGGACGGTGCTAAGATAAACAAGATTGTCTGTCCGATTTTTGTCAAGGTTATGTCCCTTAGCCCAACGGCTACATATGATATGCGTATACCTTGAAATACCTTCTAAGTATCCTAAGTGTATGCATGTACCCATCCGTCTAGGCAAAAGCCCAGTTATACCGCTGAGCAGTCGGTCCCCGTTGTTATTTGTCCAGATGGGAATGGATACTACATAAAGGAGGAAGAGTGAGGAATATGATCATTATCGGAAATTGAGACTTTATAAGCATGACGCAAATCATCAATGATCATTGATATTTCAAAAATCGAACCCAGAAGTCCCACGTGATAAGCAGGAATACTGGCCGCTATACTACCCTTGGCTATGATTGATATTTTGCTTAATCCGATTCCATGTTGAGTGTATTACAACCTCATATATCCATTTTCAAATCTATTAATATTAATTTACACTCTAACTCTGATTTTATTTGTAATAGTAATAACAAATATGAATGCAAAATAAATTAGACAAATGTAGAAACATTTGGATTTGTATGTTAATTGTTTCATCAGTCTGTAAACAATTTTTGTGATAGACAATTTAACAGAATAATTAAAAATTCATCATACTACATGTGTTATCAACAATCACTTATAGTGTAATATAAACAAGTGTTGTAATACGTATATTTTCTTATTTATATATTAGATAAACAATTGTGTTTCTAATAGAATAATCATTTGTTTATTTATTTTTACCACGCGGATGTGACAGTTAGCAATGTCACTACCATTAGAAATCAAGATTTTACAGGCATTGTTCAAATAATCAGGATCATTTGGCATCCTAAAGTCGAGACTAATATAAATCAAAAACTGAGTGGACAATATTACAGGGGCTAAACTGGGTTTTGTCACAATAAACTCTAATTTTTCAATTAAATTTAAAAAAATTGTTTTCTCAAAAAAAAAATGATACAGGCTATCAATAAGTAAAGTAAATTGTTTTTTTATTATATTAAAGGGTTTTGGATCTCTTGGATAAATAGTATTCAAATGAATAATGGTAATGGTTACACTTAAAATTTATATACGTTTTAACTTAAATTACAAACAAAATGATTATTTCTTTACATACATTTAATTTATAGCAAATCAATTAGTTTTAAAAATGTGTATATAGATAAAATTTTAAATAGTTTATGTAAAAACATTACAGAAATAGGTCAACTATTTGGTAGGTGATAAAACCAACCAAGGGAAAAAGAATTTCGAAAAATCCTATTGGTCAACCTCCGTGAGTAAGTGTGAGTCACATTGGTGCATTCTTCTATCAAAAGGGGATTTCTTGACCTTGAAAATGTGGTAGATGATAAAACAAACCAAAGGAAAAAGAATTTTATAAAATCCTATTGACCAACCTCCGTGAGTGACTGATTGTTTGACCTTGAAAATGAGGTAGAAAAATCAATATTTACATACGATCTGTATTGCGTCATCGTGCAAATTTGGTCACACTTTTGTGAAACTTTTCCATCCCCAACTTACGAGTAATCACACACTCATACAAAAGGTTATCTGACTCTTATTGGCTCCTTCTATCGCAACTTTTCCCCCTGGTTGGTTTTATCATCTACCATATTTGACTGCCATTTTTGAACACAACGTTTACACCACCTTTTTCGAGAAAAAAATAAGAAATTCCTAATGGTGAACATTGATCATTGGAGGTATGTGGCACGTTGGTGCGTGTCTGTGGTCAGGGATTGAAAATGTGCCTTGTATATAAGATAAAAATTTGTGTGTGCACTGCATTTTACAACAAAAATTTTGTAAAGCGTTTGTTTCGTTGAGCAGCTGGAAATTGTTGTACGAGATTTGAGGAAGCAAACACTGTTGTTTTTCGATAAAAAGTTTTAGTCTGTGCAAATACAATGATGGAAAGCAAACAGATTAAGGCCAGTGTTTATTCAGTGGCGTTAAAAACTGTATAAAGTAGTGACAACAGTAATTGCGGAAATACCTATCGTTTCTTATGCTTTAACTGTTCACGTTTATAATTGGATGATAAATGCATTATGACTTGAGTAAAGAGAAACCTTTAACTACTATAAAATAGATTTATAAGAAGTAACATCTACTAAGATAATTGTTGATAATGTTGAGCACATCTAAATTATACAAAATCATTATTTATGTGTTATCTTAGCAGTAAAAGTAAAATCTTTTATATATTTTATACAATTTAGGTTAAAAACAAAAATATTGACATTTTGAAAATATTGAAAAACAAGCAAATTCATTACCTCAAAATAACTTCTATTATAAAATATGCATACAGGGGCTAAAATAGGAGCTGTCAAAATTAGCATATTGAAATTGATTGACTTTCCTTACATCACTTAAGCATATTAGGCACATCAACATTTTACTAAAATAAGCATTAAACATCACATTAGCAATATCAATATTCAAAACACTAAAAATATTTTCTTTTTGCAAATAGCATTATCAAATTTACGCTTAGACCAAAAACCCAGAATTTACACATTTCGACAACATGAAAAAACTACTACATTATTTGCTTAAAAATAAATTATATTATAAAATATGTATATATCTATAAAGCAGACATCACCAATTGTCCAAAATTAATAATTCAAGGGATAACCATGCTTTGCGATAACTTCTTTTAACCGTCTTGGGTAGGAATCGACCAAATTATTGATATATTCTTGTGGAATTCGATTTTCTAACACATAATTAATTTTTCTGACAGTGTGCCTCGATTTTCTGTCCGATTCACCTCGCGTTTAAGATAACTGAAAAAAATTTTCAATTACATTGAGATCCGGGCTGTATGGAGGCAATTGAACAAAGCTCAGCTTTTTGCTATTTAAAGAATCCTTCGTCTAAACAATAAAAAAATCCGTTAATTTTTAGATTATGATAAAAACCAAGTTACCTTTTTGGATGTATGCACTGGAGCATTATCTTGAACAACCACTAAATGCCCTGAAGCATTTTGTCGTAGTTCAGACTTGAAAAATTCCTTAAAAATAGCTACAAATTCTGAGCTGTTTAGATGGCTACTTGTTTGGCTCCATTTTGGTAGTTGCCCGTACTTGATTCCAAAATATCCATGAAGACATGATGAATGTGCAACTTTTTTAACAATGCAATTGTTATCTTGAGGAAAATCTGGACCACAGATGACCGTGGACTGCACTGCCCATGGTTCATACTTCAAAGCACACTCGTCAGTAAAAAAAACTGATCTCCAAAAACATAATTGACGGTTTTCATACGTTTTTGCAAATTCCACACGTTTTTTCTCTGTTCTGCAGTTAAAGGAAACTTTTTTAACGTTTTCCTTAACTGCAGATTGGCCGATTTCATCCGATTACGGATAAGTGAATATGAAAAATTAGATAATTCTTCTTTTTGAATTTGTTGAATTGGCTTCATTCTGTTTCTTTTTAATTTGGTAGTAATAAACGTGTCATCTCGTTTACTAGTTGATGGTACAGGTCCTGTTCCTGGTGTTTTTGGACGTGTATGATCTTTTAATACACGGTATACAGTTCTTGTACTTATTTCAAATACATCCGCAATTTCATCAACAGTCAAACCCAATTTATGAACCTTTTTGATTTGTCTGTAATTTTTAGCACTTAAGAAATAGTTTCCACTATTTAAACTCATTGTAATCACACAAGATAAATGTTCAAAATTGTGCCAAGGTCAAAAGTTCAAATTTAATATTAGATAGGTTAATAAAACAAAAATGAAAGGTAAAGTAATTAAAAATAATCTTTGATTTTTTCACACCATAATTAATGTTAAATTTTCAATACATATAAAATATGAAAACTGATCAATTTTTTTATATATAGTGTATGAAGTGACGTGTGCTGGGTTATGTAAACACTTATAAACTTATGTAAACAAAATTATTTTTTTTAATTAGTGTTGCGTAATCTATTTATGTTTTTAGCTTTATATGTATAAAATTTTTAAGTGTAACTATCACCATTTACCCACTTGAATGCAATTTATCCAAAAATTCCAAGACACTTAACTATTTATAATTATAAAAAAGTGAAAACACAATTAACTTTAAGTATCGATAGTCCATATTATTTTAGCATAATTACTTAGTTGAAAAAAATATAACTTTCAAGTTAAAATAGCACAAATTAAAAAATAAGAGTTCACTGACAAGTACCATTTTAAACCCTGTACATACATATATATAACTATTTTAGGCATTATTCACTGTTTGCCAAAATTTTCTCAAAGCTTTTATTTTTAAGTAACTAATTTGCTTGTTTTCAAATTTTTTAAACTACAAATATTCTTGTTTTTGACCTAAGTTAAAATTTTATAGTGATCTTGATATAAAATATTTTACTTATACTGCTAAGACAACGCTTAAAGAATGTTTTTGTACAATTTAGATATGCATAATAAATAGTGACGCAAAAGCAGATTGACTATTTTACATTGATTTTAACAGCTGTCTGTTCATTTACTGTATACATTTTTGTGCCGGTTTATACCAATATATTGGTAGGACTAAAATGCTGGTTCAGTTATACGACACTTATTACATTGTAACAAAAACAGATATAATTTATGAAATACGATCCCTTGCCCCAATTTATTATAAGGGTCAGTAAACCAGATGCCTCGATAATATTGTCCTCACAATAAAAACACATTTAAAAAAATTGATAACATCCAGTTTAATACTAATTTTTAATTTACCACTTATACACAATTGCTTTTCTCTTCCTACTTTTACCCTGGAAATAAAGCAATTTTTTATTAATTACCGTTTTTCAGTTGCTACTGTAATTTGTAAATTTTGCACTTTAACGTTTATTGACACTGTATCGCGTGTGTGACGCAATGAAATATAAAAGTTTCTGATTTATGCTCAGCGTGTAGATATGTCGACGTAATATTAATATCTTATATTTGTTGGTACCTAGGTGCTAAAGTAAATGCATACTTTCCCGTTGTACTTTTGTGTGAGAACTATTCAGACAATAATGACGTCATTTATTTCAACAAACAAATTTTCTTAAAACCAAATACTCCAAAAAAAATTTGAAAAATAATTCTTTAATTTATTTGCCATTACTGCCTGTTGATCAAAAGCAATTTATAATTACCTCTCTACTATATTAGAAAAAATACACTTTTGGGTCACACACTCACGAACATTTTCTATCCACGACTCTTTCTTATTGGTTCAATTTTCACTACAAATTTTTAGAGGTGGTAAAAACCTTTTGCCCCTTTTTGTGGTAAATAATAAAACCAACCAAGGTAAAAAGAATTTTAAAAAATTCTATTGGTCAATCTTCGTGAGCAAGTGTGAGCCGCGTTGGTGCATTCTTCTATTAAAAGGGGATTGTTTGACCTTGAAAATGTTTATAAGGTGGAAAAATCAATATTTACATAGCACTATACGATTTGTATTGCGTCATCGTGCAAATTTGGTCACAGTTTTTTGAAACTTTTTCATCCCCAACTTACGAGTAATCACACACTCACAACAGGTTATTTAACTCTTATTGGCTCCTTTTTTCGCAACGTTTTCCCTTGGTTGGTTTTATCATCTAACTTTTTTGTTTATTCGAACTGTAAACTTTTAATTTGACCAATCAGCAGCGAGAGTGAGATAATCTTTTGTGAGTTGGAGATAGAATAGTTTCTAAATGTGTAATCAACTTTGCACGATTTACTCACACGATGACGCAATACAGTACGTCTAGACCAATAAACCTACCCAACGTCGTACAATCCACAATAGGGCAACGAAAGTGATCGCAAAAATGTCCACACATCACTGTAAGACCAGTCCAAAATGGGATTGATGCGGTATACTTGAGGCCAGCCAGGGTCAGTTATAACCATCGACGTGAGATTACCTAAAACCCCCAAAAAATAAAAGTATTTGTCGATAATTCTGGGCATTTCTCTTGCTGCAAATAATGATAGAGAAACAAATGAATTTCAATATCTAACTTTTTAGTGATATGTATGCCCTGCCCTCCCTCCCATATAAATACACGACATCTGTGGCAAGTTTGATTTATAAAAAATCAATTTATTAAACATTGTACCAATTACTGTAATTAGTAAATTTTTTCTCAATAAACAAACAAACAAACACCACTTTTTTGCGATTCGTAAGTTGTAATCACTTGATCGTTGGTTTTTAAAAACTGTAGCATACATATATATTTGTGTCGAATTGATAATGTTTTAACATAATGGAATAAATATTGATCCTAGTTTGTTTGCGTGTTGCTATTACAATTTATGCGGGGTAACAACCTAAATCTAAATTTTCCCACTTAATAACCATTATACAACGTCCGTCTACTTGCCATCATCGCAAGTCGTCAAACAAAATTGACAAAAATCCACACCACGTCATGTGCGATCCGGTTCAAAGCTTCGCTACATGTTCACTTGGTGGAAAAATGGCGTTCCCTGTTCGAGTAGCAACAACCAAATGCCGCTAATAATTTCACCGTAGCCGGGCCGACAAAGGAAAGATATTGGAGTGCAAGATTAGCAACCTGGACTGTGAAAGTAATGCCAAAAAAAAACAAAACGAGAATGCCATTTCAATAAAGTGCGGCAAAGAAGTGAAAGCAGCAGTATGATTGCGATGACGGGGTTTGGTAAAATCCGAATACAAATTCCAATGTTTAACATGTACAAGCTTTGAAGTCAGAAATTTTAATGTACAATCATATAGAAAAATCTCGTTACCCCCGTGTACTTTAGAGCAAAAAGGTTTTGAAATGAATAAATAAATAAATAATAATAATAATAATAATAATAAGTATCCCCTTTTTGTATATATATATATATATATATTAAAATTGTATGTTTGTGACTGACGAGAATATGCGAAACAAATTTATCTCACAGTTTACGTCTTCTATTATTTATACAGGGAAACCAATGTTTTAAAAACGATTATTTATTTACATAATTTTGCAAGTGTTTGTGTAACCTAGCACACGTTACTGCATACATCTAATGTATAGTAAATTAGTTAGTTTTAAAAATTTTTGTGTGTATATAAAATTTAACATTAATTATGGTCTGAAAAGATTGTAGAAAATTTTTAAATACTTGACCTTTCATTTTTGCTTTATTGACCAGTGAAACATTTTAATTTTACCCATTAACCTTAATTTTGAACATTAACGGTAGTTGATTGCAATGACTTTTCGTTAACTGCTAAAAATTAAGAACAAATAAATAAAATATAATTTTGGTTTAACTATTGAACGAATTGCAGATTGATTTGAGGTAAGTATAAGGATTGTATACAGAGTTTTAAAGGATTATGCACATCTAAAAACAACAGGAACTGGATCTGTACCATCAACTAGTAAACGAAATGATTTGTTTATAATTAATTACAATAAATTGAAAAGAAAAAGAATGAAGACCATTAAACAAATACAAAAAGAGAGATTAGGTAATTTTGTCATATTCATTTATCCGCAATCGAATGAAATCAGTCAATTTTGCAGTTAAAGAAAACGTTTTAAAAAGTTCACTTAGCAGCACAACATAGAAAAAGACGTGTGAATTTTGCAGAAATGTATGAAAACCGTTCAGGTTGTTTCTGGAGATTGATTTTTTTCACTGACGTGTGATTTAAGGGACCAACCATGGATAGTGCAGCCTACGGCTACTTGTAATTCCGATTTTCCTCAAGACTACAATCACATGGTTAAAGGAGATTGCGTATCCATTATGCCATCACGAATATTGTGGAATTAAGTTCGGACAACTACCAAAAATAGAGTCAAAGAAGTAGCTACTTAAGCAGCTCAAAATTTATAACCATTTTCAAATTTTTTTAAAGACTGAACTACGATAAAAATATTTAGTGGTTATTCAAGATAATGCTCCAGCGCGTATGTCGAAGAAGAGAACGTGCTTTATATAATAATGTTATGCCTGAGTGTTGGACGGATTAGTGTTCAACTGAGCTACTTATTGTCTGAATACTTTAACTTGCTAACTTGTTAGGCCCAGAGATCAAAACAAGAACTCAAAACAAGTCTAGACCAGAATCAGATATTCCAAATTACACATAACATATATATAGGAGTGGGCTTGATATCCACTCAACTGGCTGTCCGTCCCACACACAGACTTCATTATGATTAGTCCGATGAGTCACTTATCGATCGTGGTTCGGTGTCGTCCTAACATATAATTTAAAATTTAAACCATTTTTATTGTTTAGACTAAAGATTCTTTAAATAGCAAAAAACTGAGTTTCATTTAATTGCCCCCATACAGCCCGGATTTCAATGTAATTAAAAATCTGTTTATTTATTTTAAACGAGAGATGAATTGAATAGAAAATCAAAGCACGCTCAAAGAAGAAATTGATTAGGTAAAAAAATCGAATTCGACAGGATTATATCAATAATTTACCAGTTCACTTGTAGTTGCGGTGACAAGTACATTGGTCGGACAATGCATCGCTTATCTGATCGGGCTAAAGAACACATTCTAAACTGGATCAATAATAGGTCAAACGGAAGTGAACACTCATCCACATCCTCCATATTACGTCACTTACTACAAACTAAACATCAAATCAACTTTAAAAATTGTTTTATAGTGCTAATTATTTCTCCAGCTTCGAATATGTTAAAAATTCTCGAACCTGTTTATATTCACACATTGAAACCCGCTTTGTGTGCACAAAAACAGTTCGTCGCTACATTGAACTTAGCTTGGTCGTAATGATTGTGTGTGCATGTTTGTGAGTTGTACTAATTTAAATGTTATCTGTACCCCCCTTTTTTGTATATATATATACTAAAATGTTATGTTTGTGACTGACGAGAATATACGAAATGAATTCATCTCACAGTTTACGTCTTCTTATATTTTTATTTGGAATTATAAAGGCAACTCAATGCTTTAAATTTGGTTAATTCCTACCAAAAGTAGTAATATTAATAGTAATAATAATAATAATAATAGTAATAATAGTAATATTAATAATAAATGTAATATTAATAGTAATAGTAGTAATAATAGCACAATAGGGAACGAACCATTTACGTATTCATACAAAAAATTATTTTTGTCTTTAGAATGCATTATTTACCATTTTAAAAATAATAATAAATTTTTACATTTTATAAAACTTGTTTTGAACAGTTATTTTAAATCAACAATAATAAAAACAATAACTACCTGCAATATTCAAACTGAAATTATTTCGCAATGGAAAATTTAAATTGTTTTAATTTGTAATATATCTATTTATTTATTTATTATTTTGAAATTATTATTTCTTTGAAAACAAACATTATTTTTTCTAAAAATATAAACAAAGAATTTTGCACTAAGCATTTGATTGTTCAAATAAAAACAATTTAATGTAATTTTTAAAATCCTTGATTTGATAAAAATTGGTACAATAAAAAATACCTAATTAAATGAATAAGGTCAATGTGGCCAGTTAAAGAATTTTGGTAAAATTTGGGGTAATTTTGTCTGGTTTATTCTATCAATGGGATTACACTAAATTGTTATCATCCAATGAAATTAAATTATATCAAATTTTATATTAAACACGGCATGGCGTTTAGTAAATCTTGAAAATTCGTAAAATAAACGTGTTTAGTGTATAAAATGTTTTTGTAAATAAAACATCTTCCCAATTATATATAAATGGACTAAATGGATCTACAAGTAAAAAGTATATTAATCTTACTAGTACAAAATTAAAAAGAAATTAAATCATAAAATTGAAGGAAGTAAAGAAAGAAAATTTTGAAAACCTTTAATATTGGATTTCTAAAAATGCATAAAAGTGCCGAAAACGTTTTGTAATTTGGAATAATTTATATTCTATTTAGCTGTACACAAAGATTCAGATTAATGGAGTTTACCAAAATGTATAAAAATGATCTTCAATGAGTTTAGAAGAAGATAAAATTGAAAATGTATGTGCTGTTATGTAAGGAGTTCGCATTCGACATTTCAAAGTCAAGTGTAGTGTGGATTTTGCTAACGGTTACATTTTTTGCAAAATAAGTTGTTTACGTGTTTTATCTACATAAATAATGTGCTAGGAAGGGTTTGGAGTTACAAAAATGGGTTTGTACAAACAGTAAAAAATTAGCAAATTTTTCTTTAAAATTATTATAGTCATAATTTTATCCAGATGTCTCAAAGGATTTAAAACGTTCAAAATAATGCTCCGGTGTACATTTACAAAATGGTAAGGTACTTTTCACTATAACTTACAATTTACTATATGTTTGACCTATTTAGATTGCAAAAACCTTGTTAAACAAAAAACGAACCTCCGTACATTTGATCCTCAAAAACCCGGTATTGTTATTAATTTCATGTTTGGTTCTTAACGTATTACTTATTGAGAATGTTGTTGAAGATATTATTAAGGATTATAGAATGCTAATGAACTCGAGGATTATGTATTTTGGTTAATACTCTTTTAAACGAGTTATGTTTTTGATTTAAGTTTTAGTAAATGGTGGAATTATGCTTTATTGCAAGAATAGATGTTGTTGTATATTATAACTAGAAATTATTTTTGCGAATAATATTACTTCATGTGTATTGATAAAATATTATCTTAGGTATGTATTATTAAATATATCTAAGATAAGTAACTAGAGTAGGATGCTACAAAGTATCACAGTGCTTCCATTTTCGCACGTCAACCATCTTAAATTGTAATAATAATAATAGTAAATAACAACTTACGAGTTCTAGGATCGTTAAATCGTGTGCCCATAAAGACGCCTTTAATGTGCGATCGATCATTTAGCAGCCGTTCCAAAGCCACTTTAAAACTGCCTTCGTACGTGCAAATTGCTATCCGAATGCCAGCCGCATTGTCGTGCGAAAAATTATAAAAATTGGTCGTTTCTTGAACAAATGCTTCGATTTCGGGAAATACCAAATGCGACTGTCGAATGTAGAGCAAGTTGACATCGACATCCTCGTGCCGACTGGACGACAAACGACGACGCTGGATCACTGCATAGACCAAATGCAACAGGGCGGTGCAATCTTTGCCTCCGTTGAAGCCAATCATCACATTGGTCAGACTATTGGGTCATGTTGGAAGCGGGGCATAAAAATGGCCAAAAGCGGTCAGCTAGTTATTACTGTTTAAGGACCAACATTTACCAGCAAGTGAACACTTATAGTAAAACCGGACGACAGGTCGGATTTAGTGCCCAGTTTTGAGTCTAGCACACTGCCATCCATCAAAGATGTAGATGTGTGTAAAACGTGAAAGGTATTCATTTTGGTTGGTGACGTGGTCACCTTTTCATTATTCCCATATTTATACGACATAGCAAACGATCAATTTCGATGGCTTGATAAGCGTAACACAAACGTAGAAGAATAACAAAAGTTTCTTGGCTGGTAGACGTCCTTGTGACGTCGCCACTGTTCGCAAAAAAGATTGATTAGACAGCCTGATTTTTTGTCAGGGTTATCTCCCTTAGCCCAAAGGCTACATACTGATATACGTACATTTAGATACCTTTTAAGTATCCTGGGTGTATGTTCGCACCCACCCGCCGTAGCGGAAGCCAGTTATACCGCTGTGCACTCGGACCCTGCTGTTATTAGTCTAGATGCCTAGGGCACCTAGTCCAGGATGCACCACGTGGAGGACTAACAGTCAGGAATATCACCATCATTGGAAATTGAGACATTATAAGCATTACTCAAATCCTCAGGATAATGAGCATCCAAAGGTATGAACGGTATGCACTACTGATGATTGCAAATAAGGATAAAACAGCTGTACAGTACTCTTGGTTGATTTAAAATCAAGTGGAATTATTATTAGAGATGAATTTCAACATTTATTAGTCAAAATGAATTCATTGAAGTAAAGAATCTAGCCATTTGGAATATGTGACAAATAAACATTCAAATGTCTGGTTAACGATGATTTTAATTGAAATCATATGACCTAAATGAAATGTTGACGCAAACAAAATATTTTTGCTCAATTTCAATTAAAATGTTCACGTAAACAAAGACAACAGATCACATTATTCTGTAATAAATTAGTTTTTAAAATTTTTAAACAAAATTGTAAATAATTTGTGTAAAAAAATATTAATAATAATGATGATGATAATAATAACAATAAAAGTTATCATAATCATAATAATGACAATTGTAAATGTATATTATATTACTGTTCATTAAAAAAATTTAATAATCTAAGTAAATTTTAATTTTAAATGCTACTATATATATATATATATATATACACCCATTTTAACAATTACCGCAAAAAATTACAAAGGTATTAAATCTAAATTAATTTGTTATGTCCGATTGTTTTTCCGTAAAAACAAATATCGGGAATTAAAAATAATGTCTAGTGCTTAATAGATCCTTTATATATACTTAGAAATATTTAAGAAGGCTGAGTCGGCCAAAATAGCATATTTTTAAAAGCTACTTCTATATTAACGTGGATAATAAGTTAAAATTACTTAATATTTATAATAATTAGCCTATTATTATTTTATGTGCTTAATTTTATTAAAAATGAACAATAATTAATTCTTAAAATTAATGTTAAACACACATTCAAATCTGCACTGATTGTTATGTAATAATTATTATCAAAATAAACATTTAATTATTCTAATCTATATAAATAAAAATAATATAATTATTTTTCTTAATTTTAAATAAAATTTTTTAAATAAATCTAATAATTTATTATTTACGTTTAACCTTGAAATTCCGCTGAGCCGCTAATTCTGCTTTCTACTTGCATTGTTTTTGAAATAGTAATAAAAAATGCTTTTATCTTACTGAAAATGAACACCGTGTTATTAAAAAATTAAAAAATGAAAAATTTTTACTAAAAAGATTAACAGATTTATATAGAATTAACCTTTTAACAATTTATCGGATTATCAACGGCAAAAACCCCAAAATTATGATAATGTTGGAAGAAAACGTGCAACAACAAGTACAAATAATTAAAAAATTATTATAGAGTTAAAAAAAGTTATAATAAACCTATTTTAAAAACTAAAAAAAATAGTTTAAACAGTTTTACTTATTCTACTATAAAAAACAGAGCAATCAAATCTGGTTTAACTCTACAATCACCAAATATCAAACTATTTATTACAAACAAACAAAAGGATAACCAATTAGCCTTTTGTAAACTATGGAGTAAACAACATTTATGTTATTGGCGTTCCGTATACTTTGTTAATAAAACAATTATTTGGGATAAACCATTTGGTTTTAAAAACAAAGTGTTGTGTGGGACAAGTTTTTAAAAACATTTACTCTCGGTTGTTAGAAAAAAAGCCCACCCTCGACAAGTAATGTGTTGGTTTGGTATTAAGTATAATTAACAACCTATTAAATGGAGAATTATATCTAGTACCTTAAATAATAAAAAAATTATTTTAGTTATAAAGGATGTTTTTTATTATAAAATGCAGCACATTTATGCGGGGTTTACTACTGGTTTTCAAAACAATGCTTTATGTCATACATCCAAAAAGGTAACGTCATATTTATCTAACTTTACTATATTTGCTTTATATTTACATTTAGACAGTAGAGGGGCTAAAATTAAAAAAGCTATTTTTTGCTTAATTGCCACCTAACTGCCCGGAAAATTTGTTTAGTATGCTAAAGCGCAATATCAATAAGCATACCAAAATTGAGGATTTATGTAAACGCATTCGGTTTGTTGTTCAATATGGAATAAAACAAGAATATATCAACACTTTCATTGACAGCATTCTAAAACGCTTGGATTAAATTGTTCAAAAAAAAGGCGATTACATAGATTATTAAATGTTTTGAACGTTGTAATGTTCTTAATCATTTGGTAACTAAAACAATTGCGTGCAATCTGTATTTTTATTAATAGTTGACGTTATAAATAATGTTAATCATTTTACTCTATTTCCGATTTTGCACCAGTTGATATTTTATATAATTTTTTTTACTTACAATATATATGTATATATAATTTAGTTTTTTCAATTATTATATAGTATTGTATATTTTATAATTGAAGTGACGTTTCTCTTGTATGCTATGTAGATGCTAGAAGAGGTTTTTAGTTAAATAATCACTTTTTTGCAGTAATTGTTGTGAGGGTTGTATATATATATATATATATATATATATATATATATATAATTTTATGTTTTCTACTTCGAATGTTTTACAAAAAACATCTTTCAGCAGTGGACATTTTAGCGAAGCCGAACGTGGACCCGCATTTTTTAGTGCCGGTGGTGAGATTCGAACCCATGCCCACCGAGGTCCGAATTCGAGCGCTGTACCGCTAGACCACCCCGACATATATATATATATGGATGAAACAATCATTATAGAATAAACATTAAAGATATTATTTTATTTTTTATCAAAAAATAATCATATATATTGAATGTTTTAAATCGAGTTATTTAATGTAACACTCGTTTTGTCATTTTTCAATCGACAATTTCACTAATTTCTCCTAATTCAAACTGATGAATAGGATGGGAGCAAAAGAAATGTGTTTTTTTAATTACTGACAATACTGATAGTGTATTGAGAAAAAGATTTCTACCAAACTTGAATGAGTAGACAAAAGCCATAATATTAGCAAAAATTAAGCAAGTTGTAATGACTAAAGTACTCAACCCCGTATCCGAGTGAACATGGATTTGAGTGCCACCATCGTGTAGAGCTTCGCTGTCTCAATGTCCACTTGATACAAGATCGCAAAAGATATAAATAAATATTCTAACTCCACATTTATCACGTGACCTGATCAAAATAAATCATTCGATAAATTAATTTTGGTACATAACGTGTTCAAAGGGAGTGAGATTCACATGTCAATATAACACGTGAGTGGTCAATAAAAGCCAGCAAATTGAAGTTGGTGATGCTTACCTACCGTCCTAGAA
This sequence comes from Cardicola forsteri, assembly GCA_025895645.1. Classification (NCBI taxonomy): domain Eukaryota; kingdom Metazoa; phylum Platyhelminthes; class Trematoda; order Strigeidida; family Aporocotylidae; genus Cardicola; species Cardicola forsteri. Next base: position 46,932 of record JAKXYG010000388.1, on the reverse strand, counting down.
TTTTTGAAAAATGGTTTAAAGTTTGACAAAAGCGCACCATGATCAATCAGTAGGAACTGAGGACGAGAAAAGTAGGACACCGTCGCAAATTGACCAAACGAATTGCTGTAGTCCAGTAGGGATGCTAATGATCCTGAGGATTTGAGTAATGCTTATAATGTCTCAATTTCCAATGATGGTGATATTCCTGACTGTTAGTCCTCCACGTAGTGCATCCTGGACTAGGTGCCAACAGGCATCTAGACTAATAACAGCAGGGTCCAAGTGCACAGCGGTATAGCTGGGCTTCCGCTACGGCGGGTGAGTGCGAACATACACCCAGGATACTTAAGGTATCTAAAGGTATACGTATACCCCCCTTGGGCTAAGGAGATAACGCTGACAAAAAATCAAGCGGCCTCGTCAATCTTTGCAAACAGTGGCGACATTTAAGAATGCCATCACCAGCCAGAAACTTTAATTATTCTTCCACGTTTGTCTACGCTTGTCAAGCCATCGAAATCGATCGTTCTACATGTCGTATAAATATGAAATATTAGAAGAGGTGACCACGTCACTAACCAAAATGAAAAAATGAATGTAGTCAGTCAAATTCCAGTTAAAAATCTTTTCAAAACATCACAACTTTGATATGCAATGGAACGAGTTAAAGCGGAAAGAGACACAAACCTATTGCCAGCATCAAATGCGGACTTCCGCTAACTGTTCACCTGCTTAAAATGCGTTTTCCATGAAAAGATTCAAGCAAGTGGCTTCGAATTCATTCACTGGTCAGGGTGGTCATCCCCCATCCACAGTTGTCTAACATATTAAAAGGTTGCAATTAGCATCAAGGATTGAAAACAATAACAATCACCACTACATGCAGCTTTTAACAATTCTAAAGCTTCTGGAAAAACAAGGAGAACTTACCTGCACATGAAAGCCAAAACTAATCGAAACAAAAATTCATGTCTGCCATACATATCCAAAGTATTAACCAATCCAGAATCAAACAAAATTCAACAGCTAAGAAACCTATAAAAGTAGGAATTGTTCTACCTACGCATTTATTTGAACTAATTTAGACATCTCACAGTAAAATGTAACAAGTGTGCATTATAATGACACATTCTATGTACAGCAATTTTGAATTATTATTTTTTTAAATCACATGCATATTATATAGACTATATTTATATTCATTAACATATGACATTCTATTTCATTTTGATCCCATAATTTGTACTACTAATTTTTAAAAATTTTTTTTTTATATTGATGGTAAAAATGTATTTCATGCTGAATGTAATCTCTAGTGAGATATTAAGCTTAATAATAATAATAATAGCTTATACACTAAGACGACTTTCACTTAATAATAATCATCATCTTTATCGGGGATAAACATCCCCCACCGGTTATTATCACCCAGGATAGTCCAAAAAAACCAAAACGTCTGTAAAAACGTCAACTTTTGTAGTGTGTATTCAAAGAACGACACTTCCGAGGTGTGCTGACATTAAATGCTAATTACATTCCCCGAGTTAAACCACTCCAATGATCTCTGTTGGCTGCATAGGGTAAACAAACGGACATCTATTTAAATAATTCATTTGGACGAGGGGGCTTAGCATAAATAAAAGGACTGAGTTCGCATGCTACAATGTCTGTCCAAATTTTCCGTTGGCCTTCTTTTCCATCCGAGTAATGGGTGGGCTATTCTGGCTGGATGAGTGGGTGATCTACGTAAAACATAGCCAATCCATTTTAATCGTCTTTCTTTAATTGTGCTAGAGATGCATGGCCAATAAATGTTAAGAGACTTACAAATATCTGGGAATGGTCGAAATATTTTAATAGTTATTAAATGAGTGCGTTCAAATTAATAAACGGCTTTCAGTGTTAATCAAATTCCCCCCCCCCAACAATCTCTATTAACTGCAAAGGATAAGCAATCGAACGCCCAATTAAGTAATTCATTTAGACGGGGGGGGTAGCATAAAGTTCATCCACCGGGATGGCTCGGTGGTACAGGTCAAAAATGTCTACTTGCACACAAACTCAACTCACCCAAATTTATCCAAAGCTTCTTCGACAACATCCAACGAATGCGACAACCGATTGGCAAAGTTGCACGAATGCAATGTGTCGACTAATTCGTAGACTTTTGTGGATGCCTTGCTGACCGGATTGAGTTCGTAGTCAATTATTACTAGAAACATTAAAACAACAACAATTCTTTTACTACTTTGAATGTTTTGACGGGTCAATTCGTCTTTCAACAGTAATGTAAAGCCGAATGGGAGCCGGCATTTAGTGGGTCAGTGGTGGTAATCGAACCCCCATGTCCACTCAGGTTCAAGTCGAATACTGTAACCCCACTAGACCATTCCGGCACAAACGATGACCATGTTGGTTATTACTGCTTGCATGTTGGATCAGAAACATTTTGGAGAAAATGGACAATGGATTGTGTAGTGCTGACGGCAATACTCGAATTCATGCCCAGTCAAGTTGGAGTTCGCTACTGAACAACCTTGACAGAGAACTGTCGAACTGAATTTGTTGCGTATGTATTTATTTTATGTTTGATACTTTGACTGTTTTACGAGAAAGGCATCTTTCAGTAGTAGACAATTAGCGAAGCCAAACGTGGGCCCGCATTTTAGTGCCAGGATTCGAACCCATGTCCACCGAGGTCCGAATTCGAGCACTGTACCGCTAGACCATAAACGGATAAAGTGTTTTTTACTCAACAGCTTTTTATTAAGGGTCGCTGTTTTAAGCCATTTGAGGCATTATGGCGACCATTCATATTTTAGCGTAAGTTTCTTGAAGCCGCGAACCCTCATCATTCATTCATTCATTCATTTTGGTTGGTGATCACGTGGTCACCTCTTCATTATTCCCATATTTATACGACTTGCTTGTCCAGAACGATCGATTTCGATGGCTTGACAAGCGTAGACAAACGTGGAAGAATAACAAAGTTTCTTGGCTGGTAGACGGCATCCTTGTGACGTCGTCACTGTTCGAAAAGATTATTGAGGCCGCCTGATTTTTTGTCAGGGTTATCTCCACTTAGCCCAAGAGCTACACTATGGTATGCGTATACCTTTAGATACCTTTTAAGTATCCTGGGTGTATGTTCGCACCCACCCGCCGTAGCGGAAGCCCAGTTATACTGCTGTGCACTCGGACCTGCTGTTATTAGTCTAGATGCTAAGGGCACCTAGTCCAGGATGCACCACGTGGAGGACGAACAGTCAGGAATATCACCATCATTACCAGGAAGTGAGACTTTATAAGCATTACTCAAAATCCTCAGAGTCATTAGCATCCCATAACCCTCATCCTATATCCAGGCTTGGAACTGGCTAGATTGGTTCTTTTTCGGTCGTGTTGTTTAACGTACAAAGTCAATTAGCCAATTGTTAGTTCCAAAATTAACTATAAGATTGTCAATAATCCTCATCCACCGTCTTTTATCCAAAGGTGAAAAAAAACGATCGCTTATTAAATGACAGTACTATTGTAGTAGTGCTACTAATCAGAGTAAAGCCCAGACGAACGGAATGAAGATTATCACAATTAATGGAAATTGATCTCAAAATAAAATCCATCGAAATGCAACCTGGTTAAATTTACAAAGAGGTGTCCAACAGAAACGACGGAATAAAACAAAACATTCAAATTAAATCAGACAAACATATGTACCTGTAACAAAATTAAGTATCTTGGGGGTAAACATGAATAGAAAATGTACCTGGTGTGATCATGTAGATCATATATTCATAAAAAACCAAATCCTTATGCTACTACCTAAGAAGATTAAGAAAACTAAATGTTGATAATTATATTCGTTGCATCTTGTTTTTATTCTTTGATATTATATTGCTCACCTGTAATTTTTCCTGGTTTAATAAAACAAGATTATGCTGTTTTAATAAGATGCATATCTTTGGTGTCAAAATTTAGAAATCAAAGTTCACTCTTATTAAATGATATTGTTAATAAATGTTTTAAATCCCGTATACAATCAGCATCAAAGTTGAAGGTAATAACACTCACCCACTACATACAGCTTGAAACAAATCTAAACTACAAGGAAAACCGGAGAACTTTCATGCACATGAAAGCCAAAATAATCAATACAAATACTCATATCTGCCATACTTATCCAGAATCAAACAAAATTGAACTTCTAACAAACCTATCAAAATAGAAATCACTTCACCCACTCATTTACTTAAATTACAGCATAATGTAACTGTTCCTTATAATGACTCATTCAAAGTATAATAATTTTGAGTTATTCTTTTAACCACAAGTTTACTGTATTGACTATATTTATATTCATTATCATATGATATTCTATTTCATTTTGTTCCCATTATTCGTACTACCACTTTTGTTATTTATTTATTTTTATTGATGGTAAAAATGTTTTTTTACGCCGAATGAATCTCTAGTGGGATATTAAAGTTTAATATAATAATAATAATAATAATAATAATATAAGCATTACTATCAAGGGATACTAATGTAGCCATTGGACTAAGGGAGATAACCCTAACAAAACCGGGTAGCCTCGTCAATCTTAGCGAACAATGGCGCCTCCACAAACATTCCGTCTACCAGCTAAAAATTTCCTTATTACTGTACATTTGTTACGTTTATCAAGCCCTCGTAATAGATTGTTCAATATGCCGTATAAATTTAGAAATAATAAGGTGACTACGTCACCAACCAAATCATTTTAATACCGCACTAGATATATAATTAATACATAAACATATTTTTACCATTGGTCTTAAAAAATACAAAAATAGTTCAAATAATGAGAAAAGGGTGAATTAGATACATTGACAACATATCACTATAATGAATACAGTAAACCTGTGGTTAACAAAATTGTACAAAATCATACCCTTATCAAAATACGACTTTGTCTCGTCATAAGCTGCTTCCAACATATTTCTATCCAACGAATTGAATGCAACACGGAACGGTAATAACTAAATATATATATGAATAGGCGTATGCATATATATATATACATATATACTATCTGGATGCTAATAGTCTACGAGATTTGGTATCCTTCTCAAAGTCAATTTATTAGTGATGGTGATATTCTATGACTGTTCCATTATCACGTGGTACATCCTGGACTGGTGCCCCCTGAGCATCTAAACTAATACTAACAGCAAGTCCAGTGCACGGGCATTATAACAAGACTTCCCTTCACGGTGGAGTTTGGTGAACATTTTTAGGATACTTAAAGGTATCTAAAGTATACGTATACCATATGTAGCCTTGGGCTAAGGGAGATAACCCTGACAAAAAATCAGGCGGCCTCGTCAATCTTTGCGAACAGTGGCGACGTCTAAAGGATACCGTCTACCAGCCAAGAAACTTTGTTATTTTTTTACCACGTTTGTCTACGCTTGTCAAGTCATCGAAATCGATCGATTTCTACATGTCGTATAAATATGGGAAATAATGAAGAGGTGACCACGTCACCAACCAAAATGAATGAATGAATGAATATATATATATATATATATATATATATATCGACTACTAAAACTGGCCTAATGTAATGAATGAATCATTCGTGTTGTCAATGCAAAGCCATTTTCCGATACATGGACAGATAAGTACGTGACATATTAGAACTATCACACAATTACCTATTTGTAATACATTTATAAAAGTACACTCCATTTCCTCATCAGACAAAAAAAGGAATATTGCAAGTTTTTAATTAACTTTCGTGTGCAATTATGAAAGTTAATTCTATTCAACTATGTAGACAAAAATCAATAATAAATTGCAGTCAAGCTTACTTATTATGTTAATAAACCTAAGGAATTATAAAAAGGTTTCCATATTTATTGTATGTAAATGTAATATGGTCTGAAAATCAACCCAAAATATCCGTTATCATGTCGTCACATGCTCCTAATGCGAGGATTGTATTAATGATGTTGTGCTCCCCAAAGTAAAGCAATTTACGTATCTAGGCTCTTTACTTCTGATGATGGTTCATCTAATGAAGTTAATCGTTGAGTTTGTTCACCTGCTGGTATCCTTGGAAAACGTGCCAATCCACTATGGAGACGCAAAAACATCAATCAACACACAAAGATGAATATTTTCTTTCCATTGGTTCTTACAGTAATTCTGTAAGGGATTGGATGGAAAAAATCAGCAACTGTCAAATTCGAAATGACCTCCAATTTTACGTTCTTCGTTCAATGGTATAGCAACAACGACGACTGTGCTGATTTGGACACTCTTCGTAAAAATTCCTAAAAAAATCTCACGTACGGTAACTTTGGCTTGTCCAAATGCCGATTAGAAGAAGATGAAAGGTGGTCACAAAACGTACGTAGATGGATGCTGTTCGGGACAATTTTCAGGCTATTTTGACCGGGACTTTAACCTGGAAACAATGGCAAAGTCGTTGGACTGACATATATGTGCAAAGGCCTCCGAAAAGCGTGAACAATGGAAGGAAGATTATTCGAGATGCTATGCGAATTTGGAATAAACAAAGAGGTAGCTTTGCCACCAACATTTGTTGTTGTAGATACTATTTTCAATAATGGTGATACCATCATGTATTATGTCCTCGACTAATACTAAATCAAAGCGGATGGATAAAAGCATACACCCGAAACGCATAAAATGTCATTGTGTATGCTGACAATCTTTGTAAATAGCAGTGTAGCGTTGAAAATCGACGCAGATAATTCAAAGTCACAAATAATAAAAAATACTATTTTATTTCATCAAAAATTAATATTTAATTTTTTGGAATTAATTTTCTTCGAATATTGACAATTTTTGTTTGAATGCATCAACGGTATATACCAGTGGGAACGGCTATAAAAACAACCGTTCCCCTGCCGTTAGACACTTCCGTTACGTCTTGTTATTCCGCTTCCATACGGTTCCATCTTGGTCTTTCCCACAAACTGATCCTGTAGTTTGGCTATAAACGTTTCCAGTCCCGTCTTTGCGTTCTTATTCATTACTACACACAATCAGTACAGACGTAAAGTATTGGAGGGAAATTACGACTAGGCGAACACACGCAACCTTTGACGACAAGCGACGCTGCTTGTTATACCAAACCGCCTCCATCTCGTGTTTAGTGAATCCGCCTACGTGGCCAGCAACTTGGAGTCAATTCGCTAAAGCAGTAATAGGACGAAAAACTTGCATTATTACATATCAACATGCTTATTATGCATAGGATATTCTGTTTGCGTATAAAATGGACAATGTCCTATGCAAAACTCGGTGTAATGCAAAATCGATTGAATAGACAAATATGAATTACTTATTGTGTAATGAGGGATACGATCCAATTGACACGCTATCTTCAAATTTTACAGCCAATTGTTTCAAAAATTGGGCCACATGAATTTCTTCATTGTCCAAATAGATTGATTTGTGAAAAAATTGTTTTTCAAAATCGCGAATTTCTTCCTTTCAAAATACAAATTATTATTATTATTATTATCATCATTATGTTTGATGACGAAGTTAATAAATAATTTATTTGTTCCAATGACTCTGAGGATTTATATAATGGTGACATTTCTAATTGTCATCCGGTGGTGTTGTATCCTGGACTAGGTACACATTAATGGGCAAATCGAAGATTGAACGTAACCATTTAATAACTAATAAAATATTTCAACCATTCCCAAATATTTGTAAGACACGTAACAATCATCGGCCATGTATCTTTAACATAATAAGAAAAAGATGATCAAAATGGATTGGCTGCTTTACATAAATTACCCAGTCATCCACTATCCGGATGGAAGGAAGGTCAGGCTGTCAATGAAAAATTTGGACAGGTATTGTAGCACGCGAACCCAGTCCTATTATTTATTCCAAGTCCCCTCGTTCAAATGAATTACTTAATTGGGCGTCTGTTTGTTTACCCTATGCAGCTAATAGAGATCATTGGAGGGGTTTAACTCAGGATGTAATGAACATTTAAAGTCAGCACACCTCAAGTGTTGTTCATTAAGCGGACATTGCAAGTACGTATCCAGCACACAAAAAAGATCTTAAGATGTGTATGTATAATATTTAGCACTTGGACTAAAAGAGATATCCCTAACAGATAAATAGATAACGTGGTCAACTTATGTGAACAGTAACGCCTTCACATGGATACTGCCTGTTGACCAAAAAACTTTACTTATATATCTATATTTATCCTACTCAACAATGTGAATATTGACTCCATTTACGGAAATATTTCAGAAACAAAGATACGTGTATATTATATATATAATATTCACACAGACAGCAGAATTATTTACGACCATTAAAATTTATATTCTATCCAATCAGACATGAAATGTAGAATAAGTATATATTGATTTGTGATTGGATGAATGCAATTTGTTGTTTATTATCAGCCAATGAAATTGCTTATCTTGTAAAACCAATCATTTTCAAGGACAATTAAATCTAGAATGGATTTAAACGTGATTCATGAACGGCATGCCCAGAAATGATACAGCACAGAGAGAACTTATTTCTCGCTATTGGCAATCCTCTTTTGGATTTACTGGTTTGCGCAAAAGATAGTCTATATGCTAAATATAACCTCAAGAAAGATAATGCCATTCTAGCTGAGGATAAACACATGACAATATACGAAGAACTGCAAAAAAATTACGATGTTAAATATGTTGCTGGTGGAGCAGGATTGAACACAATCAAAATGGTTCAGTGGTTATTAAAAACTCCCAAAGTTTGTACTTACATTGGATGTATAGCAAATGATGAATATGGTAATATATTGAAAAAAGGCTGTGATAATTTGGGATTGAAAACAATATTCCAAATTTCTGATAGTGCAGAAACAGGAAAGGTTGCAGTATTAATCAATAACAAATCACGAAGTATGGTCACCCATTTAGGAGCTGCACAAAAGTTATCTTTATCTCATTTGGAAAATCCAACCACTTGGTCTGATGTTGTAAAAGCCGAAGTATATTATACAACGGTAAGTTTCTTTCCCAAATAATATTAATCAAATTGGCAATTCCAGGGTTATCTTGTTTCTTCATGTTATGAAGTTCAGTTAAAGGTGGCCAAACACGCGTTGGAGACTGGAAAGATGCTGTATTTCAATTTCAGTGCAGATTTTGTGCCAACATACATGACAAGTCAGGTTGACGAAATGATTTCTTATTCCAATGTGGTCTTTGCCAATAAAGCCGAAGCTCTAGCCTACGCCAATGCTCACAAATTGACGGATAAAAGTTTGGCTAATATAGCAAAGTACATCGTTCAAATTCCGTTTCAAAACAATAAGAAAAGACAGAGAATAATGGTAATTACATGTGACGAAGATCCAATTTTTTACGTTCAACCTTCGGACGACAGAGTACATGAATTTGCAGTTCCCCGACTTCCTGACGATCAAATCGTGGATACTAATGGAGCAGGTGACGGATTTGCAGCTGGTTTTATCTCCGACTACACTTTCAGCGATTGTCCCGAAAACGCTATCAAAGCAGGAGTGAAAGCTGCTGCTTATATTATACGCCAATCGGGGTTCACGTTAGGGCCACGAGAGGATTATTAACAAATACATACTTTTATAATTTCAAACGCTGTTTTGAATAAGTGTGGGATGCCTGGAAGGATGTATATATTCTTTGCTTTGATAACAGGATATACGGTTACACGACCTGTTCGGTGATCAGTGCCATAAATTAGTTTGGATGATTGCGGAACAGTAGCGAGTTTGGTTTTTGAATAACTGGAACATTGGGTTGTTTCTTCTTTGGAGAGATTTTGTATTAGATGCGAGAGGTCCCGATTGACAACAGTTGTTTCGTTAAGTGCTTGGGCGACACCTAAAAAATTATTTTATTAAGTATCATACCTTCGAAAGTTATGTCGTCATGCGTTGAGCCAATACCACCGGATGTTATCACAATATCGAACTGATTCCTAAACGTTTGCACCTCGCCTGCTATTGCGTTTAAGTCATCTGGTATGATAGAGATCTTATCGAAAAATGTCAATAATTCAAAGTACCTTTTGCAGTTTTAGTCCTAAAAGCGGCAAAGAGGAACACACCAGTTTGGAATTAAGTTCTTCAACTTTTCCATTTAGTAATTCATCGCCAATAACTATTTTAGTTATAAATTAATAGGTATTTAGATACAGATTATATTTTTATTGCATCGTGCGTATTTAAATAAATTCCGTTGCTAACTAATAGCTTAAATAGTGATTATTGACGGATATTTTCTTTGCACTCTTTTTGCGACAATTTTAGTTAATAAGGAACGACTGCACTATAATAACTAAAGTGAAATTCTTTACTTTCTCAATTGGTAGTTTATTGAAACTAACAAATATAATCAGTCCTTGGTAGTTAAGTGTTAATCCATTTTTCGCCAGAGTGCTTTCTTTCAAGATTGCTGCTTGAAAGTGTAACTATACTTGGTAATAACTTAGGGTAATGTATAAACAAACGAGTATTGTCACACCAGCTACACAAAATAATTCTAGTAATAGTGAAGTAAGTTGCATGCTCTTATTTGAAATCAAATTTATAATCGATATCAGCTTATTTCTTTGAACTACAATCACACCGCGCATCCAGACTTACACAGAAAGAATTAAGTGCATAGCAATAAAACTAGCCTATCGCATTGGTGGATGGATAGAAACATTCATGCAGGACAGCTAAGAAATATCTCGAGAAGTGTATACTATATATACCCGTTGGTATAGGAACAGATAATCAGCCGGCCGTCACAAGGATGCCGTCTGAGTCAGTTGTTTAATATGCTATACAAACATTGAAATAATAAAGAGGTGACTAGGTCATAAACCACAGTAAATTCATTCATTTTCATTTCATTTTGGTTGGTGATCACGTAGTCACCTCTTCATTATTTCCCATATTTATACATGTAGAACGATCGATTTCGATTGCTTGACAAGCGTAGACAAACGTGGAAAAATAACAAAGTTTCTTGGCTGGTAGACGGCATCCTTGTGACGTCGCCACTGTTCGCAAAGATTGACGAGGCCGCCTGATTTTTTTGTCAGGTTATCTCCCTTAACCGAAGGGCTATATATGGCATACGTATACCTTTAGATACCTTTTAAGTATCCTGGGTGTATGTTCGCACCCACTCCGCCGTAGCGGAAGCCCAGTTATACTGCTGTGCATTCGACCCCTGTTGTTATTAGTCTAGATGCTCTAGGGGCACCTAGTCCAGGATGCACCACGTGGAGGAATAACAGTCAGGAATATCACCATCATTGGAACTTGAGACTTTATAAGCATTTACTCAAATCCTCAAAATCATTGCGCATCCCATACAGCAAATGAGTAAATTCGATAGTAATAATTCTGAAGACAAGTGATGAATTAGTAGTTTCATTTCTCCAATATTTCTAAACCCGCACATCCTCGTGATACATCGTAGATGTAGACTCACATTTATCCAAAATTGAGTGCATTGCGGTGTAATAAAGTTTTTACAAAGTATACCAGTAAAAAAAGTGCACACAATATTTGGGTCAAAGTTTATGAGAAACTAGATGATTTTGGTAATCTTTGTAAAAAAGTAGTATCGTTACAGCAGGGTCCGAGTACACAGCGGTATAACTGGGCTTCCGCCACGACGGGTGGGTGCGAACATACACCCAGGATAACGCTTAAAAGGTATCTAAAGGTATACGTATACCATATGTAGCCCTTGGGCTAAGGGAGATAACCCTGACAAAAAATCAGGCATGCCTTCAGTCAATCTTTGCGAACAAGGTGACGTCACAAAAATGTCGTCTACCAGCCAAAAAACTTTGTTATTCTTCCATGTTTGTTACACTTATTAAGCCATCGAAGTGCACCGTTTATGTCGTATAAATATGGGAAATAATGAAGTGACCACGTCACCAACCAAAATGAATGAAATGAAAATGAATCGTTACAAAAGGTTTAGAGTTTGGTCATAAATTGATAAAGACAAATGCACTTGATACTCGGTTCTATTGTTTCTTGAATATCGGGGGAAAAGTGGAGGCTGGAGTTTAAAAAAAATAGGAAAATTAAAAAAAGGTATTTTGAAATTAGGATAAAAAAGGATATATATAGTAGGATTAAATTAATAACTAAAAAGAGAAAAAGTATAAAAACCAAAACTAATTAGTATAACATTTCTATTAAAGATGGAAACATAAATAATCTTTAAGAACAAAAATATCAGAAATTCGGGAAAATGAAATATAGTGCATTAGACTAAGTAAAAGATTATGAAAAGTAAGCAGAACTGATAGAAAATATAAAAATATTAAAACAAATTTCGTATCTAAACACAAAGGCATTATAATGATCTTCAGAAGATAAGGAGAAAATACGATGTTTCACTTTACATGTAGTGTGGCGATGATGAAGACATGATAATTCTTTCAAATAAACATTTAGATAAATGTACCGCCATTTCTTAAAAAAATATAATTAAACGACAAAAATAAAATTCATAATTTAAAAACAACCGAAGTTGATCATTTACCATAGATTATTATTAAATCTGTAGTAAATATACACTGCTCGGCAAGAATTTATAAAAAATCTTTTTAAAAATAACCGTATTTTAATACCTATTAAACCAACAGACTTAGGGGATAACATATGTAAATGAGATGTGGCGTTAACAAGTGTACGCAATAAGTTATGAAACACAAGCATTAATTTCAATTAAAACACCACAAAATATGCCATCAATTTACCATTTAAAAATACGACTAAATGTGTAAAATTTTAATTTTAAAAACTAAAAAAAGTAATAAATATTTATAATTTAAAATAATATTTATATAAAGTTATTTTAGTTAATTATCTTTTAATTTTATCTAAAAAAAGGTTTTTAAATTTATATATATATATATATATATATATATGCAATTAAAATAATTTATGTTTATAAATAATTAAAGTTTAAAGCTGGCAAAGTAAACAAAATGTAACTTTCTTAATATCTACTTATCAACAATTAATCACAAAAATTATTCTATTTGTAGCGGTGAAAATCGACGAAGATATTTCTCGAAGTCAAAATAATAAACAATATTATTTTTCTATTATCAAAAATTAACATTTAATTTTTGGCAATTAATTTTCTTTTCGAATGTTGACAATTTTGTTTGAATGTATCAATGGTACATATCAGTGGGAACGGCTATAAAAACAACCGTTCCCACGCCATTGAGAACTTCCGCTTCCTGTCTGCAATCCATTCCTTTCCAGTTTCCATCTTGGTTTTTCCCCACGATCAGATTGTAATTTTGGCAATATACTTTTTCCCAGTCACGACTTTGCGTTCTTTATTCATTACTTTAAGTAATCAGCACAAACGTAAGATAACTCGGAAGGAGTCCACGACTGGGTCCAGTAATTAACGCAACCTTCTACAACAAGCGACGTCGCTTGTTATCATCAAACCGCCCCATCTCGCGTTTAGTGAAAAGAGGCTACGCCGCCTACAATTTGGAGTCAATTTCATATTTTTTCGGTATTTGTTTATATATATTATAGTACAGGTTACAGGTTACAGGTTGAATACACGAGTTGATCCTCGGTTTTCAGGATTTCAGATTTTTCACGAGTTGAGTAGGGCCAAAACGGCTTTTAGTACTCGGTTCTCAAATTGTCTCAAATTTTCAGGGGGAAAATTGAAATGGATGGTGAGGTAAAGGGGGATTAGTCACAGAAAAAATATTTGAAATTAAGATAAAATCAAGGTAGATAGTGGAAGTTAACAATTATAAAAAACGAACAAAAATTATAAATATGCAAAAATAATAATAAAACAAGTTACGTATTACAATGCAAAAACACTGCAATAATCATCAAAAAGAAGAAAAAGAGAAAGGATGAATAACGCTCCAATGGACGTGTAGCGTGACGCGCGCCTCATCTCGCGAATCTATTTATCAGAATTCTATTTATCAGAATTATATCAAAAGAACAATAACAATAAATGGAAAACAAATCGGATAGCTAAAAACAGAAAGAATCGGTTTATGTAAAATTAGAAAGCTTATAGTTATCATATGCCTTTTTAAATGTTGGAAGTGATGACGTGAATATTACTTTGGTAGGTAGTCTATTCCATGAAGTAACTGTTCTATGAGAAAAATGATGACACCTCAATCTGGAGTCAGCCCTGGGCTTAGTCCAGCTTAAGATTATGACCCCCAAGTGAGTTTAGTGCTAATGCAAAGAAAGGCGAATAAGAACCAGAATTGAATAATTGATAGATTAAGATAATATCACCCCGGAGACGCCTATCACTTAAGGGAAACAGTTTTAAGGATTTAAGTCTTTGTGGGTAGGAGATAGATGTTTGAAGCCACGAGGCAATTTGGTGACTGCCCTCTAAACCTGTTTAAGTCTGTAGCAATCTAATTTCAGGATTGGGGCTGTGACTTGGGTACAATATTCTAGATGAGGTCTTAAATATAGCATGTAAAGTAAACGCAGGCATTTTGGAGGAATGATCCCCAGATTCCTTTTGAAAAACTTAACAAGTCTATAGCACATCTGAGTGGCCCTATAATGATGTTCAGAGAATGAGAGAGAAGAATCAAGAATGACCCCAAGATCCTTGATTGATTTTACTAAAACAATAGTCTGAGAAATTTAAAGAGAAAACACTTCCTGAAGATTTACCAAATGATATATGCATACATTTAGTCTTATTAAATGGAAGGTGGTTGGATACCGGACCAATTAAATATACTGGTGATGTCAGCTTGAATTAAATCAGGGTTAGTACCCTAAATTTTTACATCATCAGCATAAAGCAATATAATAGAGTGTACAAATGATGGCAAATCTAATGAAGACGGAATAAATAATAGGGGACCTAAAACTGACCCTTGCGGTACCCCAGAGGAGATGGTACAAGATGTGGAGCAATCAGATCCGACCTTAACCTTAAATGTACAATTTAAAAAAAAATCTTTTATCCAAGCTAAGATTGGGTCCACTATTCCACTATTCGAAAGCTTTTGTAAATCAAAATAGATAGCATTCAGAGACCTATGATTATCAAGTAAATCAGTAATGCTATTCGTGTAAGTAATTAAATTGGTTAGACAAGACTTTTTAGGCATAAAGCCATGTTGCGCAGGATTAACTATGTTAAGTCTGATAAGGTGATCGAATATATGTAGTCTTACAAACCTTTCCATGATTTTGCTAGGAGAGGAAAGGATACTTTAATGGGTCTATAACTATCTGGATTGAATCTACATCCAGACTTGTGAATAGGTTTTATGAAGGCTACCTTCCATATAGGGGGAATTTGTCCTATGGTTATTGAGAGATTAAAAATATAGGCAAGGTGAGGGGGCAAGAATATCGGCACACATTCTTTCAACAACCTAAGAATATAACCCATTAGCTCTACAAGACATTGACTTTTTAGATTTAAGAGACCAGTATAGACGGTAGAAGTTTTAATGATTAGGGGCTAAATAGACGGAATTTCTGTGCTGCAATGGTACCTGATAGATTGTGGGGATTGAAAGACAGAGTTAAAATATTTCCTAAAAAGATCACAAGTAGAAGGTCCAGGAAGCAAAGAACCATGTTGATCTTTGAGGCTAGGTTGAGAATTAGAGGGAATTTTGCTTATTTTTAATAGAAATTAAATAATAGATTTTTATTAAGCATAGCTCTATTTAGAAGCTTATAAAATAATTTACCTTTTGTGGCTTCTAATGAGCCTATTACTTTTATTACAAATGTCAGTGTAGGAGTACCGGAAACAGGAAAAAGCTTAGAGGTTTTCCACAGATAAAAAGCTTTGTTCCTTTTTTTGAATTAGTTTACATATATACTTTGGAAGTCTAGGGTTAGTGTGTTTTGGGATCCTAAAAGAAACAAATAATTTAACCCCCTCCTTTAAGACATTCATGAAAAGAGGAGTAAAGATGTGTCAAGATTATTAGAATATAAATAATCCCAATTTATATTAGATAAAAAAACCCTGAGACCGCTAAAATCAGCTTTTCTAAAATTTGGTATAGGTTTAAGATTGGAATCACAAGTAGAAGGGACATGGCATGGAAAGTGTACTTCAAAAGCCAAAATAATATGATCACTCTTACCAAGAGGAGGTAGATAAGGTAACATATTAATGTTAGCGGGTTTGTTAGAGAAAATGAGATCTAGGCAGAAAGAAGTATAACTAATTCTATATCTAGTGGGAAATCGCACATGTTATTTTAATCTATGTGGAACACTAAGCTCCAGAAGATGTGAGTTAAAAAAATTACTAGAGGCAGACGGGAAGGCCCAATTTATAAAAGGGCAATTAAAATTGCCTATTATTACAAAGTGTTTATATGGTAAAGTGAGAATGTGTTTAATATCGTCAATAAGTGCTATATTAGATTAATGGGTAAGCGTAAGGGAGCGATAAAGCATGGAGAATAAAATCTTAGAAGTGGAGGACCCAACTGTTAAATAAAGAAAATTATAGTCAGCTTTATGGGAAATTGGATAAACAGAGATTAATGAAAAAGCTAAATTATATTTTACATAGAAAAGACAACCACCTTGCTTACCCTTCCTAGAATCCTGTCGTACAACACAATACCCATCCATAAAGAGTTCAAAATTAATAACATCCACTGTGAGCCAGGATTCCGTAATACCAAAGAGATGAGGGGGAGAGGGAGAGAGAAAGGGAAAAGAGAGCATTTGCCGAATTTTATCTAATTTGTTGTAGAGACTTAGACTATTTGTAAAGTAAATTTTTAAAAAAGTGGGTGTGGCAGCAATGGGGAGCATTGTTTTAGTCCATAAAGGATTGGGGGGCGGGGATGACTCCGGGGTGCTTGTCGAAAATCCTGACAATCAATATCAATCTCCTGTCTAAGTGGGGTGAGTTTTACCATAGGCAAGGCATGGTAGGCAGGAATGAGGGGCTTAGATTGTCTAGCTAACCGTTCAGCTAAGAGAAAATCTTTCGTAACTTTTATACCTTTGAATTAAAATTTGACATTAGCCCAATTTTAAAAACTATATCCTTATCAGTAGAGGAGGAGCAAAAATAAGGATTGGTGGAGATGTATGTTTTTTTCTTACATAATAATCTACCTATTAAAAAGTTATCTGCTTCAGGATGACATTTTTAAACTATATTTGACACAAATTCTTTATAATTGGTTATGTCAGAGCTGACTCCCCTAACTATCAGATTACGTTCACGTTTAATACTATTAGCATAGTTTTTGGCTCCCTCAAGAATCTCTTCTTGAGATAGTTTAAGGACGGATTTAGCCACCGCAGAAGAGGAGCTGATATTAAAGGTTAACGTTTTGAGAGAAGAGATATCTTTGGCTACAGAGTTAGATAGCTTGGAAAAAAGAAATGGCTTGCTCAGTTTTTGAAATAGAATTAGAAACCGTATTAACCAAGATAGTTACAAGATTAGTAACCGTGTTGATTTTAGTGTTAAGCTTTTCAATTTTAGTAGCCAAAGAGGGATTGTCACTAACTAAATGCAAAATTTTATATAACTTATCACTCCCGTGCTCATTTCTGGAAAGATGCTTCCTGTAACTCCTGCAACTCGGTTTCATATCTGCAACCGTGCAAATGTAATCCAAAGGACTATCTGCTAATTGCGAGTAATGTGCCGAAGACAGTCCGGAACACGCCTCATGAAACCAATTTTTGCAAACTGCGCAGAAGATGCCAACCTTCACAGATCTCTTGCACCGTTGGAGGCCACAGATAGATGCACTAGTGGACACCATGCCTGAATAAAATCAGCTTTAAATACAAAAACAAACTGAGAAAAAATAATTAAATAACAAAATCTATCGCTGGAAGAAGACCAGTGATAATCTTTTAAAGAAAATAAAAATATTAGTGTTTAAGCACGATGCCAAGCAACACGTACAAAAACACAGTAAAACACCAAAAAATACACCAAAATGTACACCAAAAATAGATACACACAACTTTTACACCAAAAAAAAACGAAAATAACACAAATGAGCGGGTAACAAATAGCAACAATAAGCAAGCAACTTTTGATCCGTAACGTCACGCAAGTGTATCGCACAGATTCAAAAAGTAATTTTAGCTTGCGTTTATTTTAGGATTCAGGATTTCAGGATTTTTTACAAGTTGAGTAGGCCAAAACGCCTTTTAGTACTCGGTTCTCAAATTGTCTCAAATTTTCAGGGGGGAAAATGAAATGGATGGTGAGGTAAAGGGGGATTAGTCACAGAAAAAATATTTGAAATCAAGATAAAATCAAGGTAGATAGTGGAAGTTAACAATTATAGAAAACGAACAAAAATTATAAATATGCAAAAATAATAATAAAACAAGTTATGTATTACAATGCAAAAACACTGCAATAATTTTCAAAAAAGAAAAAAAGTGAAAAGGATGAATAATGCTCCAATAGACGTATAACGTGACGCGCGCCTTACCTCGCGAGTCCTGGACGTTTAGTTATATTAAAGCACTATTAATTTAACATGTACAAAATACAGTATTTATAAAAATGAATAAAAACGACTTATAAAATTTTAAAATGTAACGTTTTTTTATTAAAAAAATTAATTGCTATTTTATATGTTTAACTAAATAATTACAACTACAGCATAATAAAAATTAGATAGTAAAGTTGTGGTCTAGCGGTACAGCGCTCGAATTTGGACCTCGGTGGGCATGGGTTCGAATCTCACCACCAGCACTAAAATGCGGGGCCACGTTTGGCTTTGCTAAAATGTCTACTGCTCAAAAGATGTTTCCTATAAAACATTCAGAGTAAACATTATAACTTGTTACATCGGCCTTAAATGTAAATATTTGTTTAGTTTTACCAAATGTTTACTTACTATAAATATTTTCTGTAAAATAAGCAAATTGTAAAAATACTAAAATAAAACATTTAAATATTTTATGGTTATAGAATAATTGCATGAAACACAAGAAATTTAATAATATTTGTTAAAATAATAATAATAATTATTATTATTATTATTTATATCCATTTAATTAAAAAATTTTAATTAATATATTTACTGAGCTGAGCGCAAGGTTAGCAACCTGGTCTCTGTAAAAAATTTATACTGTTACGGAAACATTCAAAAGGACGCCATTCCGGCAAACAACGACAAAAATGTAATTGCACGTATCTGGATGACAAAGTTATACAAATGACAGAGCTGAGTGAAAACCGAAAGAAAGCTCAATCTTTGATTTGCAGAATCTTTGTGGTTGTTGTTGTTGTTTGTAATTGTCTTATTGCCCCATGCTTATTTTTAAAGCAAAAGGATTTTGTATAATATAATAATAAATAATATTTACTAAATATTTTTTAATTAACAAACATCTTATTTTTTTATTTATGGGTAGTATTTACTGGTTTGTTTAGGTGTTGTAGTTTGTAAAATTATTTAAAATTAATAATAACATATTTCTTTATTCCAACACATGCTTAAAAATTTGACTCAGTATGTTACGTTGTTAGATCTCTAATAAAGATGTAAATAATCATCGTCACGCAGATTGTACTAAATAACTTTCTAAATAGCTTAATACTAGTATCGGTTACCAAGCTCTAACAACTAATAACACAAAGACACGGTGAAAAGGCTTATTGGCAAATAATACGTTTTTTGCCAAAATACAAAAATGCTGAGAAACAGAAATAATTTAAGAATGCGAGAGCAGAAGTGAAGTGAAGAGTGAATGGAGTGAGAACTATTATTTATATAACCGTTTCCCCCAATAATGTTTAATATTTTATCTTTAAAAAAGCGTAAACAGTAATAAAACTTTATATAGTTATTTAAAATGTTTTAATTTAACTAATTTATTCTATTATATGATTTTAATAAGTTTACTTGAACTAGTCATATATACGTATATACGTATTCAGTTTGTTGTTCAATATAAGATAAAACAAGAATATATTAACAATCTCAAGACAGTATTCTAAACCGCCTTGATCAAGTGATTGAAAAGAAAGGTAATTACATTAATTATTAAACATTTTGTTTTTTATTATTTAATCAATCATTTGATAACTGAAAACATTCTACGTATTCTAGTTTTTTATATTTGACGTCATATTTTATATTAATAATTTTACCCAATTTTTCCGAATAGATCTTAACCAAGTTTTTCTGTGATCTACTAACCTTTCTCTTACCATTTACAATTTTCTATTCTGAAACCGTTCTTGCTGGTTTTTCGAGCGGTAAACGTAGAATTTGACCAAGTAATTTTCTTCGTCTAATTGTAATGATGCCATGTAGTGAACGAGAGTCAATTCTTCTCATGATCTCATCAATTTCGGTTTTTCCCTTTTTAATAATATATATATATATATTTCTCAAAAAAATCCTTACATTATTTGTTTTCTTTTTGAGGTACAAACCAATAATACTTTTCAAATATGTAAGGGAATCAATAGTATCAATAATTTAACCACTAATTTTGATGGACAAATAATTATTTAACTTTGTGCACAAAACTTTTGTTTTTAAATAATTAATTCGTAAGCAAATTTAATTATTGCAATTGTACAGACTTTATTTTTGGGAAGAGTAACAATTACTTCTTGCTGTCAATTATTTGAAACCTGGTCATTATACCACATGACATTAAATAAATGAGCTAGCTCACATGCTATAACATTACTTGCTGTCAATTATTTGAAACCTGGTCATTATACCACATGACATTAAATAAATGAGCTAGCTCACATGCTATAACATTACATACATAACAACTACAAACATACCAAACAAACATGTTTAGGCTTAATTCATGCTTTTAAGGAAACAAAAACGCTACCTAATGTCTGTCGATTACAAACTCAGATGTACAACCTTCTACATCAAGTATAATTGTCCACATAGAATGGACTCGTTAAACTACGGGCAGAAACTTAAACAAAATATTTAACCTTTTTTTTGTTTATTTTTAACCTTAAACACTTTAATTTTGGAGGTTCTTTTAGCACTTTAATCATAAAATTTTTTTTCTTTATGCTCTTAAAATCTCTGTAATACCCTTTAGTTAGCAATACAATTGAATAACATCCGCTAACTAAATTAGCTGTATTTTCAACAATAACAAGCGTTTTTAATTCATTAATAGAAATTACCGAACAATACATGTATTGTGATGTCTCTTTTCGGCCATCATCTAACAGACTTTATAATTGGTCACAAAAGATATCTTTTTGGTTCTTATTAGTAGCCTAAGCAGGAGCATAGATTTACACAATTGTTACTTAGGCAAATATTGTATTGAATTTGGCTGAAATTATACGGTCGCTCACAGGCTTCTATCTAATTATAGCTTGAGCAGTATTTTTATTCAACATAATACCAACTCCATAAATATGATGTTCTTCATATCAAGAATATAAAATTAATAAATCTCTACTCTTGAAATGACCTTGGCATTTCCATCGCATTTCGCTAATACCCAAAATATTTAAGTTGTACTTTTTCATTTCTCGAAGGACTTGTTCTAACTGTCTAGTACGAAAACGTGTGCAAACATTCCATGTACCAACACGGGTTAAAGTTTTGGCATTAAAGATTCTGCAAATCGAAGATTGAGCTTCCTTTCGGCTTTCACTCAACCCCGTCACCTGTGTAACTCTGTCATTCAGATACGTGCAATCATTTCTTTGTTATTGTTTGCCAGAATGTCATTTTTTTATTGTTTCTGTAGTAGTATCAATTTTTACAGAAGCCAAGCTGCTAACCTTGTGCTCAAACCCTCTTCCTTTATCCAGGCTTGAGACTGGTTAGATTGAATTATTTTTGATCCAAACTAGACGGAGTTAGTCCTAGGTTAATTTATTAGATTTATTGCTTACCCGATTATAACAAATACCAAAGTGTTAGCCCAGTTATACTGCTTTGCATTCAGCTTATAATATGAGTTTAATCTTAGTCTAGGATACACCACGTAAAGTAGGAACAAGTAAAAATATTACTATTATTAAAAATTGAGACCTTATAAACATTACTCATTTCCTCAAAATTATTAACAAATACGGGGTGGTTTAGCAGTACAACATTCAACTTGGACCATGGGTGAACATGGGTTTAAATCCCACCACAGACATTAAAGGCTGGTCAACGTCCATTTTCACTAAAATGTCACTACTGAAAATGGTTTCCTAAAAAACATTCAAAATAAAAAAATAATAATAATATACGTAAAAGATATTAAATGATTAAAATACATTTACACTAAACATTATATATATATATATATTTAAAATTTAGAATTCTACATGAGTTAAGTAGACAAGACCGCCTTTTTGTTCTCGGTTTTATTGTATGTCAAATTATTGGAGGGAAAACAGAATATCCAGTGTAAAGTAAAAAAAGATTTATAATAGAAAAAATTGGAAATTAAGATAAAAACAGATTAAATTAAAAATTATGAAAAGTAAGTAAAACTGATAAAAATATATTATAATTACAATGTTTTAAGGCGAATAATATTTTATATATTTTTTGATAAAGTTTGTACGTCATACAATTTTTAATTGTTTTTAATTGGTCGAAATTTGAGTAGATTTAATTGGATGTGTGTTTTGTTCTCTGATTGGTTTATTTTCTAGTTAAGCTGTAATTGAATATTTTAAGCACTATTTAATGTAAATTTTTTGCTCTCGCTTCATTTTGCAATAACGTCAGTTTGTGCAGGCAAGTGTTACGTAAGGAACACAGAATAACGTAAAATCGTATTTTTTTTATAATGTACTACATTATTACAAATAGCTAAATTCTACAATTTAATTTTTATAAGCAATAAAAAGGTTATTAAAATTTTTTATTTACCTATGCTAATTATTAACTGAGGGGTTGGTTTTAAATAGTATATTGTTTTTTAATTCAGTACAATATTGTATAGTATAACTTTACTATTTTTAACACTATATTCCCATTATTTATATTGTGAAAGAGGTTTCTATTTGGCTTTTGTTAATAATACTTGTAAATCCTTATTTAGTATTAATGGTAATTCATTATTAAATCTTAACCAGAACTTCATAATCGTTGTTATTTTGTACTTTAAACTCATAAAATCAACCGTTGTTTTATGGTCAAATAAAACAACTCTGTCATCAAAACTTCTTTGACTCATTGTATATGCATTCAATAGCACTACGATAAAATGGGATGCACCGGACTGAAGTCAACGTAGTTATTCCAATTGGAAAGAGGTAGAAAATGCTATTCAAATTTTTAAAATAGATACCAACAGTGAGTTTTATCACTATGTGTCTAAATTAAACCATAGAGGAGGTAAAGGATTTCCGTACAAAAAAGTTTTTTACAGATGCATCTTTTATCAGAAGCGGAAATCTGAAAGTACTGGACTTCGTAAAACCAAGTAACTTTATTTTTATGTAATTTATTGTAGAACTACAAATTTAAATTGTCCAGCGCATTTTACGGTTAAACTGAAAAACGATAAATATGTTATAACCGCACCACATTTAAAACACAAACATACATTCTCAAAGGAAGAAATAGCACTAGATCCTAATAGCAAAAGGCTTTCAAAGGAGGAAGAATTTGAATTAAAAATATTATTTACGCAAAAATGCCCCATTTCCCAAATACAAACATACGCTTGCGACAAATTTAAAAAAAAAGTAACAACAAGGGATTTGTACATTCTCCGGTAAAAATTGGGTCACAGTACGATGAGATTTAACTGAATTTTTAAAAACTATAAACCTTAAAGAAACGCTGTCCCGTTTAAAGGAAAAAGGATTAGTGGCATGCGAACGGGACAGCAATAGAAAGTACACTGTAATCAAAAAGCTATTTATAAAAAATTCCCTGAAAATGTTTGTTTTGATGCCACCTACAGTACAAACAAAGAACCATCTGTAGAAATTATCCGAATGTCACAAGATTGCCTTGAGGCAAAACGTCAATTATGTGACATAAATTTGTTATCTTTTATAATCATTGCTGTACATTGAAATTAATAGAGTAGTTAATTAGTACTATAGACAAATGATACTTTTAGATCACACTTGACATTAGGCAGTTTTTACAAAGCTTTATTATTATTAATTAGAAAACATGGAATAGCTAGTTTTTGCCAAAACTTACGTAAAACTAAGACCAAAATCTTACAGTCCTATAATCGCGTTAGAAGCGGCAAATAAGTAATTGCTTAATGTCCATGCCAGTTAAGCAGTTCAGTATTGTACCTATTATTCCCAATATTATTAACATGTTATTAGTATAGATATTGTAACGACGATTATTATAATAAATATATGTAACCGCATACACTCCTCATTTTATACAATTATACTTATTCTCTTCATTGACAACATATACCTCAATAGTAAATAGTAATTAGTGTACCAGTAATGTCCCTCTATTAATGTAACTTCTATGTAAATATGGTCTATCTTGTGTAGCAGTAATGATGTAACTCGAAAAATTTATTTCCGTAATTGTTATCCGAGTAAAAAAATTAAGTTTATCAAATTGTTTTATTTACTTGATTCGCTTATGTGTCCTTTACCCAAGCGGGCTAAAAAACACATTCACAATTAATAAGGAGTCAAACGGAAGTGAACATTGATGCACTTCCTTTACATTCGACGAGTCTGTAATATAAAACGTAAGTAAATTAGGTTTGCACACAACAAACTTGATTTTCAATGATAACAGTAATCATGATTAATAGTGCAGTAATAACAGTAATTCAACAACAGGAAGAAGTTATCCTGTTGTCAAATAATAATTCTCAGAAATATTCTGTTTATGTTGATTTATTCATCTTCTATATGTTCATCCTCAAAATATTACTTACACTTAATTTAAAGAGCTTTGTAAATAAAAAGTGACTAATTTTAAGTGCCACATCAATACAGTATGAAAGAAGTCGGGTCATTTTTCTTACAGCATTTCTGTACTGTTAAGTTAGACAACCTTCATACCAATGTCACGCCATATAAATCTTACAAAATATAAGTACAAGGTCATATGCACCTACTACTAAGACTATCTGATTACAGAATTGTAATCATTACATAATCATTGAACGTATACTGCAATAGTAACTATTGCTCAGTATCCCTCTATTGATGTATCTATGTCAATATGTTTTATCTTGTGCAGCAATAATGATGTAACGCCATATATTTACCTGTGAATTAAAACATTTGTTTCAGTAACTATATCATTAAGATCAATACCAAGTCTTGTTGTAATTAATAGTACATAATTACATTCACATAAAAAGGTTTTGGTAAACAAAATAAAAACTTATTGTGATGGTTCATTACTAAACATGCATAATGTGTTCTCTAAATGAAGATAAATTGTTATCTGAGTAAGAAAAATTAAGTTTATAAAATTCCTGTTCACTTGATCTTGAACTAATTATTAAGATCGCACTTAACATTTGTCACTTTTAATGTAATATTTTGACAATGAATAAATCAAGATGCACATAATATATTTTTTTAAGTTGGACATTTCTAAATTTGAGTAGATAATGAATCATTATCCCAACATATTAGAATGTCCTAAAATGATAACTTTAATATCCATATGAAAGATGTTTGTAATATATAGTTTAATATACCTCATATAGATGATTGCAAATATAAAAAGTTTGAGTACTATTAATTAAAAAATTTATATTAGCACATATACAGTTCATTAAAAAAATTTAAAAAGTTCTTAATTAAAAATGTTTAATGATCATCGTTGATTAATTATGCAATTTAAAAAATGAGTAAAATCCTCAATATCTTATGACTAATATTAATTCTATAAATTAGTTATTTTATTTACATCTACTTGAATAATAATTTTTATTTTAGAATTTAACACAGTTGTTAATAATGCAATTTTTTATTAATTACCGTTTTCTGTTGAAACTGTAATTAATGAATTTTGCACTTAAATGTTAATTGACACTGTGTGAGCTTAAAGTACAAAATAACAACGATTATAAAGTTGTAGTTATGATTTAAATGTATGGCAATTTTCGTTACGATTTAATGATGAATAAGAATGTACAAGTATTATTAGCAAAAATCAAATAGAAAACTCTTTTAAAAATAAATAAATAATAAAAATATAGTATTGAAATAGTAAAGTTATACTATACAAAAATTACACCGGATTAAAAAACAATATAATATATAAAAACAATCCCTCAGTTAATATTTAGTATAGGTAAATGAAAAACTTAACCTTTTTATTACTTATAAAGATTAAATTGTAGAATTTAGCTATTTGTAATAATGTAGTACATCATAAAAATACGATTTTACGTTATTCTCTGTTCCTCGCGTACAATAATAATGTAATTAAGAACGGTGTATGTGCCGTTTTTTTCTAACAAATACAAATAAATTATTGATTTTACGATACATTATGTCAGTTTATAAGAAGCCTTCCATACTGTATTTATTATTATCTACAAAAGACCTATATAATTACGATGAACTGCATTTATTTTATTACAGTGAAACGTTAGTCAATAGTAAAAATTTATTACAGTAGTGATCCCTTATCGATTTTAGTTTACGTACATATTGTTCATTCTATGCAATAGTTATGATGTAATTTCTTTCTGTTGTTAATATGACACATGAATAATTAGAATATTGTCAATTATTTCTATAAATTAAGTAAATAAAATGTGTAAAAACAGATTAGAACCGAAAATTATACACAAAAATGCTTTAAATTAACTAATAGTAGTACGTGCATTACTAATAGTGTTTCTACAAAATAGAAAATTAACACTTGTTAAAACATTTTAGTGTTACTGCAATAACTTTTAGAATTAATAATTTAACAATTTTAATAAATAAATAAAACTGCATTTTTTTCCAAATTAACAATTTTATTCCAATATACTGACTACTTTTTTACCAACAGTAGATAATAACAAGCTTATTTTCTATTGGCTGTTGTGATTTTATCGACATGTCTACTGAAACATTTCCATTGGTCCAAATTATAATCATAAAATTTTTTTTGTATGACGGTTAACAATTGCCATAAACGTAATAATGAAAATAATTTTGTATTAGAAAAAAAATAATTGTAGTAATCTTTAGAAAACTTCACTGAAATTAACTCCAAAAAGGAGCTACGTAACCGGTTTCACTAATTAACGGGACAGAGCAGTTTGGAAGAGCAAGTTGTATTGTTTGCTGACAAAGTTTACTTCTTTAAGTGTCCATCGAGCTTTCCCCCAATATCTAGCGTCTTTACTGATTACGTAAAGTAAAGAATAAAAACGCAAAAACAAGACGAGAAATGTTTATTGTCAAAATTACCGGATTGAAACTACGGAAAAAACCATGAATTAAGATGGAAACAAAATTGGACGATACTAGATTAAAGTATTCGACGGCATGAAAACGGTTGTTTATGTTAATTTAACAATTCAGCTTTTAACACTTTCTAGTTATGACCATTTAATTAAACATTATTATTATTATTATTATTATTATTATTATTATTATTGCTTTTCCAAACAAAAATAATAGAAGACGTAAACTGTGAGAAGAATTCATTTCGTATATTCTCTTCAGTCACAAACAAAAAATCAGTATATATATATATATATATATAATTATATGATGTAATTAACTTAACATTTATAACTATATATACATACATATATAAACATGCATATATTAACATATATATATATATATATATATATATATATATATATATATATATATATATATATATATATATATATATATATATAACAGTTTGAGTAGTTATCAACACTTTAAAGCAATCATTAAAGTTCACTCGATGTTTTGTTTGAACCAAGTGACGTAATATTGACGAAGTGCACCAACGTTCATTTGAATTGGACTCTTTATCGATCCACTTGGGAATGTGTTCTTTTGCCCGTTCAGATAAGCGACGAGTTGTCCGACCAATATATTTGTCACCGCAACTGCAAGTGAACTGATAGATACAGTGGGAGGTGGAGAACATTGCTTTAGTTGTTTGTACGTTGAATATGTCCTTTAAATTGCACTTTTGAGCCTAATTTTTAGGAGGTTCATGACGTCATCTCCTTTAAACGGTAGTTTTATAAAAAACAACTTGTTTTCGTTAACAACTTTTTCTTTAGTTGTAAGTGACTTTGAATAGAAATTGATAAAATCTTCAGAATATCCATTAGTGATTAGAGTTTGGTTTATGACTTCTAATTCTTTATCAATAATGTCACTTGAACAAATTCTATGTACACGGTTAAATAATGTTTTAACTAGTGCACGTTTTTGTTGAATTGATTGAAAACTTTTGAAGTGAAGATATTGACCCGTCCAGGTAGGCTTGCGATAAATTTTACGTTGAATCCCTTTAAATAAACAAACACCACATTTTTTTGATTTTTTTACTTGTACATTTAAATACTTTAATTTGAATAATAAAATTAAACTAACACTATTTTAATACGATTGAATAAACGTCGGTTTTGGTTTGTTTGCTTATTATAATAATAATAATTTGTGTGGATAAACAACTAATGACTAGGCATTTCCAATTAACAAACACTTTTGAATCTGTGCGATACGTTTGCGTGACGTTACGGGTCAAAAGTAGCTTGCTTATTGTTGCTAACTGTTACCCGCTCATTTGTGTCATTTTCGTTTTTTTTGTTTTTGGTTTTTTTGGTGTAAAAAGCAGTGTGTATTTTATTTTTGGTGTACCTTTTTATGTATTACTGTGTTTTTGTACGTTTTTGCTTGGTATCGTGGTTAAACACTAGTATTTTTAAGTTCCTTTAAAAGAATATCACTGGTCTTTCTCCAACGATAGATTGTGTTATTAAATTATCTTTTTTCAGTTTTGTTTTCGTTTTTAAAGCTGATTTTCATTCAGGTATGGTGTCCACTAGCTCATCTATCTGTGGCCTCCAACGTTGCAAGAGATCTGTGAAGGTTGGCATTTTCTGCGCAGTCTGCAAAAATTGGTTCCATGAAGTGTGTTCCGGACTATCTTTGGTACATTACTTGCAATTAGCAGATAGTCCTCTGGATTATATTTGCATGGATTGCAGATATGAAATCGAGTTGCAGGAAACATTTTTCAAGAATGATAAGTTGGATAAAATTTTACATTTAGTCAGTAATAATCACTCCTTGTCTTTTAGAATTAAAGAGCTTGATTCTAAAATCAACTCGGTTACTAATTTTGTAACTAGCTTGGTTGATATGATCTCTAATTCTACCATTAAAACTGATCGAGTCATCTCTTCTTTTTCCAATCTATCTAATTCTTTAACTAAAGATATCTCCTCTCTCAAAACATTAGCCTCCGGTATCAGCTCCTCTTCTATGGTATCCAAATCCGTCCTTAAACTATATCAAGAAGAGATTCTTGATGGAGCGAAAAACTATGTTAATAGTGTCAAACGTGAGCGTAATATTATAGTTAGGGGAGTTAGCTCTGATATAACAAATTATAAGAATTTAGTGTCTGATATAGTTAATAAATGTTACCTTAAAGCAGATAACTTTTTAATAGGTAGATTATTATGTAGGAGGAAACATACATATTCTCCAATCCTTGTTTCTTGTTATTTTTCTACTGATAAGGATACTGTCCTTAATAATTGGATTAATGTCAAATCTCAATTCAAAGGCATTAAAGTCACGAAAGATCTTTCTCTATCTGAATGTATAAATAGACAGTCCAAACCCCTCATTCCTGCTCATCATGTCTTACCTATAGTAAAATTCACCCCACTTAGGCCTTATCGCTCCCCAACGCTCTCCCGTCATGCAAATAACAAGCTTATTAAAGAAATCAAACACATTCTCACCCTATCATTTAAGCATTTCGTAATAATGGGAGATTTTAACTGTTCCTCCGTAAATTGGGCCACTTCCTTGAAGTTAACTAATGTTTTTGACTCTAATCTTTTGGATATCTGTGCTGTACATGCCCTCAAACAGCATGTACTCTCCCCAACTCAATATAAATCTGAAACAAACTCCTCTTGTCTTGATCTCGTCTTTTCAAACGATTCCATAGGTGTTAATTCCATATCTTACTTACCTCCTCTTTGAAAAAATGATCACCTTCTATTAACCTTTGTAGTCCATTATCCGGTCCCTATCTCTAACATCTGTGAACTTAAACCGAAACCCATACCTGATTTCAGGAAAACTGATAACAGGGGACTTAGGGCCTTCCTGACTAGTGCTAACTGGGAAAATCTATATACTAATAATCTTCAAAAAGCTTATGCCTTTTTCAACAAGGTAGTTATTGAAAGAATAAATCTCTTTGTTCCTTTTAGAATTCCTAAACACACTAAGCCTAGACTTCCTAGAGCTATATCCAAATTAATTCATAAACGGAATAAGGCTTTCTAATTGTGGAAAGCTACTAAGTTATTTTGCTTTCACTATAAGTACCTAGATACTCGTAATGACTGCACTAGACTTATTAGAAGGCACAAAGGGAACCTACTACATAAATTCCTAAATAAAGCTAAGTTTAACAAAACGCTTCTATTTAAATTTGTCAGAAATAAGCGAGTGGAAACTCTTTTCTTCCCTCGTCTCAAAGATCAACAAAGTAAAATGTTATCAGGACTTTCTAGCTGTAACCTGTTTAAGGAATTCTTCAACTCAGTCTTTTAAACTCTTGTCAATATTCTGTCACTCCCTTCTACTGATTGTCCACCTATAACACCTCTATCAATCTCTAATCTCTCAGTCTCCAACTACCTTAGAAACCTTAAGTCTATGTCTAGTGGTGCAGATGGCATATATCCTAGAATTTTGAAAAAATATGCAGAAATTCTTACCCCTCCCCTAACTTATATTTTTAATCTTTCGGTCCAGTTCGGTCAAGTGCTCTCTATATGGAAGGTCGCCTTTGTTACGCCTATCTACAAGACAGGGTGTAAATCTCTACCTGATAACTTTAGGCCAATAAGCATTCTCTCTACACCAAGCAAAATTATGGAAAGGTTTATTGAATCCCATCTACTAGACCATCTCTTTAAATTTAATATCGTTAGTCTTGCCCAACATGGCTTTATGCCTAAGAGGTCTTGTCTTAATAATCTTATCACCTACTCAAACAGCATCACAGACTGCTTCAGAGTCATCAGTCTGTTGATGCCATCTATTTTGACTTTGCTAAGGCTTTCGATAAAGTTCCACATAATTTTCTTATTTCTAAGCTTAAGTCTGTAGGGATAGTTGGGCCTATTCTTGCTTGGATTAAAGATTTTCTCTCCAATCGTACTTTTAAGGTTCGGGTAAGGTCTGATTCCTCCTCCTCTTGTTCTATCTCCTCTGGGGTTCCTCAAGGGTCTGTCTTAGGCCCCCCTTTTATTTATTCTCTTTATAAATGATTTATCTTCAGCCGTTCACTCTAGAATTTTGCTTTATGCGGATGACGTTAAGATCTGGGGAACTAACCCAAAATTACTTCAAGCAGACATTTTCAATTGGTCGATAAAGAATCAGCTTCCACTCAATAAGGATAAATGTCAGCACATTACTTTTGGACGACTTTATGGCACTGTTTTTTTTCTTTCTTCTAACTCACAGCTAATAAAATCAATTAAATCTATTAAGGATCTAAGAGTTATTTTTGATTCTTCTCTTAATTTTACTGAACATCACTTTTTAGCTACTCATAAATGTTTCAGGCTTATTAAGTTTTTTACAAGAAATCTTGGAAGGATCCCATCTAAATGTCTACGGCTACTTTACATGTTGTATTTGAAACCTCATCTTGAGTACTGTGCTCAAGTTACGGCTCCCATCTTAAAATCTGATGCACTTAGATTAGACAAGGTACAGAGGGTTGTCACTAAAAAGCCTCGTGGGTTTAAGTACCTTTCTTATCATCAAAAGCTTAAATCTATAAAATTATTTTTCCTAAGTGATAGGCATCTCCGGGGTGACGCTATCCTGACTTATCAACTTTTTAATTCCGGCTCTCATGCGCCTTTCTTTACTTTAGCCCAAAATTTACTCAGAAGGCATAAACTTAAATTATCCAAACCTAGATCTTTTTCCAGACTGAGAAGTCATCACTTTTTCCATAGAGCAATCACTCTATAGAACAACTTGCCTGGCAACGTCATTTTTGCGTCCTCACTTTCAGTCTTTAAAAAGGCATATGACAACTATAAGCTTTCCAAGTTCACCTGATCTAACCATTTACCTCTGTCTAACGTCTGTTTTCCTAATATTCAATCATTTTTAAATTTTATTTATTTATTGTTATTAACTTTCTGATAAACTAATAAACAGAACCGAGGATTAAAAAAAGTTTTATTCTTACTCAACTCGCGTATCAACCTGTAACCTGTAACAAGTATTGGATTCAATCATTATACAACGTCCGCATACTCGTTATATATATATATATATATATACTACTTAAACATAAAATTTTAATATTAAAAAAAAATTAATTAATTAATTTTTAATTTTTAAATATTATTATAAATAATAATGCTTCTTTTTTCATATCCGTAATAAATCCAATCGCTACAAACTAGGTGAGGCGCGTTTATCGTTGCGGTTCTGGTAATACTTTTTAGATTTTAAGATATTATGGTCTACTACTGCAATTAATATACTGAAGTGTTTAGTGATTTTTAATGGTTTAAATAATTTTTTTATAGTGATAAAACTGAGTTATGTATATGTAGTTGAAAATTAAAAAAATTATATTGTCTGTTTGATAATTAAGTAACTAATATGTATTAACCTTCTACAGCTACATTCTTGTTTAATATGCACATTTTTTATCAATATATATATATGTATGTAATTTAGTATACTTCTTTACAATTTTATTTACCTTTATATAATACTTTACAGTATAACTTTTATAGAAATTAAAACTATGCCTAATTTGTGGTAGAAGAAATGGGGGAAAAACAATGAAAGTTGGGATGTATTGTTCCGGATGTGATGCTTAGTTCCATGAAGGTTGTACCGGAATTTCTTGTGCTAATTAAGACAGTCCCGCCCAATTATCCCAAGAATTTGGTTGTAGGAATTGTCTTTTTAACATGACTGATCCACCTTTGGAAAAGGAAGTTGCTAAGTTAGAATTACCTGTTGAAAAACTCATGTCTAAATTCGAATTAGTGACTGAGAAACTGAATTAGCAAACCCTAATCAGTGAACAGCATTATCGTTCAATACTTAATAAACCTGCTTCAGTGGAAACATCCCTTAAACCGGTTTTAGACTCGTCGGCGGAAATGCCGAATTAAAAAATATTTATAGACAAATTAGTAATACAAAATAATTTAGTGGAGAAGTAAGTAATTTGACTTTCTTAGGAGGAAATCCTCAGCGTTACCAAAAATTTTGCGTCTGATGTTAGGAAATGTAATAATATTTTCATTCGAGGGGTTTCAGGATCCCTTCAGAACATTAATGATATGGATAATTCATTGATTAGAAAGGTATTCCCTAAACTCCCTATTGTGAAAACAACTTATCTTAGGTGTAAGAAGAGTAACATTTCCCCACTAATTATAGTCTCGTTTCCAAATCAATCTCTTCAGCTTATTTCTAGAGAATTAACCGAAAATTAAAGAACATTATCTTTCACTAAATATAACTAAAGATCGTCTATTATCGGAGAGAATAAAATCAGATAAACATTTGACCCTCAGATCTTTATATTATAAATCTCCCATTGTAAAATTAACTCCTCTTGAACCTAAGAATTTAATTACAAACTCCTCAATTCCTAGTATTTATAAGGATTTTCCTCTCGCACCTCGAAGTCAGATAAATCCTTTCCTCCTATTATTTTGACTAAGACGTACATGACATTACTAGAACAAATTATAATGCTGAATAAACTTTTGGAAATGAAGGAATTACTATTTGTACATAAGCCTCATATACTAGCGCTCGCTGAAACTTGGTTAATATCAGAAATTTCAACAAGTGAAGTTAAAATTGATGGTTACTACACCTATCGACAATATTCGGTACGAGGTCGATGTGGAGGCTGCTTAGTTTATGTAATGGACAGCATAACCTCCACTCAACAATCAACAGATTTATTTAGCAACCTAGATATTCTCACTTATACGTCCTCCAAATCCTCAATGCTGCTATATCTAGTATACGAACTACCACATCATAACCATACAGATGAGTATAATTTAATTGAATCATTAAAGAATTTGGTTTCACTTCCTTTTGAACACTTGGTTCTTCTTGGTGATTTTAATGTTTCATCAATAAATTGGAAAACTCCGTTTTTGAAAATCGGTTATTACTAATTAGCACAGAATGTAAAGATCCCTACACGTTTCAGATTAGGAAATGCACCCTCCACTTTAGATCTTATTTTTACAAATGAATCAACAACTATTGACTCTAGACTCCCTAGGTAAAAGTGATCATTTAATACTAAAGTTTAATATCCCTCTTAGTGTTAAGTTAGTACAAATTTACTTCCAATCTCCAATTTTAGACTTTAGTAAAGCAGATTTAAAAACCTTAGGGACTATTATCGAAATACGGACTAGAAGGAATGTTTACTGTATTTTCAGATGTTTTCCAAAAAGGATTAACCTATACGTCTCTTTTAGAAAAATTACCAAAAATACAATAAAGGTTTCGCTTTTTCACTAGGTTCATCTTAAAAAGAAATAAGGCCTTTAACTTTTGGAAAGCTACTTCCCTACCCGCTTATCATTACACTTATTTAGATTTAAGAAATAAATGTTCAAATATTTCTAAACAATTAAAATTGAATTTTCTATCAAACTTGCTCTCTAAATCTGTTCATGATTACAATATATTATTCAAATATATTAGAAAGAAAACCAAACATGTCAAATTATTCTAAAAAGCAAAGAAGGTAAAATCCTATCGGAAGACAGTTGGAATAGTTTTAAGGACTTTTAATTCTGTCTTTAATACTAATACAACAAGTGATGGAATTTCAACTACATTAGAACCATTCCCCCTTCTAGTAATAAACAAAAGCAGCTTTAAAGTCTACTAGTCCGGGTCTTGATGCAATCTATCCTAGGGTCCTAGGGGAATGTGCTACAGAATTCTATCTATACCTTTAAACTATATATTTAGTCACTCCCTAAATTCAGGTAAACTTCCTCTAATATGGAGGACAGCCTATATCCGACCAATTTTCAAGTCAGGAATGCGTTCCTCATCGACTTGTTACAGACCTATTAGTATGCTTTCTTCTGTTAGCAAGACACTAGAAAAGATTGTGAAAGCTCATTTAATTACACATCAACAATCGTACTGTTGATATTAACTAATTTTTTACCTTGGTCATTTTCGGTTACTTCTAGTCAGTAGCTTGAAATAATTTGATTATTTGTTTTGATTACGTTGTACCGCATATTTTTAAAGTTCATTTACTTAAACTTTATCTACTGGACATGATGCTTAAGAATATATATATATGCTGGGGATGCCTAGCGGTACAGCTCTCGATTTAGACTTGGGTGGGCATGGGTTCGAATTCTATCACCAACATTAAATGCGGCTTTACATCTTAAAGTAAAATATTCAAAGTAGTAAAAATAAATAAATGAATTATATATATATATATATATATATATATATATATATATATATATATATATATATATATATATATATATATATATATATATATATATATATATATATAGAGAGAGAAGAGATGGAGAAAATTTGGAATCCTCCTGTTTCCAGTGAACCAATGCCATTATTATTGGCGAAAAAAATGATGGTTGCTTTAAATTCTAACGAGTATCATGGTTTGGATCAAACGTATTTAAATAAACGCATGAGTAGTAGCAGCAGTAGCATTAAAAGCGACAGTGAATTGTCTTCATTTATGGACGATAAAAAGCCCGATGAAAATGTTCGATATCGCTATTACCCGATTAAGGTTAGCTGAATTTATGCTAATTGTTCATTATTATTTAATAAAACGGGAATTATGGTTATGTTATTTTATTATTGATATTGTCTGAGATTACAATAAACGCCTTTTTTAGAATAACTATCCTATCTGAATTTTAATGCTACTTTTTGATTAGTGTGATGACATAATATTTAAAGTCTTGTATAATAATAATTATTATTATCATCGGGGCTAAACACCCCACGGGTTATCATCACCGAAGGTGGTCTAAATTACCAGAAGTCTGCAAAATATTAATTTTTATAACTAGCACTTAATGAACGACACTTGAGGTGTGATGACTTTAAATGTTAATTACGGACGCTTAATTAAGTAATTCATTTGGACGGACAGGGGCTTAACGTTTGTGCGCTCAAATGTCCGTCCAAATTATTTGTCGGCTACCCAATCTTTTTTTCCATCTGGGTTGCCCAGTCATTCGAGGGCTGTAAACTTATGCTAGCCTCCAAAATAGCAAATTTTCAATATGCAGACGATGAAGATCCCACAACACATAATTCGGATTAACCAAAAAGCCGAGAAATATGGTTTATACCTTAAGATTAAAAAATGGTGCTTTTAGCGAATGTGCCCTTTAGAAATCTAATCTCTATTAATGGTAATCCACTTCCGGGATACTAATGATTCTGAGGATTTGAGTAATGCTTATAAAGTCTCAATTGCCAATGATGGTGATATTCCTGACTGTTCGTTCTTCACGTGGTGCATCCTGGACTAGGTGCCTATAGGCGTGTAAACTACAATAATTTGGTCGATTCCTATCCAAAACGGTTAAAAGAAGTTATAAAAAAGCATGGCTATCCCCTGAATTATTAATTTTGGACAATTGGTGATGTCTGCTTTATATATATGTACATATTTCATAATATAATTTATTTTTAAGCAAATAACGTAGTAGTTTTTTCATGTTGTCGAAATGTGTAAATTCTGGGTTTTTGGTCTAAGCGTAAATTTGATAATGCTATTTGCAAAAAGAAAATATTTTTAGTGTTTTGAATATTGATATTGCTAATGTGATGTTTAATGCTTATTTTAGTAAAATGTTGATGTGCCTAATATGCTTAAGTGATGTAAGGAAAGTCAATCAATTTCAATATGCTAATTTTGACAGCTCCTATTTTAGCCCCTGTAATAACAGCAGAGTCCGAGTGCACAGCGGTATAACTGGGCTTTCGCTACGGTGAGTGGGTGCGAACATACACCCAGGATACTTAAAATGTATCTAAAGGTATACGCATATCATATGTAGCTCTTGGGCTAAGGGAGATAACCCTTATAAAAAATCAGGCGGCTTCGTCAATCTTTGCGAACAATGGTGACGTCACAAGGATGCCGTCTACCAGCCAAGAAACTTTGTTATTTTTCCACGTTTGTTACGCTTATCAAGCCATCGAAATCGATCGTTTGCTATGTCGTATAAATATGGGAACTAATGAAGAGGTGACCACGTCACCAACCGAAATGAATGAATGAATGACTTGCGGTGGTTGATGCATTGACGTACCTAGGTTCGGTCATCAATGATGACGGATTCATTTTGGGGTCGTATCCGTCCCTCTGCTACAGATTTTGGACGTTTATGGAGCAAAATATTTCTATTAAAGCCAAAGTTGGAATATTTAAAAGTTTAGTGCGTTTCATTGAACTTTATGCTTGCGAAATTTGGACTTTCATTCAAGTGGATATGCAAAAGCTTGTTCATTTTGAGCAAAGCTGTTTAAGATCTATATGGTTTCACTCTCTATCTCCTGTTAAACGCAACCGTTCAATAACTAATAAAATAACATTTTAACCACTTTCAAATACGTGTAACACATTTAATATTAATTGGTAATGTATTTCTAACACAACAAGACAAATACGACTAAAATGGATTGACCATATTTAACGAATATTGCTTGCCCTCAAGTGTCGGTTTATTAACTCTAAAAGTTAATATTTTGCAGACTTCTCGTAATTTGGACCACTTTGGGTGATGATCTGGAATAATTTATGTTGACTGGCATATTAGCGAAAAATGTATTGTCGACATTCATTCTGCAATAACGGCTTAGTAACGACAAGTTATAACCACTATCATTTATATAATCTGCTTTGCCATGTGGTCCATCATTTAAAAAGTATTCAGTTCTTCTTGCTTTTATTCTTCTTCAAATTTTCTCTTTTCTATGAGGAATTACTGTTTCTCGTAATCGCTATTTGCATACACCTCCAACAACAACAACAACACAAGTTGGAGGTAAAGCCATATTTTCATTAGTTTTATACATCTTCATAAATCGTGGATCATAGAGGAGAATTAATTGAGATAGAGGCTTTGTATAATAATTTTATCCAATACTCATTAATTAGAGATATTTAGCGTACAGTTATTTTCTTATATAGATTATAATTAGGGAAAGACCAACATTTAAACCAACGAGTAAATGCAACTCAAATTACAAAAATGTGATATTTGTTCATTTAAAGTAAAATTTTATAATTTTAATAATTTTCAGTCGTTAAATGGTTAAAAATGGGATAGTTAAGTTATTAATAAATTTCCATAAAAAACCAACTTGTTATATATATATATATATATATATATAACTCCGCCTAGTTTGGACCATAAATGATTCAATCTAACCCGTCCTGAGTCTGGATAAAGGAAGAGGGTTTGAGCGCAAGGTTAGCAACTTGGCCTTTGTAAAAAATTTATACTGCTACGGAAACAGTACAAGAGGATGCCATTCCGGCAAGCAACGCTGAAGAAGTGATCGCACGTATCTGGATGATAGAGTTACACACATATGACAGGGTTGAGTGAAAGCCGAAAAGAAGCTCAATCTTCGATTGCGCAGAATCTTCAATGCCAACGAGACTTTGTTGTTGCCCCAATGCTTATTTTCAAAGCAAAAGGGTTTTGTATCATATATATATGTATATCATCTGACATGGATTAATTTACTAGTTTGTTTTACTCAATTATAACCCTAGCTAAAGTATCAGGTTGAAATGGCTTGTTCAATAAACGTATAAATTGATGAAATTATTATTTGTAGCGCGTGCAATCCTTGTGTTTCCCTTACCAAACCATGCCCAAAGCCGAATTGCCTCTGTACATCTATTCCTGGACTTTGCCCAAACCAGATACTCTAGCTGAACTTGCCTCCTTGAGACCATCCTGCTTTGTGGGCACGGATCAAGCGATTGGACTTGTATTTTCTAAACCAATTTGTCGAGTATGTTTGTGTGACTGAGACATTGTTGACATTACATTACATATTTTTTTATAACTCACTCGATTCGGTTCTGATTTATTACTGTTTCATTTGGGGTTTTTTTCCGTACGACACATTTTTCGGGATGCTGATGATTCTGAGGATTTGACTAGTACTTACAAAGTCTCACCTTTTAATGATGGTATTCCTCTACATGATGCATTCTGGACTAGATTAATAACAGCAGAGACCGAATGCACAGCGGTATGACTGGGCTACCACTTTCGTGGGTGCATGCAAGCATGTAACCAGGGTACTTAAAAGGTATCTCAAGGTATACGTATACCGCAAGTTCAATTCGCATCCGACAACCTCTTTGTATAGGAATTCGAGTCGCTATATGAACTTGGAATTAATGAACAGGTGGCTTTGGCACTAACGTATGTTGTGTGTTGTTACTAATGATCCTGAGGATGCTGAGTAATGCTTATAGAGTTTCAATTTCCAATCATAGTGATAGTCCTGACTGTTCCTCCTCC
Source organism: Cardicola forsteri (assembly GCA_025895645.1). Taxonomy (NCBI): domain Eukaryota; kingdom Metazoa; phylum Platyhelminthes; class Trematoda; order Strigeidida; family Aporocotylidae; genus Cardicola; species Cardicola forsteri. The sequence goes on along the minus strand of JAKXYG010000388.1, from coordinate 7,142 downwards.
ATGTGGTGCATCCTGGACTAGGTGCCCATTGGCATATAGACTTAATCCAGGATACACTACGTGGAGGAGGAACAGTTAGGAATATTACCATTATTTGAATTTGACACTTTATATGTATCCCTATAATGATAGTATAATGCGAATAATCCCTAACTTGACTCAGTTACTATTTTTATCTATCTAGACAGACTACGTGTGTCGTGTGCCCATCTACCTAACTCGAGGTTTGCTCCGAGCTCGTATCAAACTGGTCAACGTATCTACACGTCTAACTCTCGATCAGTTGGATAAAGTGGAACGGGCCCATTCTGTCATCGCCGAGCTGGTGGTGAATATTGCTCATTTGTCCCATGTTGGTCTGAACGTATCCGATCCGGTACTGCGCCGCATTTTGGATCAGACTGTAACTCAAGATTCTGCATCGTCCATGACGATCAAAGATTTATTTGGTCAGCTCACGTTTGATTGTGAATCAGCTCACGTTTTGGCTTTAATGACCTTTCTCAAATTGCCGTGTGAGTTTTGCATCTTTTTTTTTCATTTTTCTTTTGCATTCGTGATGGAGCAGTCTATTGTCGATAGTTCGGGACTAACGACGTTGGATTTTGTCTTTTGAGCACTGTCTCTATAGGCGATGCTATAGGATGCTAATGATCCTGAGGATTTGAGTAATGCTTATAAAGTTTCAATTTCCAATGATGGTGATATTCCTGACTGTTAGTCCTCCACGTGGTGCATCCTGGACTAGGTGCCCCTAGGCATCTAGACTAATAACAGCAGGGTCCGAGTGCACAGCGGTATAACTGGGCTTCCGCTACGGCGGGTGGGTGCGAACATACACCCAGGATACTTAAAAGGTATCTAAAGGTATACGTATACCATATGTAGCCCTTGGGCTAAGGGAGATAACCCTGACAAAAAATCAGGCGGCCTCGTCAATCTTTGCGAACAGTGGCGGTGTCACAAGGATGCCGTCTACCAGTCAAGAAACTTTGTTATTCTTCCAAGTTTGTCTACGCATGTTAAGCCATCGAAATCGATCGTTCTACATGTCGTATAAATATGGAAAATAATGAAGAGGTGACTACGTCACCAACCAAAATGAATGAATAAATGAATGTCTCTATAGGCTTAAAAAATCCAGTAATAGTACAGTTGAGTTTATGTGAAATTAACTAGGGATACAGTTGATTCTACGCAATCTCATCATCATCATCATCACCGGTTATTATTGTCCAAGATAGTCCAATTTACTTGAGGACATCCTTTATAGATTATTCAACCGTTTTTGATTGTGTTGATCGCAACCTGCTGTGAGATCTTCTCATTGCCACACGATTTCCTGCCAAGATTGTCAACATACACGTTGTCAAACGCAGTAATACGGAATGGATATTCTTTAACTGATACAATTTACATAAATTCAGGTTTCCGCCAAGGATGAGTTTTAGAACCCACATTCTTCAATGTTGTAGTTGATGACATTTTTGATGAAGTGTCTCGGTCATGATGGTCGCAAGATAGCGGATTTTCAATATGCAGACGATGCGGTTATTATGGCAGAAACCGAAATGTCGTTGAACTTACTCAAAAACCCTCAGAGAAATACCGTTTATATCTTAATACTAAAAAACAGTGGTTTAGCGAACGTCCCCTTTAGAAATCCAATCACAGTTAATGGTAACCCTGTGGTTGATGCATTTACGTACCTAGGCTCGGTCATAAATAATAAAGAATCCACCTTTTCAGAGATTCGGCGTCCTATTCGCCTCTGGGCGTTTAAGTAAACTTTTATGGAACAAAAGTAATACTTCTATTAAAACCAAGATTAGAATATATAAGAGTTTAGTGCGTTCCATTCTACGTTGTGCATGCGAACTTGGACTCTCACCCAAGTGGATATACAAAAGCTTGTTCATTTTTGCTTGTTGTCCTTTGTTTCCTCTATTGAACGCACTCATTTAATAACTAGTAAAATATTTCGACCATTCCCAGATATTTGTCAGTCTCTTAACATTTATTGGTCATGTATTTCTAGCACAGTAAAAGAAAGACGATTAAAATGGACTGGCCATGTTTTACGTAGATCGCCCACTCATCCAGCCAGAATAGTTATGGAAGCCCATCCATTACCCGGATGGAAAAGAAGGCCAGGTGGCCAACGGAAAATTTGGACGGACATTGTTGCAGGTGAACTCAGTCCTTTTATTTATGCTAAGCCCCCTCGTCCAAATGAATTATTTAAATGAGCATCCGTTTGTTTACCCTATGCAGCCAACAGAGATCATTGGAGGGTTTTCACTTGGGATGTAATTAACATTTAATGTCAGCATACCTTAAGTCGCACATTGCAAAAGTTGATATTTTTTATAAACATTTTGGTATTTAGACTACCCTAGATGAGGATGATGATGAATTACTTGGGATTTGAGTAATGCTTATAAAGTCTCAATTTCCAATATTGGTAATATCCCTAACAATCCATATTTCATGTGGTGCATCATGGATTAAGTGCCCATTGGTAATTAGACTAATAACAACAGGAACCGAGTGCACAGCAACATAATTGGGTTCCCGAATTAGACGGTAGGTACAAGTATACATCCAGGGTTCTTAAAATGTATTTGACGGCATAGGCATACGTCAGTCCTTGGGCCTACAAAAAATTAGACGGCCTGATTAATTTTTACGAACAGTGGCGTCGTATCTAGCCCAGAAACTTCGTTATTCTTCCATCTTTGGTACGCTTATCAAGCCATTGAAATCGATCGGTTTGCCATGCCGTTCAAATATGAAAAATAATGAAGAATTGATGTCATCCATCACACAATGAATTAGCAACTGATAATGAAAACTTTGTACTTATTTATTTTTACACACGCGTGCGTACAGCTTACGATATCGACTTCGAGGCTGTAGATGCCTTGCTCCAGTGGAATGAATCTCGCTCGGTCACTTGTCAAGACAACAGTCTATGCATTCCAATTCGTGGCATCATTCCCCGCTGGTCTGTTCGCCTCACTGCATTGCCGCAAAAGCATTGGGTCGGTTCGATGATTCGACCGATGCACTTTGCGGATACGGACCCGGCCATGTTTTCCGTCGCCCAAATCTCGTCCAATTGCGGTTCATCTCACATGCCCGCAGACAAAATCCAGCGCCTTTACTCGAATCTCAACATGGAGTCTTTGACGGCGCCTATGACATATTTTCAATACTTTATTACTCGCTATGATTCACTGAACGTGCCTATCGATCCAAACCAATTTCTCATTTCCTGTTTGCGTCTTACGCGACATCAAAATGCTGCCCAATACACGGTGGGCATGCGCAAGTTCAAGGCCAAATTATACAAAATGGCGGAGTTTTTGCCTGACGCGTGCTTCGTCCATCCCCTATCTTCGTGGCTGTGGTTTCTCGTATCCATCATTCCAACGGTCTTGTACCAATTCGTACGTTCCCAACTCGTTGCACAACTCCGTCGCGAATTGAATTATGCTCTGTCAAATGATTCAAGAATTGTCTTGGATCACATTGAGTCGATCTGCCCCGTCGTTATGCCCGATCGTTTAGATTTGGATCAAACGGCGGGCGATCTGAATTCATTCGATTGCCAAGTTGACGATGAAACGTCGGTCTCGGATCGCGAACTCGATCGACAGTCGTTTTGCAATTATCTCGGGTCGACGAAGCACTGGTGCCCTCACCCGAGCAACCTAGTCGAACCGGTTACCACGTTGGGTGCTCGTGATGCGGTCAATTCGGAACGGTTGGAATTTTTGGGCGATTCTTTTTTACATTTTATTGCGACGCTGGTTGTCTACCCATCGCACGATATGCATGCCGACGAAGGCTATTTGACGAACGAAAGAAGCAAATTGGTGTCGAATTCGCATTTGTACAACATTGTCATCGAATTGGATTGGGCGGGCTATTGTGTACGAGACATATTTGTGCCCACCGAACATTTTTTACCGCCCTGTTTTACGGTAATGCAGAAGGTAAGTTTTTGACTTGTATTAAGGTCATTGCTTTGTGATGTGTTTGTCTTTTTTCTAGGATACAGTGAAGTATGTTCATATTAAATGATCGATTTTAATGGCTTTGTAAGTATAACAAATGGAGTAGAATGACAAAGTGTTTTGGTTTATAGATAGCATTCATAGAGTGGCTCCTGATTTTTTGTCAAAGTTATTTCTCTTAACCCAACAGCTTTATGTATGGTATACGTATGTCCTTAAATGTATTTTAAGTCGTTTGAGTGCATGCTTGCATTCAATAAACTGGATAAAACACAGGTGAGCAATATAACACATGAAAAATACGATCACAATATAACAAACAATTTCATAGTGTAATAACTGACTCTAATGTTTCTGAGCTTATTTATGTTGTAGCACTAAAAATATTTCCTCTACATGATCACACCCAAGTAAATTTGTTACTGATATGTTTTACACGTGTTTGCTTTAATTAAAATATTCTATTTGACTCCAGTTTCCATTGAACACGTGCTGAATTAATTAATTCATTGGCTGGTACGTTGGATTTGATTTGGGATTAAGGTGGGTAGATCATAATTTCATTTTTCTACCAAATTTTCAAATTTTTTAGATCATAATTTTTAATGAAATTCTGGTTCATGTATGCGAAATTGTGGCATCATGATATTTTGGACTATTTGGAACACCTTGCTTGTTTAAAATGCAACTATCTCTTACTGAAGTACAATATGGGAATGTATGTATATAATACACTCATGAATTCATTTCATTTATTTGTTTTGTTGGTGACATAATCACCTTCATTTTTCCTACACGATCGACTTCGATGTTTTGATAAGCGCAACACAAACGTTGAAAAATAACAAAGTTTCGCGGTTAATAGTCGACATTCTTGTGAAGACGCCACCGTTCGCAAAGATTGACGAGGCCGCCTGATTTTTGTCAGGTTTATCTCCCTTAGCCCAATGGTATGGAATACATATACCTTATGATACCTTTTAAATACCCTGAGTGTATGCTTGCAACCATCTATCAGAACAGAAACCCACATTTATCGCTATGCACTTGGTTCCCGCCGTTAGGGGCACCGAGTCCAAGAACAGTCACGAATATCTCCATCATTGGAAATTGAGACTTTATAAGCATTACTCGAATACCCGTGGATTATTAGCATCCCAACATACACATAAAAACCACAACGAATCAATACACTTATGCACGTATGCAGAGTATTTACTTTATTTATTTTATGTTTGCTACTTTGAACGTTTGCACGAGAAACGCATCTTTCACCAGTGGACATTTTACCGAAGCCGGAAGTGGGCCGGTGATGGGATTCGAACTTCGATGCCCACCGAGGTCTGAATTCGAGCGCTGTACCGCTAGACCACCCCAGCACTAATCAGCAATAGATTACAATTGTTCTCCTCACGTACTTATCAAATATGTACATTTTTCCACCCACAAATATCGCCATTTTATTGGAACTGGCGACTTCACAGGCATCATTAATATTCCCAAACACCTTTTCAATTATTGATTATTTGTAGCACGACGAACATGACGGGCGTTTGTATGCCAGATTGCACGACAAAACCTTGGCCGACATGCTCGAAGCTCTGATTGGTTCGTTCCTACTCCATTCTGGTCTTCCCGCAGCATTTAATCTACTCCACTACTTGGGCATCTGTCCAGTCAATTGGGCCACTATTCAGTCGGATGCCCATTTCAAGATTACATCGCCGTGGTATCGATTTCTCCAACCCCATTCATGTCCGACCTTGGATTTGTGTATGCGCAATTTGGACTTGCATCCCCACCACGATCGTTTGAGTCCGATGCTATCCAAGTGGAAATCCGATTACATTTATCCGATGATTACCTGCAGATTGAATCGGGAAGATGATTCGACCCTATGTAGCGAATCGATGAACTCCAAGGCGCTTTTGGACTGTATACAAGGTTTGAATAAGGAATTGAAGCCGTTGGAATTGATACTGGGCTATGAATTTTACGAAATTGGGCATCTCGTCAGAGCATTGACACATCCATCTTCGGGTTTTGCCAAAGTTTGGGGTCATTATCAAAAGTACGATGACTTTTTTGACATTTTATATTAATAACAACAAAAGTTGGTGGCACAGTTACCAGTTCCAAGTTTGCATAGCATTCGGAATACTTTTACGCAAAGGTTGTCGGATGCAAATCGAACTTGGGGAGGGGATGGATTGAGTGTTCTGGCTGGAAGACCGCTTCCTTGCGACGGCACCAATGTTTACAGCAATTGACGAGGTGATTAATGCTTGTTGTCGAATTCACAAACCTGTAACCGGCTACACATGGCAAATGGATATTTTGAAATATCTTTTAAGCATCTTGGATGTATGCTAGCACCCATTCACTAAGCGGCAGTCCTGCGAGGAACAGTTAGGAATATTACCATTATTGGACTTGATAAGCATATATCTCCAATCCTCAGGATCATTAGCAACCCTTGATTTTGTGGAATTTGTTGTACAATTACTGTTGGGCTATTACGTTTGTGAAGATTAACGATTGATTTGCTTGGCGAAATGGTGATCCTCTTACTATGTCTATATTTCTACAGCGTATTAAACAATCGACTTCGATGGCTTCACAAGCATGACACGGTTAAGAACTCTTCATAGTGTGTACATGTAGTTGTATTTGTGTGTAAGTCACGTATCTGTTCATTTGCGTTTAGGATAGAAAGAGGAATGGAATATTGGTCGATTCAACATCCCTCTTTACTATATCAAACCATATTTTTCTTAGTTTAGCAAAACATTACTTTCACAAGTTGGAAGATGTTGCTGGTGCACGTTATATGTATTTGTACAGTTCAGAAAATACAGTGCCTATCTTTAAGCCATTCACTTCAATCGTCTTACACTAAATGGCAAAAATAAAATGTTCACTAGTGTTTTTCGTTTTCTTTAAACACGTGTTTTAAAGGTTGTTTTTGGCCACTAGATACGAACTTTAATTTTATTAAAAAATGGGTGTTTGACTTGTTGTTTATACAATAACAATTGTCCCCATTTTTGTTTTGAATTAACCAAAACATATTGGTCATTTGGAGCCATTTATATTTTAGAAAAGTTTGTCAGTGACACA
>JAKXYG010001427.1:0-48194 GCA_025895645.1 Cardicola forsteri | reverse complement strand
CAATGGACGTGTAGCGTGACGTGTGTCTCATCTTGGGAGCCCCCATAATGTTTATTAATTTTTAATTTTTAATAATTACAATGACGTTTTTGTATGTAGTACAACTTAGACTCAAAATAACTACGCTTTTGGTTTGGCAAACATTTGTAAGCACATGGTCTTGATATTTAAAATGCATGAATAAGGATATTCAGGATTGTACACAAGTTGATTAGGTAAAAACGCCTTATCGGGGCAAATATAAAATAGAGGGTGAGTTAAAGGGTCGTTAATATTTATCAAAAATTCTTAAATATACAAATTTTAGCACTATGATTTCAACCAATAAAAATCGATTTATTGCTGGTCTAAACATTTTGAGTGGGCGTAAATGAGAAAGTAGAATAGCCAATAGAAAAATAGTCATTATTGTCGACTAACTGTAAATAAGTAGTCTGTTTGTTAAAATCAAACTAATGCATTGAAAATGGTCAATTACTGAATAATATAATTATTATAATTATTATGGTCATGGTTTGTTACAAAAAAACAACATAACATAACATCAGTTGGTGGCACAGCCACTTTTTTATTAATTCCAAATTTCAATAGCTTCTCGAATTCGTATACGAAGAGGCTGTCAGATACGAATTAAACTTGGAAGAATAAGTAAAATTTCTGGCTAGAAGACCGATTTCTTGTGACAACGCCAGTGTTTACAGAAATTGACAAATGATCTTTTTGGGGATGACGCTGATTCACAAATCTGCAAGCTTACATATAATAAATAGGTATCTTGAAATATTTTTTAAGAATCTTGGGTGTATGCTAGCAGCTATTTATCAAACGGAAATCTAGTGAAAGCTTATTTAGTAATTACATTATATTACAAAACACAATAATGTATTAATAGATACAATTATTGAATGAGCCAATCCAGTCAGTCCCAAGCTGTACAAAATATCCCCTAAAAACATTTAAAGTAGCACCGATAAAGCAATTATAAATGTCATGTTATAAAGCAATACGTCTTTCTGCTTGCAATCAATTCAATTGTATTGCCCAAAATATCGGTGTGTTTCAGCGCCAAACTGGTAATTACGGTGAACATGGGATATTTACTAAAAATGGGAACAAACCTTTTTACAACATTGCAGACATAACCACAATTATTACGGTTAATAACAACGACATCAAAAGTTGGTAGCAGAGCTCCAAATTTGCACATCTTGAATTCCTAAACAAATAGGCTATTGGATCCGAAGCAAACTGAGCTAGCTTCATAACAACAACGCCAGTGTTTACAGGAATTGATGAGACTGTATTCTTTGGGGAAATGGGGGGGGGTTGACACCAGTTGACGGATCTACAAGCCCATTCGGCTATGGTAATACCTTTTAAACATTTTGGGTATATTCTAGCACTTATTCACTGAGCGGGAGTTCAGTAAATGCCCCGTAGTAGTACAAATAATGTGAGCAAAATGAAATAGAATGTTATATGCTAATGAATATAAATATAGTCAATACATTAAACATATTATTTAAAAAAAAAATTCAAAATGACTATACATTGAATGAGTTATTGTGAGGCACAATTGTTACATTATACTGTGAGATGTCCAAATTAGTTTGAATAAATGAGTGGGTGGAATGATTCCTACTTTGATAGGTTTGTTAGTAGTTTAATTTTGTTTTATTCTGAATTGGTTATTATTCTGGATTAGTATGGCAGACATAAATTTTCGTATTGATTAGTTTTGGCTTTCATGTGCAGGTAAGTTCTTTTTAAAGCTTTATAAATAATACTCAAATCCTGAAGATTTGAGAGTTACAGAAAGAAATTTAAATTAAAACAAAAATCAAGATAGATAGTGGAACAGCCATTAATTATGATAAGTTAGTAAAAATAATGGATATACAAATGCAATAATAAAACAAGTTTTGTATTGCAAAGCAAAAACATTGCAATAAATTTTTAAAAACAAGAAAAAATTAAAACAATGCTCCACTTAACGTGCAGCGTGACGTGCGCCTTACATCGCGACTGTAGCCATTGGACTGAAAAAAATACAATTTTTGCAACAAATTAGACGGTTTTGTTAATTTTAGTAAAGGAGGGTTTAAACGTTTTATTTTTCTACGTTTTTTTATTGCTATTTTTATTTTATTTATGTTTGCGACTTTGAATGTTTCACGGAAAATGTTTTTCAGCAGTAGATATTCTAGCAAAACCAAAGGTGGGCCCGCATTTTAGTGTCGGTAATGGGATTTGAACCCATGCTCACTGAAATCCAAATCGAGCGCTGTACCCCGGCACGTAACACACAAGGTTTTTCTGTACATAAAAAAATAATTGTTTTAAATTTTTTGCTTTTCTTGACTTTTGACAAACACCCTGTAAAGTATTTACTAGCATTTTGTTTTGTTTATTTTAATTTTGCAAAGTCTATCTAAATATTTTGAGCTAAACTTATATAACTTTAGCTTACTGTCATTGAGTGTAAACATAGAAACCTTTATCTAGTCTAGTTTTTGTTAGTCAACTTTCTATGTTAATTCTATATGTTTTTTGTCCCTTTAGAATTAAACGACCACCTCTTCTTATATTTTCTTATTTATATGTAATCTAAAAAACATAACTACCCCCACATTTTTATAAAACAGATTTCAATTGATTTTGTATATTTGTAAAACAAATGGACAAAAAACCAATAGTTACAGGTGATGTGGATTGTTAATTTTTTTATATTTTACATCTGTTGTTGTTTGTTGTTTGTCCCGCTTAACGTTTTGATTCTAAGCAAAATTGAAATTTGGTGGTACATTATTGGATTAATCCAGAAGCATAATAAAGTTTTTTATAAGTGGAAAGAAATCGGCTTATCTTGCTGGTAGCATTATTAGATTCTGTTTTTTTAGAACAAATGTGTATCTACATTCAAAACAATAAAGCAACCAAACAACAACAACAACAACGCGCTACTTTGAATGTTTGCACGAGAAACGCATCTTTCAGCAGTGGGCATTTTAGCAATGCCAAACGTGTGGGCCGGTGGTGTGATTCGAACCCCGATGCCCACCGAGGTCCAAATTCGAGCGCTGTACCGCTAGACCAGTCCAGCACAGCAAACAAAAACGGGCCAATACTCGGGGGTAATGCAATACGAGGCCGACCCATGGACGGGGTTGAGCAAGCTCACAGCACCCGTCCGACTGTTGCAGAAATTACACTGCAAAGAACAGACACTACACACGATCTTCATTCATTCATTTTGGTTGGTGACGTGGTCACCTATTCATTATTTTCCATATTTATACGACATGTAGAACGATCGATCTTGATGGCTTGACAAGTGTAGACAAACGTGGAAGAAAAACAAAGTTTCTTGGCTGGTAGACGGCATCTTTGTGACATCGCCACTGTTCGCAAAGATTGACGAGGCCGCCTGATTTTTTGTCAGGGTTATCTCCCTTAGCCCAAGGGCTACATATGATATACGTATACCTTTAAATACCTTTTAAGTATCCTGCAATTAATTTAACATTAATACCTACACTTACGCAAGCTAATTTTAATGAAGTTACAAATTGTTTTTGTGCACACAAAACGGATTTTAATGTGTAAATGTAAACAGATTCAAGTATTTTTAACACATTAGCATCTTGAGTATGTTGTATATGTACAACAACAACAACAACAAAGTTAGTGGCAATGCCCAACATCTTCATTAGTTCCAAATTCGCATAGCATCTCTAACAATCCCCTTCCATTGTTAACGATTTTCGGAGGCGTGTAGGGATATGTCGGTCCATTGACTTAGCCATTGTTTCCAAGATACGATGCCGGCCAAAATTGTGTAAAGGTCGTCCCGAACAGCATCCATCCAAGTACGTTTTTGACCTCCTTTCCTCTTTTTCCAGTCGGTATTTGGACAAGCCAGTGTTACGATACGTGAGATTGCATCAGGATTTCTACAAAGCACATGTCCAAACCAGCGCAATCTTTGTTGTCGCAATACCAATAAAGGAAGATTATGAAGTTGAAGGTCATTTCGGATTTGGTGGTTACTGATCTTTTTCGTCCAATCCCTTGATACGGTGGATGCAAAATGGGTGTTGTGCCAAATGTATCTGAGACATCTTGCTTTAAATTTATCAAGCTGCTTAATCTCTGACCCTGTAAGGGTCCATGTTTCAGCTGCGTACTGAAGTACTGTGCGAACCAGTAAAGAGAAAATGTTCATTTTTGTTTTTGGGTTGATGGACTTACGTCTCCACAGTGGATCGACAAGCTTTCCAAACGCAGCAACAGCTAAACAAATTTGACGATTTACTTCATTGGATAAACCACCATCAGAAGTAATTGAAGAGCCCAAATACGTAAATTTTTTTACATTGGGGAAAACAACATCATTTAATACAATCCTTGCATAAAACAAAGCATAAACTGACAAAAATTTAATTGTCTTTGTTTACATTTAATGTTTTGTCAAATCGCATTTAGAATGTTGTTTACAAATTATTTTCCCTATTGTATAGGGTGACATTTAACGATTAGAGGAAATTAAAAAAGCCATTACAAAACTACCCCGTAACTTAGAACACATGTTTAAAACAACTCAAAATTTTAAAGTTTCTTTTGTTCAGTAATAAAACAGTTCAAAGTAATGTATTTTAATATGCCGGGGTGGTCTAGCAGTAAAGCGCTTGATTTGGACTTCAATGAGCATGAGTTCGAATCCCATCACCGGCACTGAAATGCGGGCCCACGTTAGATTTTCTTAAAATATCCACTGCTGAAAGATGTTTTTTGTAAAGCATCCAATGTAATAAGAAAAAAATGTTTTGAGAGATTATAATAATAAACTTTATAAACCCAGAACCTTGAGCCGTCTTAAACAACACTATTTTGCATATATATTAATAAAATAGTTTTAAGTTTCTGTTCTATTATTCTCAAAAAAAACAAATAACTAAATTCCTTTTATAAAACCTTCTAAAAGTTATAAACCAGTTCCTCACTCCTTTTTAAGACTTGTCCAAAGAAGGAACAAAGCGTTAAAACTTTGAAAAATATTTGGATTTTTTGTCTTCAATTACTACTACACTGAGTTTCATAACAAGTGCTCTAATCTAACTAAATAACTCAGATAGAAATTTTTTAATGCTCTTATTACCAAATCTGTTTTTAACCATAAAATCCTTTTTAACTACATTATAGCTAGTTCCTTCAGAATCCTTTTTTAAAAACTAGTTATTTTTTAATTTTATGTTTGCTACTTTGAATGTCTTACAAAAAACATCTTTCAGCAGTGGTGACATTTTAGCGAAACTAAACGTAGGCCCGCATTTTAGTGCCGGTGGTGGGATTCGAACCCCGATGCCCACCGAGGTCCAAATTCGAGTACTGTACCGCTAGACCACCCCAGCTTTCTAAAATCCTAAATCTTAAAGGAATGTGTTAATGTATTGGCCACAACCTTAACTTATATATTTAATTTTTTTAGTAATTCTGGTAATCTTCCTTTTTACTGGAAATATGTACACATTAGGTTCCAGGTTTTCACCTTTTTGTTATAAACCTATTAGCATTCTATCAACCTGTAGTAAAACTCTAGAAAGGATTATTAAACAGTATCTTTTTACTTATCTCACTGTGGTGCAACACGGGTTTCTTACTAAGCGTTTTTGTGTTACTAATCTTTATTCATTTACTAGTTCAATTACATCTTTTCTAAAATTAACTTTACAAGTAGATACAATCTCCTTTAATTTTTCTAAGGTTTTCGATAAGGTTCTTCACTCCTTATTTCTCCGTAAAATAACTAGAATTGACATAATTTCTCTTTTAGTTGACTGAATAACTAGCTTCCTCACAAATCAATCTTTTAAAGTTAAAATAGCAGACTCAATCTTAGGTCCTTTAATAATTTGTTTAGGGGTTTCTGAGGATTCAGTCTTATATCCATTACTTTTTTTAATTTTTGTTAGTGATATTACCTATTATATTAAGTCGAATGTTCTACTTTATGCAGATGACCTAAAAATATGGTCTGCTAACTTATCTACTTTTCAGTCTGATATAAATAACATTTTTAACTAATCAATGCAAAATCCTCTCCTTATCAATCCTGAGAAATGATATCATTTTTCTTTTGGTAAAACTTCATTAAATATGTATTACCTTACTGCTCCTAATAATGTTCTTATATCTCAGATACCATCGATCAAGGAACTTGAAGTCACTCTCTGTAAGATCTCACTGAGATCTCGGCCCTGAATTCCTTTGATTTAATTTGATACGGACAATTATCAACACCCCAGCTAATTTCAATCAAAAAAAGCTCTTGTGTGATCTAATATATCGTTCTGCAATTTATTATTACAAAATAATTCAAATTTACATACCAATACTGTTTACAACAGGAATAAACAGGACACAAATATACTCACAGAACAAAAGTCACGTTAACAACGTGATACATTCAAATACAAAAGCGCGCCTCAGGACAAGATTCAAACAAAGTCAAAGTGTTTATATGTACAATAATATAAAAATAGTAATTGAAATAGAAATTAATAATAATTTAATTATTTCATTCAACAGTAACACTCTCTGCTTTTCTTTCTCTTTTAGTGAACATTACTCTCGGGGTTGCAAAAATGTTTTGCTCTAATTAAATTTTTTTAAAGTACCTTCTATTTTTTAACTCTAATGTTTTTCCAACTTTTTAACTTTAATTTTTGAATATTTATTTATTTTATTTATGTTTGCTACTTTGAATGTTTTACGAGAAACATCTTTCAGCAGTAGACAATTAGCAAAACCAAACGTGGGTCCACATTTTAGTGCCGGCGATGAGATTCGAACCCATGTCCACCGAGGTCCAAATTCGAGCTCTGTATCGCTAGACCACCCCGGCATTGAATATTGCACCCAAATTACATCCCCAGTTTTAACAAATGACAAAATCATTTTAGACGAACCTGAAAGTAGTGCCACCAAACTAGTCAAAGGCTTTGAAAAACAATATAATTTTAGAAATACATATTTAATTAAAAGCGACATTGACGTAATCTTATTTTAGTTATTTAGCATTTTTATTCAAACCAAACAGAGCTGTTTATACTTGCTAGATTTAAGTTTCGATGTAGACATAAATTAAAAAATCTAATTCCAAAACAAACTCACGGTTCAAACTTTACTATTTTTGCACAGGGTTATTAATACTTAAAACCATCTTCCTAGCTATATGGAACGTTTTACCAACCTTACTTCTTTCAAACAACTATAATACTTTTTTCCTTTTAACTTAATTCTTTTAATTTTCCACTTTTTAATTTACTCCCCTTCCATATTTTAATTTTTTTCTATTTTTTTATTTTGCATTATTTTTTAATATATTCCATTATTTTATTTTCATATTCATCTCCTTTACCGAAAAAACGATAATGTCAAGAAGCATGTTGCCGAAAGGTCTCTGACCTAATTACACCATTTAAAAATCTACCGAAAAAAGTTGATTTCAAAAACGTGTTGCCAAAAAGTATCCAAACTAATTAAACTCTTTTTAAACCTGAAAACCTGATCTGAATCCTGAATACTTAATATGCAGCGTTGTTCGCGAGGTAAGGCGTGCGTCACGCTACACGTCCATTGGAGCGTTATTCATCCTTTTCTTTTTTCTTCTTTTTTGAAAATTATTGCAATGTTTTTGTATTGTAATACGTAATTTGTTTTATTGTTATTTTTGTATATGTTTAATTTTTGCTCGTTTTCTATAACTGTTAACTTCTACTATCTACCTTGATTTTATCTTGCTTTCAAATATTTTTCTGTGACTAATCCCCCTTTACTTCACCATCCATTTCTTTTTTTTCCTGAAAATTTGAGACAATTTGACAACCAAGTACTAAAAGGCGTTTTGGCCTACTCAACTCGTGAAAAATTCTGAATCCTGAAAAGCGTGACGCGCGCCTAACCTTGCGAGTGGTAAACTATTTTATAATACCAAATATATTTAGTAATTAGCAAATATTATTGCTATTAAAAAAATTAAATTACATTTTAAAATTGTTTTTTTAATTAACACATATAACATTTTATAAACAATAAAAAAAGTATTTAGTAGATTTGGTAAACCGCACATTTCATCTTTTCACATTGATGGGTGGTGGAGAAAGGCTTGATTCACTAAAGCGAAGTTTGGAGTTAGCTAAAGAACAGTTAAAGATTGTTGATGGCGATATTAAAAGAATTACTGGTCGTGATCCAAATGAGGATAGGTTTGGTTATTTATTAATGTTATTAGTTTTACAGAAATTTAAAACGTACTGCACCAAAGCCAGTTGTTAAGTAAGGTGTTATATTTTGTAATAGTTTTGTTTTCTAGTCGTACTAAAAGCGCTGCTTTTAATGATAATTTTAATGATTTTGAAAGGTAAGGCGATGTTTAAAATAGTTGAATTGATTTTAGTTCATATCAATCAAAGAAAATTTCTGACGAAGATTTTGAGGTGAGCATAAGTTTTATTTTTATATTTAGATTATATTTATTAATTATTTAAGAAATAAATTTAAGTTTATTTTATAACTTTATGCTTTTTTATTATGTATATATATAATTTAATGATATAATTTTATCGGTTGGTGAAATGGTTACTTTTTACAGTTCTTTGATGAACAAGGTAATTTGGTTAATAGGTGCTCAACTTCAATCATATTGATATTACTATTTGTCAAGGCTGTTCGTTTTTGCCCACAGCTTACATGTATGTTTATATAGCAAAGGACCATTTAAATATGGGTGTATACTTATACCCATCGGTTAAAGAGATGCTTATACTGAGGATTTGAGTAATGCTTATAAAATCTCAATTTTTAATAATGGTGACATTCCTAATTGCCACCACGTGACACATTCTCGACTGAGTATAACCAAGGATCTAAACTAACAACAGCGCTAAGACTGACTTCCTCTTTGGTGAATTGGTGTAGGAATACATCCAGGGTACTCAAAAGGCATTTAAGGTATACGTTAACTGCGTGCAGTCTGGGTTATGGGAGAGAACTGACAAAAGTCGGGCAGCATCGTCAATCTTTGCCGCCACAAGGATGTCGTCCATCAGCCAAGAAACGTCTATTATGCTTATGAAACCATTAAAATTTATCGTTTAATTGTGGAACTAATGAAGAGGTGATTACGTTCCCAACCCAATGAATCAGTTCGTGTAGATATCCTGTTTCACTACTGCACTCAATCATTGGTTTATGTTAGTTTAGATTCAAGATACACCACGTTTAAATACTAAGTTAAATATGTCACAATTATAGGAAGTTAAGTGCATTTGTTTAATGAAAAACAGGTTTTGCATTTATTTTGTTTTGTAATTTAATCTTGAATGTGGAATTATTATATTTTAAACCAGGTTTCTATAGCTTCTTCTGTAGTTCGTGTTGCTGATACGCGTTCTCGATTAGATGTTGCCAAAAATTTGAAAAGTACTGATAAAGAAAGGTAAGTTAGAGTTTATTTATTATTTTTTATAATATAACTTTTGTAAAATATTGTTTTAATTCTTGTAAGAGAATATTTTATATATCCTTTTGCATTAATTCTAACCGTTAGGTTGATTAAAACATAACATAAGTTGATAGCAGAACCACTTCTTCATTAATTCCAAGTTTGAATAGCTTCTCGAATTCCTATACGAAAAGGTTGTCATTTTTTTTTGGTTGGTGACGTGGTCACCTCTTTATTATTTCCCATATTTATGCGACATGTAGAACGATCGATTTCGATGGCTTGACAAGCGTAGACAAACGTGGAAGAATAACAAAGTTTCTTGGCTGGTAAACGGCATCCTTTTGACGTCGCCACTGTTCGCAAAGATTGACGAGACCGCCTGATTTTTTGTCAGGGTTATCTCCCTTAGCCCAAAGGCTACATATGGTATACGTATACCTTTAGATACCTTTTAAGTATCCTGGGTGTATGTTCGCACCCACCCGTCGTAGCGGAAGCCCAGTTATACCGCTGTGCACTCGGACCCTGCTGTTATTAGTCTAGATGCCTAGGGGCACCTAGTCCAGGATGCACCACGTGGAGGACGAACAGTCAGGAATATCACCATGATTGGAAATTGAGACTTTATAAGCATTACTCAAATCCTTAGGATTATTAGCATCCAAAAGGTTGTCGGATGCGATTTCAGTTTAAACTTCCTCTGCGACGACACCAGTTTTTGTAGGAGTTGACGAAGCGATCTTTTAATGGTTAACGGATCCACAAGCCTAACCGGCTACATATGATAAATAGATACCTTGGGATACCTTTTAAGCGTTTTGGGTGTATGCTGCACCTATTCACTGAACGGGAATCCAGTGAAAGCCCAGTTATACTACTGTGCACTCGGTCCCTGCTGTTATTAGTCAAGATGCACTACGTAGATGACGAACAGTCAGGAATATCACCAATATTGGTAATTGAGACTTAATGAGCATTATTCAAATCCTTACAATTATTAGCATCCCATTTATCAAAAGAACTGAAAATGATATCTTTGCGTTTTATGGGACATGATTAATGACCTGAATGCTCTTACGTTCTTAGAGTAGGTGGAACTGTTTAAACTTATTTGTTTCTATCATTATTATTTTTCATTTTTGTTTTATTAAATTTTCATTTGTTTTTATTTTTGTTTACATTGTGTTTTTATTATCAAGTTGTATGGCAATTGGGGTATGTGATGTGAAGTGATTATGCTTTTTTTAAATCTTAGAATAGTGATGATTTTGAGAGTTTAAATAATGCATATTAATTTTCAATTTCCACGTTGCATCCTGCATTTAGACTAACATGGATGAGGGATTGAGTGCGCGGAAGTATAACCGAATTTCCGTTGTGACCGATGGGTGCAAGTATACATACAAATTACTTTCACCCGACAACTTCGGTCCTTTCCCAGACGAATTTGGGAGATCGGATGTCCTGTTGGTTTCGGCTGCTGATTCCATCAGATATTTTCTGTTTGAACGAAGTTTCATGATTTTTTGTACAGAATAAGGAACAAGCCTGATTTTCTGTCAGAGTAAACTTCCTTAGCCTAGCCGGCTACATATGGTAAATGGCTACCTTGAGACACCTTATAAGCATTCAGGGTGTATGCTAGCATCCATTTACTGAGCGGGAGTCTAGTGAAAACCAGTTATACCGCTATGGACTTGGTCCCTGCTGTTATTAGTCTAGAATGCCTATAAGCATCCTTGTGATATCGGTACCGTTTGTCTAATTTTTTGTCAGAGTTATCTCCTTTAGCCTAACGGTTATATATGGTATACGTATACGTTAAGATAATTTTTAAGTATCCTGGGAGTATGCTCACACTCACCGGCTGTAATGGAAGCCCAGTTATACCGCTGTGCACTCGGACCCTGCTGTTAAGAGTCTGGATGCATATGGGTACATAGTCCTGGATGCACCACGTGGAAGACGAACAGTCAGGAATATCACCATCATTGAAAATTGAGACTTTGTATAAGCATTACTCAAATTGTGAGGATTATTAGCATCCTAAAAGGGCTTTTGAGTGTTTCACTTTCCGGCACCCATCGGATTAAGGCAGTCAAGACAACAATGTGATGACGATTTTATTGACGATTTCAGAGGCCGTCGAATGTTCAACATGTTGCAAGGAACGCTGAAACAATTTCAGACAGAAAGTGCATCGAACACGCTGAAGCCGCAGATGGAAAAGCGACGAAACGTCGATGCTCGGCTGGATGCCCGATTCATCGAAGAAAAGGAAGCGTCGCGTCGCGAACGCATGGAGCTGTTTCGGGCAAGACGGGAGCAAACGTTTGAAGTTACTTTGCTCAAAGAAAAGTTGCAAATTGTTAGCGAGGTGAGTATTTGACTATTTTGAAGGGGATATTTCATTTTGTTTATTGCAGTTGGCGACGTGTAGTCACCTTGTCATTATTATTTCTATAAATGAAACACGATTGACTTTGATGAAGCGTAACAAACGTAGGAGAATGACGAAGTTTTGTTGGCTAATAGACTGCTGTGCTCTCGGTCTCTGCTGTTATTAGTCCAGATTTATGTAAGTACCTAAACTATGAGCAGGAAGAACAGTGAGGAATATCACCAGACTTTATAAGCATTTCCCAAATCCTCAGAATCATTAGTATCCCAAGGATTTAAACAATACTTTGGTGCTTAGTTTTGAATAATGCTTATAAAGTATCAATTTCCAATGATGATAATAGCCCTGACTGTTCATCCTCCACGTGGTGCATCCTGGACTAGGTGCTTACAAGTATCTAGACTACTAACAGCTGGGTCCGAGTACACAGCGGTATAACTGGGCTTTTGCTACGGTGGGTGGTTGTGAGAAAGCATTCAGAGTACTTAAAAGGTTTCTTGAGGCATATGCACACCAAGAGGCAGACTTTGGGAAAAGATAGATAACCCTGACAAGAAATCAGGCGGATTCGTCAATCTTTGTGAACAGTGGCGACGTCGAAAGGATGCTGTCTACCAGCCAAGAAAGTTCATTATTCTTCTACATTGTGTTACACTTATCAAGCTATCGAAATCGATCGTTCTACATGGCGTATAAATATGGGAAGTAATGAATAAGCGGTGACACCAAAATGAAAGAATGTGATTATTCATTTCTCTTCAAACTTTTATTTTTGGTAGTTTGAATCGTGGAAAGAAGACAGGAAAAAGATGAAGGGCTTTTGTCAAACCAAACATCGGCCGCACATTTTCTTCCGCCCCAAAGTTCACAACCACGAATCCAAGTGGCTCCTAGAAATTGCAAATGAAAATATCGAAAGTTAGTCCATTCGTTTTTGTTATATTTTGGAGATAATTGGTGGGACACAGTGGGCCATTGGTGCATCCACACAGAGCAAGCCTCCACCCGAGGTCAGAGCATTCGTGATCACTCTGAATTCTCGATTTTGTAATCGTATTTACTTATTTTTATTTTTGAATGTTTTACACGGGAAATGTATCTTTCAGCAGTGGACATTCAACGTAGACCCGCAATTAGTGTCGGTGGTGGGATTCGAACCTATATCCACCTGGTTCGGAAAGCATTTCAACATCACGATTGCCTCTCTTAGCCCATCAAGAGGATATAAATTTGAATACTTTTCAAGTCACCTGGATGTATGGTCTAGAATACCTACCCCGCCTATGGGCACCTAGTCAGGATGCACCACGTGGAGGAATAACAGTCAGGAGTATCACCATCATTGAGTTTGAGACTTTATAAGCATTTCAACATCACGATTGCCCTCTTAGCCCATCAAGAGGATATAAATTTGAATACTTTTCAAGTCACCTGGATGTATGCTTACATCCATCTGCCAAGCTCCACCGCTGTCCACACAAAGCGGCTAGTGGAACGACTTTTAGTAATAGGGGGGGGGTAATTGTGATTAAGGCTGTGCCAAATAAGCAGTCGCTGACCAAACGGTTAGTCAGGTGTTAAGGTCGTTAATGAGTTGACAAGAAGATGACAACGGTTACCGGTGTTATCTTGAGTATTATCATAAAGCAGCACTGTTTAGGAACGGTACTGAGAGGGCCCTAGAAAAGATGGTTGGCTGCAACTAACTAGTCTATATACTCGTGGTCTAAATATGGTGCATCAAGAGCAGTAACCAGGTTCACAACGACGGATGAGGTGATTAAATCATTATTATCATCGGGGATAAACACCCCCCATTGGTTATTATTGCCAAGGGTAGTCTAAATTCCAAAATGTTTGCACGAACATCAACTTCTACAACGTGCACTTAATGGACAACACTTGAAGTATGCTGACTTTAAATGTTCATTCCATCCCGAATTACAAACGAACGCTTACTTAATTAGTTTATTAGCACGAGAGGGAGGGGCTTAGCATAAATAAATGGAGTGAGTTCGCGTGCTGCAATATCCGTCCAAAATTTCCGTTGACTACCCGGTTCTCTTTTTCATCCGGGTAATGTCCAGATTTTTCGTTGGTCACCTGGTCTTTTTTCGAACCAGATAATGGATGGGCTTTAATAGCTATTCTGGCTGGATGAAGGGGAAATCTATGTAATACATGGCCAATAAATGACTTACAAATATCTGGGAATGGTTGAAATATTTTACTATTCATTAAATGAGTGCGTTCAATAGAGGACAACGAGCGAAACCATATGGATCTTAAACAGCTTCGCTCAAAATGAACAAGCTTTTGTGTATCCGCTTGGATGAGAGTCCAAATTTCGCAAGCATAAAGTAGAATAGCACATACTAAAGTCATATATCCTAATCTTGGTTTTGATAGGAACAAGTTCATGTATATCATACCCATAGCCAGTGGGTTAACAAATACAAATTTAATTAAAAAAATCAATAAATAATGAATACTATTTGCAAGCAGTTAGATCATTACAGCGATTTAGTTTTTTGCTGCATAGCTTACCTTATCGTTGTCTTGGAAATAGTGAACGAATGGAAGTGTGTTCATGTTGGACATCCCCTCCTTTCATGCCCGGGGTGGGTACGTGGGTTCGAGTGCCACCAAAAAGGCGGATTCCTGTTCGAGAAACGAAGCATTTAGTACCGCTAGACCGCTCTGGCATAACCAGCGCAATCTTCGTTGTCGCGATGCCAAAGAAGGAAGAACGTGAAATTGGAGGTCATTTCTAATTTTACAGTTGCTTATTCATTTCATTTTGGTTGGTGACGTGGCGTCACCTCTTCATTAGTTCCCATATTTATACGACATGTAGAACGATCGATTTCGATGGCTTGACAAGCGTAGACAAATGTGGAAGAATAACAAAGTTTCTTGGCTGGTAGACGGCATCCTTGTGACGTCGCCACTGTTCGCAAAGATTGACAGGCCGTCTGATTTTTTGTAAGGGTTATCTCCCTTAGCTCAAGGGCTATATATGCCTATATTGCTTATATTTTATCTTTGATACGGAGAATGCTCCAAATTTATCAAGCTTCTTGTGATCTCTGTAAGAGTCCACGTTTTAACCGGAATGGGGTCTTCTCATTGTTTATGTATCAGGTTGCTATTTTTTCAGATTTGGGACTGGCTAAATTGGTGGTCTAGCGGTACAGCGCTCGAATTCGGACCTCGATGGGCATCGGGGTTTGAATCCCACCAGCGGCACTAAAATGCGGGCCCACGCGTTTGGCTCCGCTAAAATGTCCACTGCTGAAAGATGCGTTTCTTGTAAAGCATTCAAAGTAGCAAATATAAAATAATAATAATATATATTTATATATATAATATTATTTCGATACATTCTTCATTTAGCGATGATCAGTACACGTGAAAATGATATAGAACAATTTCTCGAAGAAATGGCTCAAAGCCGCCGTCGTATGATGCAGAATTATTTGAACAACATGAACAACAGAGACGGTAACAAGGACAATTCCAACAACAACAACAGCACCAGACCGCATCATTCTCCGCCCGCCAGACGAAGTGTCGACTTGGACAACAACTCGTGGTCGTCGCCGCCACTGACCAAAGTTCCCAAGCTCAGCAGTCACGTCGTTGTGACGACCAACAATTCGCAACACGATGACAAACGCGACTTGGAATCTGGCGAATTGTCCGATGCCAGCGAGACATTCGGCATTGGTGGAGCTGACGAGCCGCAAATTATGGAAGGCGGCATGGAAGAGCACGATGGCGTGCAGTCGGAATCGAGCACGACGACCGATGGAGAAGATGACGAGGGTGCGAGGAAAGCCGACGTGGCAGACGAGAAGGAGGCCAATGATGAGATGGCGCCAACGCCACAAGAGGTTGTGAGCAATTTGGAAACAACTTCTTCGTAATGTGGTTGGGTGCATAGTGTTGTGTGATTTAGCATCCTTGTCATGTTTTGTATAAAGTACCCATTATTTTCAAATTTTATGATTATGAATCAAATTACACACATACTTTCCCCCATTTTGCACACGTTGTTATCGTGTTTGTAAATGTTTACAAAATAATAACGTATTCCTGATTTCGTAATTATTAATTGAATGAATTGGTGTGTGTGTGTGTTAAACTGTTATTGAATTGATGATGGTAGTTCTTCTATTAAAATTAACATGGTTTAGGGATATTTTAGCTTTAGTATTTGATATATTTAATTGACTTTCCAAATGTGTTTTACTCCATAATAACCGATAGACTTCGATGGCTTGTTAAGTGCAACACAATGTACAACATTGGGATGCTAATGACGTCACAAGGATGCCGTCTACCAGCCAAGAAACTTTGTTATTCTTCTACGTTTGTGTTACGCTTATCAAGCCATCGAAATCGATCGTTTATATGTTGGATAAATATGGGGAATAATGAAGAGGTGACCACGTGATTATTAACCAAAATGAAATGTACAACATTAATGACTTATAGATGGCGCCACTATCCCATAAAGAGTTGCTAGGTCACCTGATTTTTTGTCAGGGTTATCTCTCTTGGCCTAAGAGGTATACATATCTTTTAAGTGCCCTGGGTGTATGCTTGCACCCACCTGCCCAGTTACTACCGCTGGATACTCCGTGTCTGTTGGTACCTAGTCCAAGATGAACAGACATGAACTATCATCATTATTGAAACTTGAGACTTTGTAAGCATTACTCAAATTTTCAGGATCCATCTGGCGGGAAATTTTTGCTAAATTGCATATTACATAGGGGGTATTAACAATCATGATGATACTGAAGTTCTGCGTATCTCCATATGATGATACTTCTATTAAGATTAACATAGTTTAGGGAGTAAGTGTTGTCCATTAAGTGCACGTTGTAGTTGATGTTCGTGCAAACATTTTGGAATTTAGACTACCCTTGGCAATAATAACCAATGGGGGTGTTTATCCCCGATAATAATGATTTAATCACCTCATCCGTCGTTGTGAACCTGGTTACTGCTCTTGATGCACCATATTTAGACCACGAGTATATAGACTAGTTAGTTGCAGCCAACCATCTTTTCTAGGGCCCTCTCAGTACCGTTCCTAAACAGGGCTGCTTCATGGTAATACTCAAGGTAACACCGGTAGCCGTTGTCATCTTCTTGTCAACTCATTAACGACAGCAACACCTGACTAACCGTTTGGTAGGCGACTGCTTGTTGGCACAGCCTTAATCACAATTACCCCCCTATTACTAAAGGTTGTTCCACTAGCCGCTTTGTGTGGACAACGGTGGAACTTGGCAGATGGATGCAAGCATACATCCAGGTGACTTGAAAAGTATTCAAATTTATATCCTCTTGATGGGCTAAGAGAGGCAATCGTGATGTTGAGATGCTTTCCGAACCAGGTGGATATAGGTTCGAATCCCACCACCGACACTAATTGCGGGTCTACGTTGAATGTCCACTGCTGAAAGATACATTTCCCGTGTAAAACATTCAAAAAATAAAAATAAGAAATACGATTACAAAATCGAGAATTCAGAGTGATCACGAATGCTCTGACCTCGGGTGGAGGCTTGCCATTGCACTTCGGCGGGTTGTCAGTGGGGAGACCTCACGATACTCTCTTGCTTTGCCGAGGTGAATTTGGACTTCGGTGGGCATCCTGGTTCGAATCCCACCATCGGCCCACGCGTTTAGCTTCACTAAAATGTCTACTGCTGAAAGGCATGTGCTTCTCGTGTAAACCATTTGACGTAATAAACAAACTAAAATAAAAACAAAATGGTTCTGTTTCAGTCCACACCAATAATGGATTCAGGTGATGCGGCCAGCGATGCAGTCGGCGCTCGTCATGCTTTGGTAATGAATTCCCTCAACGAACGCCACAGCCAAGCCAAACTGAATCGGGCGGCAAAAGACAAAAATGTGGAGTCGGAAAAAACCGCCGATTTTTTGCACCAATTTAACCAATTCAAATCGTCCATTGGTACCGATCTGGAGAAGATAATTAGCGATCGTCCTGTTCACAAATTGACTGAGGTGTGTGTTTGTTTATTGGAATGCTAATGATCCCCCCCCCGAGGATTTGAGCAATGCTCATAATGTCTCAATTTCCAATGATGGTAATGTTTCTGGCTGTTCCTCGTCCACATGCGGTACATTCTAGACTAGATGCCAAGAGGCATGTAGACTAGTAACAGCAGGGACAACGGCATAACTGGGTTTCCGCTACGGCGGATGAATGCAAGCATGCACCCAGGGTAGTTCATTTTGGTTGGTGCTGTAATCACCTCGATGGCTTGATAAGTGTAACAAACGTTGAAGAATAACAAGGTCATTTTGGCTAATAGACTGCGCCATTGTTCGCAAAGATTGACGAGACCGCCTGATGTTTCGTCAGAGTTGTCTGCCTGTTTTCTTTTTCAATACTCGGTGTATACTTGCATCCAAGTGGAAGCTGAGTTATACCGTTGTGCACTCAGTTCCTGCTGTTATTAGTCTAGATGCTTGTCGGCACCTAGTCCAGGATGCACCACGTGGAGGAGAAACAGTCAGGAATATTACCGTTATTGGAAATTGAGGCTTTATGAGCATTACTCCAATCCTAGGGGATTATTAGCATCCCTAGAGTATTTAAAAGATATCACAACGTATCTGTAGCCGTCGGGCTAAAGGAAAAAATTCCTGACAAATTTGGTCAGTTTCGTCAATTTTTGCGAACGCATATCAAGTCATCGAACTCGATTATTTAATATGCAAAAATAGGTGAAGCCACATCGCCAACCAAAATGAATGAATTTTATGACGTTGGTTAATATTGGTATTTTTCGGTTAATCCCTCTGAGTAATGCTCATGAAGTTTCAATTTCCAATAATGATGATGATGATGATAGTTACTTTGTGTAACAGACAGTCAGTGGAGTGGATACCAAGCCCATTTTTCTACGTTCTGTGTCATTTGGGATATTTGATTCTGGTTTCAACCTTGTGTGTTGTGTTCTTGTTTTGAACCCTGGGCTAGCAAGCCCAAGTATTTAAATAACAATCCACTGAAGCATTACATATCACACACTTCGTATGTATCACCAGATTGAAAATTTTGGTAACTTAAACTACCCCGGAGCGATAATAAGTGGTGGAGGATGTTTATCCCCCGTTGGGATGACAAGGGAAAAGGATAAAATGGAGAGAACAACAGACAGAATAATCCCATTCTTCTATATGTGTCACGTTTCGAAATCGATATAAAGATGTGACTATTATTATTATTACTATTATTACAAAACCCTTTTGCTTTAAAAAATAAGCATGGGGCAATAAGATAACAATTACAGAAAAAATTAACATCAATGTTTCGTAATTCAAAGAGAACATGAGACAACAAAATGTTTCATGTATTCGAAAATTCTGAAACGTTTTCTTGTGCCCGCTGAAACATTCATTTCAATTAGATCTTTGATAGTTCTTAGCCAAGTTTTCTTTGGTTTGCCAACCTTTCTTTTGTTATGCCTGGGTGTTGGGCAGATTAGTGTTCACCTGGGCTACTTATTGTCTGAATACTTTACCTGCTAACCCACTAGTCCCGGGGCATGGGGCAATAAGATAACAATTACAGAAAAAATTAACATCAAAGATTTGTAATTAAAGAGAACATGAGACAACAAAATGTTTTCATGTATTTGAAATATTCATTTCAATTAAATCTTCTCGAATAGTTCTTAGCCAAGTTTTCTTTGGTCTGCCAACTTTTCTTTTACCATTTACAATTGTCTATTCTAAAATCGTTCTTGCTGGTCTTCCGGGCGGTAAACGTAGAATTTGACCAAGTAATTTCCTTCATCTAATTGTAATGATGTCATGGAGTGAACGAGAGTCAGTGGATGAATAAATGTTCCAGAATGGTCTAGCGGTACAGCGTTCAGCGGTCGGCTTTGCCAAAATGTCCACTGCTGAAAGGCATGTGCGCATTTCCCCTGTAAACGATTGATAGTAGTAAAAATAGCTGATTATTATTAAACACGAATTCGAAGTATTGGCTTGTTTCTAACTTGTTAGATTTTCGACAATATTTTGGATCGCATGGAGACAATGCGAACACGGCTCAATGAAAATTCTTTTCTTCTTACGTCATACGATGCCGAACGCAGTAGTTTAGATTTGAAGGTGAGTTGATTGTTGAATACACTATTGTTGTGTTTGTGTGTGTGTGTGATGGAAAATCGATATGTGTGTGTTTTCTATACCTAACTCATAAGCTATAAATGATTATCTATGATTATATATCAAGTAAATTTCGTTGGGTAATTAGATGTGTGGATAAAAAACAACAACAATAATAATAATAATAATGTTAATAATAATGATAATATTAATAATAATAATAATGATAATAGTAATAATAATAAGTGAATAATAATAGTAATAATAAAAATAATTATAATTATAATAATGTTAATAATAATAATAATAATAATAGTAGTAGTAATAATACGTGATAATAATAATAATAATAGTAATAGTAGTAATAATAGTGATAATAATAATAATAATAATAATAGTAATAATAACAATAATAATAATGACAATAATAATAATAATAATAATAGTGGTAATAACATTAATATTAATAATAATAATAATAGTAGTGATAATAGTAATAATAGTGATAATAATAATAATAGTAGTAGTAATAATACGTGATAATAATAATAATAGTGATAGTAGTAATAATAGTGATAATAATAATAATAATAATAATAATAGTAGTAGTAGTAGTAATAATAAGTAATAATAATAATAACAATAATAATGATAATAATAATAATAATAGTAGTAGTAGTAGTAATAATAAGTAATAATAATAATAACAATAATAATAATAATAATAATAATAATAGTAGTGATAATAGTGATAATAATAATAATAATAATAATAATAATGTTAATGATAATAATAATAATAATAATAATAATAGTAATGATAATGTTAATAATAATGATAATAATAATAATAATAATAATAATAATATTAGTAGTAATAATAAGTAATAATAATAATAACAATAATAATAATGACAATAATATTAATAATAATAATAATAATAATAATAATAATGATAATGTTAATAATAATAATAATAATAATAATAATAATAATAATAATAATAATAATAATAATAATGTTAATAATGATAATAATAATAATAGTAGTAGTAATAATAATGATAATAATAGTGATAATAATAATATTAATAGTCTTATTAATATTAATATTAACATAACATTAAAATCAAAGAATACAGGCTGTTTCCAACTTACCTGCACAATCTGCTGCACATAGAAAAACGACAATAGTTATGCCACCAATAAACACCGTTCTTGAAAAAGCACCGTATAAAGCAAACGTCGTGGCATTGAGGGGCGGATCAACGCCACTCAATGGAGCGTACAGCGCGTAGACCATCGACACACAACAAATGGACGACACCGAAACACCCGTCAAGAAAACGTACACTCTTTTTCTCAAATTCAAATTCTGTTTTAAGTAGAATGTTGGCAATGTATTGACAGGGATGACATTAATATAAATAAATATATTTATTGATGCAAAAGATAATTGAAAAGTAATACAGCTTTCTGTATGTCACGACATGGCTGTTTACAAATAGAGGACGATAATTCTAACTAACGTAGCTTATAATGATGGCAATTGTTCTGACTGTCACATCGATGTAGCGCATCAAGGCTAGATGTACTCAAGCATCTGGAAACTTACGCAACAGGGACCGAGTGTACAAGCTGCACTCCTGCTTTAGCGGATGAGCGCGAACATTCACCCACGATACGTAAAATCAGGCGGCCTCGTCAATCTTTGCGAACAGTGGCGACGTCACAAGGATGCCATCTACCAGCCAAGAAACTTTGTTATTCTTCCACGTTTGTCTACGCTTGTCAAGCCATCGAAATTGATCGTTCTACATGTCGTATAAATATGGGAAATAATGAAGAGGTGACCACGTCACCAACCAAAATGAAGAATAAAAATGATTCTGAGGATTTGAGTAATGCTCATAAAATCTAAGTTTTGAGTGATGGTGATATTCTTCCATGTGGTGCATCCTGGACTAGATGCCAACAGGCATCTAGACTAATAACACCAACGACTTGGCTTCCTCTACGGTGGATCGGTCCGAGCATTTACCCAAGATACTTAAAAGGTATCTTAAGGTATACCTTGATAAACCTTGATAGAAAGTTAGGCTATTTCGTCAATCATTGCAAACAGTGGCGATATCACAAGGATGCCGTCTACTTGTGGAGAAACTTCATTATTCTACGTTTATTACACTTATCAAACCATCCATGTCAATCGTTTTATATACCGTATAGATATGGAAAATGATGAAGAATTGACCCCCACATCACCAACCAATCAATATTTATTCCGATAACATATTCGGTTAGAAGTGAAGTAGAGCAGAAACGGACTACACGCCTCTAGTATCACGACTGAATTACTGTGCTTTGTCGTCGGTGACTCTATTGTCACCGGGCTGGTCTGGCGGTACAGCGGTCGGCTTGGACCTGGTGAACATGGGCCTTTCAAGTTCACCACCGGCCCATTAAATGCGGACCCACGCATTCGGCTTCGCGCAAATGTGTACTGCTGAAAGACGTGTTTTGTCGTGTAAAACATTTAAAGTAGTAAAAAAAAATTGTTAAGTTTCAAGTATAGTGAATGTTTTTATCATTTATTGATGTTGACTTTATGAATGTGTGAGATGAGTAATTATAATTTTCAACAATAGACTCTAATTACTAGTCACACTATATGGTAACAAATATATTGATTGGTTATTTCTAGGTCAACATAACATCAGTTTAAATTTAATAATAAATAGCAATACTAATTATATATAATAGCTAACATATTTTAAAGTAAGTTTGTTTACGATTTATTCAATGCTAATGATTTGCTAAAGGGTTTGATTAATGCTCCTTATAAAGTCTCGATTTCCTATGATGGTGGTATTCCTGACTGTTCCTCCTCCACTTGTGGTGCATTCCATTGTTTCAATAGGTTCTCGAATTGCCATACGAAAAGGTTGTCGGATGCGAATTGAACTTGGGAGGGATAAGTGAAGTTTCTTGACTAGAATACGACTCCACTGTTTATAGGAATTAACTAGGCGATCATCTTTAGGGTTGACGCCGGTTGCATATGGCATTCATTCATTCATTCATTTTGGTTGATGACGTGGTCACCTCTTCATTAGTTCCCATATTTATACGACATGTAGAACGATCGATTTCGATGGCTTGACAAGCGTAGACAAACGTGGAAGAATAACAAAGTTTCTTGGCTGGTAGACGGCATCCTTGTGACGTCGCCACTGTTCGCAAAGATTGACGAGGCCGCCTGATTTTTTGTCAGGGTTATCTCCCTTAGCCCAAGGGCTACATATGGTATACGTATACCTGTAGATACCTTTTAAGTATCCTGGGTGTATGTTCGCACCCACCCGCCGTAGCGGAAGCCCAGTTATACCGCTGTGCACTCGGACCCTGCTGTTATTAGTCTAGATGCCTGTTGGCACCTAGTCCAGGATGCACCACGTAGAGGACTAACAGTTAGGAATATCACCATCATTGGAAATTGAGACTTTATAAGCATTACTCAAATCCTCAGGATCATTAGCATCCCACATATGGCAAATGGATATACCTTGAGAAACCCTTTCACTAGGACTTTACCATATAGGTATTAGCATACTGCCAAGTTTAATAGCCTGACACTAGATAAGGCGTGGGTTCAAGGATTCATGTGTGTGTAAAACTTGAAAGGTATGCGCTGCTGATGATTCCAAATAAGGATGAAACAGCTGTACAGTGCTCCTGGTTGACTGGAAAACCTAGTAAATTTATTATTCAAGTGAATCTGACAATACTAATATAACATTTCTAAAAACATATAATTCTTTAAAACCCCATTTATAAGCATTACTCAAATCATTGTTGTTTTTCAATAATTTGCCAGAACCTGTATGCATTGTACCACTCCAAGCGTCAAGAATGTTTACCAAGACGCAACTTCAACTTTAGCAAAAGATCCACTACCGCCGAATCGACACAACCAACTGCTACAGCTACTACCTCCAACGAATCGCCCAAACCTCGGCCAGACAACGCGGTTGCTCTCGACACGCCTCTTTTCGAACCGCAATTCAGTCTAACCAACGTCCACGGTCCGTGCGATACGACAATTCCCCGCCTCGATTT
This sequence comes from Cardicola forsteri, assembly GCA_025895645.1. Taxonomy (NCBI): domain Eukaryota; kingdom Metazoa; phylum Platyhelminthes; class Trematoda; order Strigeidida; family Aporocotylidae; genus Cardicola; species Cardicola forsteri. Next base: position 23,997 of record JAKXYG010001427.1, on the reverse strand, counting down.
GTGTCCTTCCAACCAATGCAATCCCGACTACTTTTTGGGCCAGTCGGTGTATCTGGCCGATCTTTCCGACTGCACTGTCAGAGTCGTCGGCGTCTGCGCCAACATGACAGCACGCCGGCTTTCCCATTGCCGCATCTATGTCCACCCGGTCGCTGGATCTGTTTGGCTCGAAGACTGCACCTATTGCGACCTGGTTGTGGCTTGTCGTCAGCTTCGCATTCATCAAACATCCCACTGCCGTTTGTCGCTCCATGTAGGTAGCCGACCGATTATCGAGACATCGACACACCTCCAGGTGGCGCCATATCAGCTGTCCTATTCCCAGTTGGACGATGATTTGGACAAGGCCGGTATTGAAAAGCATTGTAATTGTTGGAATGAAGTGGAAGACTTCAGTTGTCCCAACAAGCGTCAAATTAGAGGTTCGCCCAATTGGAGTGTTATGTGTCAAAGTGAATGGTCGGCCTTTCTATTGCCCAAGTGATTGTTGCTCATTTATTGGTGGATTGTTGTTGTCTACCTAGTCACTTTGTTCCATTTTTTTCTTCAAATTTGATTGCTTTAATTGTCATTCTTTTTCCTCTTGAATGCAACCGTTCAATAACGAATAAAATAATTCAACCATTTCCAGATAATTGTAAGACACTTAACATTCATATTTTACGTCGATTGTCCACTCATCTAACCAGAATATAATTAACATTGAAAGTCAGCATACATCAAGTGTCGTTCATTATTGAGTACATATTGTGAAAGTTGATGGACTACCCTGGGAGATAATAACCGGTGGGAGTGTCTATCCCCGATGATAATGACGAATTATCATTCTTTGGTGAACATTGTATTTGGTTTAATCAAATTTTTCTCTTTTTTATACAATCTTTTTCTTCTTTTATGAGGATCTGATGTTACTGATCCTGACGATTTGAGTAATGCTTATACAGTCTCAAGTTCCAATGACTTAGTGATAATTCCTGCCTGATCATCCTCCATGTGGTGCATTCTGGACTAGATGCCAACAGGCATCTAGACTAATAACAGCGGGGACCGAATATACAGTGGCGTACCTGGGCTTTCACTGGATTGCCGTTCAGTGAATGGATGCCAACATACACCCAAGATGCTTAAAAGTTAGGTTTGTGAATCTGTCAACCCTGTAGTTCATCACCTTATCACTTCCTGTGAGCACTGGTGTCGTCGCAAGCAGGCAGTCTTTTATCCAGGATACTGTATTGATACCTCAAACGTTTTCATATAGAAATTCGTGAAGCTACTCAAAGTTGAAATTATATGGTAGGTTGTTCTTCCACCAACTTATTATATTATTGTGTTTTATTTTCTAGGTTTGAGGTTAAACGTTTTGGTGATATAATGTTTCACTTAACATTGAAAATAAAGAGTGTAGGCACTTACTATATATATATTATACAAAACCCTTTTTCTTTAAAAATAAGCATGGGACAATAAGACAACAATTACATTAAAAAAAAGCAACAACAAAGTCTTGTTGGCATTGAAGATTCTGCAAATCGAAGATTGAGCTTTTTTTCGGCTTTCACTCAACCCTGACATCTGTGTAACTCGGTCATCCAGATACATGCGATCACTTCTTTGCCGTTGTTTACCAGAATGGCATCCTCTTGATTGTTTCCGTGGCAGTATGAATTTTTTTACAGAGGCCAGGTTGCTAACCTTACGCGTTCAAACCCTCCTTCATCCAAGCTTGGGACTGGCTACATTGAATGATTTCTGGTCCAAACTAGGTACTTGGTACTTATTTTATTTATTATTACAAAACGAGATAACAATTACAGCAACAATTCAAAAAGAACATGAGAAAACAAACTTTCACCAAGTAATTGAACATTCTTCCAAACGTTCATTTTAATTAAGTTCTTAGCCAAGTTTTCTGTGGTCTACCCCAACCTTTTTTTTATCATTTACAATTGTTCATTTCAAAACCGTTCTTGGTGGTCTTTTCGGCGGCAAATGAATAATTTGACCAAGTAATTATTTTCGTCTAATTGTAATGGTGTCATGTAGTGAACGAGAGTCAGTTCTTCTCATGATATTTGAAATGTGATCGCGCCAGGTAATTTTTAAAATACTTCTAAGACACCGGCAATGAAAAACATCTACCATGTTGACAATTTTGTCTGTTCGCTTCCACGTTTCACTCCCAAATATTGCCGTAGTAATGATTATTGATGGGTACAAAGTAAGTTTTGTCTTTAGGCGGATGGAAGAACATGACCATATTGATTTGAGTCTATGGAAGACTGACATTGCCTTACCAAGTCTGGCTTTAGCATCAATTTCGGTTTGTCCGTATTTACCAATGATGCTTCCCAGATATGTAAAGGAATCAAATAATATTAATAATTGGTCTACTAATTTTGATGGGCAAATCATTGTTTGACTTGGTGCACAACTGAGTAGACCAGTATCATCTGCAAAATCCAAATCTGTTAATCTGCCATGGTTCTATTTGATACCGTAATATAAATTATTTATGAATTGAGTCATAATGAAATCAATTACCAGAAGAAACAAAAACGGTGACAAAGTACATCCTTGACGTACTCCTGTGACAATTTCGAACATAGCAGTATGACCACTTTTTGCTTGAACACAATTTCAATTTTGGTATAACGAACGTATAATATTCACATAATTCAACGGTATTCCGTAAAATTTAACTATTTTCCACAAAGGTTCTCGATGAACACTCAAAATCTTTCATAAAATCAACAAAATTGATTGTAAGTGATTGCTAAAATTATTGACTGCTCAATAATGTAACGGAGGTTCAGTTTTTGTTTAATACAGCTTTTTTGAAAACCTGCTTGTTGTTCTACCACATTACTTAAACGATTTAAAATTACTTTGGAAAACACCTTACCAGGAACAGACAATAAGGTTATTTTGCGCTAATTATTGCAATCGTTCAAAGTTTCTTTTTTGGAAAGAGTGACAATTACTCCTTGCCGCCAATCATTCTGTACTCGTAAATTAGCAAGCTCACTTGCTACAACATCTCTATATTTGAGCATTTTTGCAGTTATCTTGCCAAGTCCTCCTGCTTTAATGTTTTTCAACCTTTGAATTGTATAAATCACTTCAGTTACAGAAATGTCATCAATGCATATTTCCGGATTTTGAGTCACATTCATATTATCATTATCAAAATTTATGAAAGTATTTGACATGGGTTGATTAAGTACTTCTTTAAAATGCTCAATCCACGTAGATGATTGCTTATCATCTGTTAGAAGTAAAAGGCCATCTTTTCCTTTGATTGGAATATCGGTGTTCTTTCTAAACCTCAACAGTTGTTTCACAATTTTAGAGTCTTGTAATCATTTTTTTGCTGCTGCCTTATCTGGGTCTTTGCATCTGCTTTCTAACCAATTATTCTTATCTTTGTCGCAGCTTTAATTAACCTGTTTATCTAAAGTTCTATACTTATCAAATATTTTCTAGATAACAGGATTGTTAGATTGATTTCTCTTTAATTTTATTTTCTTTCTGAGGTCATTTAGATTTCAGGATACTAATAAAATCCATTGTTTCTTTGTAGAGCGACATCTTCTACCTAGCACATTTGCTGCACAGTCTGTAATTGTTTTATAAAACAATTTCCATTGATCATTAGACTTTTCTACCCTTTTCAGATTTTGAAATGTATTTTTTAAGGAATCGTAAGATTGATTTGAGATAATTGGCTACTTAAGTTTTTCACACAAAATGGATGTAATTCTTTTGTGGTTTCTCTCGTCTTTAATTTTAAACAAAATTTTCCAATATCAAAATTGTGATCAGAACCAACATCTGTACCACGATATGCACGTACATTTTGAAATGAAGATCACCATTTTGTACTAATACAAATGTAGTTAATCTCGTTGGCTGTTTTTCCATTTGGAGGAACCCACGTTGTCTTGTGTATATTTTTGCAAGCGAAAAAAGTGTTCCCCACACTCATTCCACAATGACTGTTTAGCGTCAACAACCTATAACCATTATCATTTATGCTATCAGTATAGCCATGTGGTCCAACATTTGAGAATACCCAGTGTTATCTTTGTTTAATTCTGCATTCAAATCTACAAGTTAGACAAAGTGATAAACGGCTCTGAGGTGATCTCATTCTTTTTCATTTCTATCCAGATTTAATGTTAAACTATACATGCGTGTTTAAGCTAATTTCTTAAAGTTCAATAATTTTTGATTAACAAATATTTGATAAAATGAATTTAGCATTTTTGTGAAAACTTTCAAAATGTTCTTTAGAAGTATTTAAGTTTTAAGACAACACCGGACGAATCATCATGAAGTCCGATTGTGTGACATACAGCCAATGGAGTAGGTAACAAGACCACTTCTATATATATTCTGTGTGTAATTTGTAATATTTGATTCTGGTCTAAACCTTGTGTTGTGTTCTTGTTTTGAACCCTGAGACTAGTGGGTTAGCAAGTCAAAGTATTCAGATAATAAGTAGTTCACTTAAAGGCTTATCCGCCCAACACTTAGGCATAACATTAAAATAGTGTTTTGAAGGATTAAGTTTGGCTTAGAATTCAAATTTGCTAAGCTAGCTTAGTTCGATTTCTAATAACGTAGTAAGGTTATACAGTGTTTGTATCGGTTATCCTGAAGTAACATGAGATAGGAAGGAAAAGTATATCTGCAAATTACAAGATCAAAATACGCGAGAATCAAGATGGATGCGTAGACAACGGAAATGGAGTGAATCGTTGTTTGCGTAACCGTTCCCACCAATAATAGTTCATACTGCATTTAAACAAAAATTGTCAATTTTGTTTAGATATTGTTTCCAAAAATTAAATGTTATTTTATGATAAAATAATATTGTATATTATTTTTGCATCTGATTTATTTCGCAAATTGTCACCGCTATATATGTCCGCTTAGAAAATTGGGGGTTGGTAAAGTGTCGTTAGACAGGGAGCGGCCTAATTCAGGATTGTATCTGTACATGGTTAGTAGCGGTTGATGGCGATTATGCGATGAATTGAGTAATTTTTGGGTTGTTATGAATCTCCTGATTATTCTGCGGTTGGGAATTGAGACATTAATTAGGGTTTGACAAGCTGGCTTTCCAAAGGGCGGCGATCGTTGACGTGAACTGGACGAAAACGGAGCTTTGTCTAGAAATCGGTCAATAACCAAACATAGGAATGTACATGCGTTACTTAGAAATCCATAAATTCCGGCGGTAGAGCATTTGTGAAAAAGAATTAAATGTCTACCACAGATACGTACTCCGTAAAACAAACTGGGGAAGTTAATTGTTTTACCGGAGCGGGTTAAAAGCTGTATTTCTTCTGAGATTGGAGGCTCAAAAGGAGTACCTAAAGATGGAAATGTTTTTATTTACAATTGAGACGGGTGTAACATATCATTATAAGTGTCACAGAGATTGTCGATAGGTGTAGCATTAAAGGTTTCGATGCACGCATATATGCTGACATTTGTCGTGCATATTCGCTAACCTCATTAGTGCAGTAGACCATTTCAGCTGCTGTACATTTTTATAAACAACTGCTCTTATGGCAAAATCAAAAGCATTTGTAATCAAAACGAGTTTACTTAAACAATCTAGATAAACTAGCATTGTCAAGTCCACCAACAGTGTTTTTCAATTGACGAAAGTCTGCCTTGCTTTTTCAGTAAGTTCTGTTGTATGTGGGTTTCCTTACAGCAAATCGGAAAACATAAACATGTTCAGCACACTTAGGAATAAATTTGAGATATAAATTTAATGAACCTAGTTAGAAGCATAATGGGCTATTGGATAGCTTGTACCTTATCGTGTGTAGGACAAATACCAATGGGCGTAATTAGATAACTGAGAAATTTGAATTTATCTACATAACTAGATTGATTCGCATAATCTTTAGCAACAACAGCAGTTGGTGGAAAAATCATCACTTTATTAGTTCCAAATCTTTTTAGCATTACAAATAATCCATGTCCATTGTTCACGGTTTTTGGAGGCGTGTAGTCTAACAACTTTGCCATTGTTTCCAAGTCCTGGCCAAAATCTCGTGAAGATCGTCTTTAACAGCATCCATCCAAGTACGTTTCTGATCACTTTTCCTTTTCTTCCAATCGGCATTTGGACAAGCCAACGTTACGATACGTGAGATTGCATTAAGATTTTTACGAAAAACGTGTGCAAACCAGTGCAATCTTTGTTAATGTTGTATCAATGAAATAAAATAGTGAAATGGGAGGTCATCACGAATCCCTTAATATGGAGGATGCAAAGTTAATGTTGTGTCAAATATATCTCAGACATCTGGCCTTAAATTTGTTGATTTTTATTATCTCTGACCCTGTAAAAGTCCAGGTTTTGAATGCGTACTGAAGCATTGTGCAAACTAATCAAGAAAAAATGTTTATTTTTGTCTTTGGATTAATGTTTTTGTTTTTATAATGGAATGGCAAGTTTTCCTAACGCAGCAGCAACTAAACAAGTTTGCGATTTACTTCATTATATAAACCATCGTTAGAAATAATCGAAAAGCCCAAATACGTAAATTGCTTTACAATGGAGAGCACAACATTATTTAATACGATCTTCTCATCAGGAGATTGTAATTACATTATGACTGATTTTTTGGGATTTGATTTTCAGACCATATTTACCGGAAACAAGAAAATCCAATAGACGTTGCAGCTGGGTATTATATTAAGCAAAAAGAACAGCATCGTCAGCATATTCTGAGTCGGTAATGAACTTTGTACCAATAAACACATTCCATTTGTCCATAAACCTTTACAAATATAGCATGGATTGCATGGTTGAGCAAAAGCGGAGCAGTTACACAGACTTAACGGACACCACAGCAAATTTTGAACGGCTTTGTAGTAAATTTATTGCAAATGCGGATTGTAACCAGAACCAACATCTGCATCGCAATATGCACGTACATCTTGGAAAAAAGATCGCCATTTTGTGCTAATACAAATGTAGTCAATCTCATTTGTTGTTTTCCTGTAGGGAAAACTCACGTTGCTTTATAAATATTTTTGTAGGCAAAAAATGTGTTACCAACACCCATTTCACAATGTCCGTTTAGCGACAACAAGCTATATCCATAATTCTCTCATTCAGGGCATTGTTTTATTACTCATGTCCACATATGAGTTATTCATAGTTAATGTATATTGTTATATTATTATATCATTAACTATAACTCGTTTCCAAAGTAATATTATGCCCCTTAACGCATGTCATATATACACATGGCTTTTGGATATTAGTTAATTTAAAATTTTTTAGTTTATGTAATTTAATCTTATTTTATTTTCTGATTGAGAAGTACCAAGATCTGACTATGTTTAATTTCGCAATAAAATCACTAATTAATATTTTAATATCTCTTCTTGGAACATTATTTGACAACTTTTGTAATTGAATATAGAAGATATCTTTTCGGTTCTCCTCAGTAGCTTTACTAGGGGGCACAAACTTGCACAATTGTTACTTTTGTTAACCTGGTGTTGAATCTGGCCGAAATAATACAATCGCTCATGAATTTCCATTCAATCAAAGATTTACCAGCATTTCTGCTCAACATAGTACCAACTCCATAAATATAATAATCTTTATGTCCATAAAATAAAATTGATGTATCTAGACTTTTAAAATAACCTTGATCTTTCCATCGTGATTCACTAATACCCAAAATATCTAAATTGTACTTCTTTATTTAAAAAAAAACTTGTTTTAACTGTTTACTACAAAAAAATGTGCGTGCATTCCATGTTCTAACACTGGTTACGTTTTTGGCATTGAAGATTCTGTAAATCGAAGATTAAGCTTCCTTCCGGCTTTCACTCGACCATGGCATCCAGGTACATGCGAATACTTCTTAGTCGTTGTTTTTCGGAATGGCGTTTTTTATTGTTTTAGTAGCAATATAAAGTTTTTACACAAGTCAGGTGCGCTCAAATCCTCCTCAGTTATCCAAACTTGGGACTGGTTAAAGTAAATCATTTCTGGTGCAATCAATAATTTTGATTATGATTCCGGCTGTTCAAAAACGTCTTCTAGATTTACTTTGTTTTTGTGATTAGAAGCGTTGACTACAAAAATAATATGCCGGTGTAGAGCTTTTGCCAACATACACCGCAGTTATTTCTGGGTGTGTATCAGGGTCTCGTCACATCTAGATTTCAATTTTGTAATTTAAAATGATTTTTTTACATAGCACATTAAAGTATTAATTAATTTTGACATAATTTTATTTCTATAAATTATTTTTTTAACTTAACGTAAGTATTGCAATATAGGTAGCATATTTTTCATAATAAATAACATTATTTTAAAAATGACAAAATTATATACTAACTATTTTTATATATTAACATAAATAATTACAAACAATAATAACAAATAATGTTAAATAATTTTTTTAACTACTTACAAAATATAATTTAAAAGTGTTTGTTTTGTCACATAATAAATTTGGGCGGTCTTTTGGTTTTATCTATGCGCTAGAATGTGCATTTTTATATATCTAGATTCAATGCAATAAAAAAATCAAACGAGTAAGATTTCGATAAAATAAGTTGTTTTATTGATGTTATTTATTTTTTGTTATATATTATTTTTAATTTGTTATCTTTATTTATAGAAAGATTGATCATGTTGTTTAAGACTATATATTTGAAACATTTAAATAGATTATTTTGTGGTTTTTAATTCAATAATTTGATATATTAAGTTTAATATTTTTTAATTAGTTAATTTGTTTTTAGTGGTATTTTTTATGAACTTCTGCCTTTGTTTCAGTGACATATTTTATGAATTTCATTTTTAAAATTTGACTTTTATGTAAGTTATCCAATGTGCATGTTTTAGCAACAAGTTAATAGTCGTTTTTAAGAGGATTGTAAATGTTCAATTCTGTATGTTTAGTTTACTTAAAGATAAGTTATGTAATATGTGGTTATAATAACTGATGTTTCGTACTTTATTCTGAAACGACTTTACATTTTTAAGTAACACAACAATTTGGCTTTTTATTAAAAAATTTTGGCGAAAGGTAACTTTACTAGGAAGATGGAATATGATTAGTATAAGCTCGGAAAGTTTTTGCCGCTCTACTAGCTGTGATGTTTAAACAATAATTAAAAAACTGAATTGGAATAGGTGTAGTAGTAGCGGATTTCTTTAGCAATACTCTACAGGTTATTGTATTGGTGATGGTACTGTTGAACAGAACCAATTGCGACTAATACTTATAAGATGTTTAAGTACATATAGAAGCGTTTTTGAATTTTAAGTAAAGTTTTGCCATTTTTAAAACCACCATTATTTAACTGTGTTGTGTTAGCTCTGTATTCTGTACTTGGAACTAATGAAAAGGTGACTCCGGTACTAATCTTTGTATTGTTTCATTGTACTTTTTTGTAATTGCACTTTTGTGATTTGATTAATTAATGGTGATATTGTTACTAAGGTGTTTGGGTGCGATTTACTGCCCTAGATAACCTAACAGTATTTCGGTCCTAAATTCCGACATATTACAATTAGTTGTTTAAACTTGGCTTAGATACTCAATTGAAAAGTAAGTAAATGACGTCACAAAAGAAGCAAAATTTGGCATTCCAATGTACGCATCGTTTCATTACTTACGTATTCGCAGTGCATTTGAATGAATTGTATTTCATTTTTTTAATTTGCAAAAAGAAACCTTATACTCAGCAAATATAAAGGAAGTAATTAATTTTTTGGTTAATAGATAGCATTTTTGTGAATGCGCTATTGTTAGCAAAGGTTGACCAGACAGCCTAAATGTTTATCTCATATGGTGTACATATACCCCAAGATACTCTTTAGATATTCTGGATGTACGCTTGCGCTCATTCATCGAACGGGGAGCCCGGTTATACTTTGGAGCACTCAGTATCTGATCCATGTTAGTGTGAATCCAGGATGCGTTAGATGAGGTCGAGAGACAGGATCATCACTTTTACTCAGGTTATCAAGATTGTTATTATTTTATTGGGACGTCCTGTTTTTGCACCCTTCGATTGATTTTTTTATCCATATTGTAGATGGAATCGGATGTTTTGCTAGACAATCCACTGCTCGAATTGGATGTCAAACCTTTGACATTGGGAAATTCAAATAGTCTCGAGACAATCATTCAGTCATCATTTCATCACAAAACGACACCAATTGATCACGACAGCAGCATTACAACAGCTTCGGTCAACAATGGCGATTTGAACGATGCATTTGGCAATTCCACGTCGTCGTTGCAACTCGGAGGCTATGTATTTCCTCCCCGAACCAATCCCACATTTATGTATCACCATCACCCCATAGAGAATGGGGGGACAGTTAGCGCCCTACAGACGCTGCCATCGGTTAGCATGTTTGCAACGGGCTCAATTCCTAAGTTGAATTTGAAACACGAAGTTGCGGCGTCTCCTCCTACTCCTCCTCTTCCAGTTTCGCAGCAACAGTAAGTTGCTATTGTTACTATTTGTATGCTGATACCATATGGGGCATGATGATGTCGGCTTTTGACGTCTGTTATTATCACTAGAGGTACTACCTTTAGCGCATATATATATATATAACAGATAATTAGTATAATTAACAAAAATTGCACTATAAGGTAAAAGTACAAAATAGCAATTAGATAAATAAGATTATTATTCAGAATTCTTGAATTGATATAAAACAACTGGTAACATGAATTTTGTGCATTAATTAGTAGACGTAGGGAATTAATTTTGTCAACGATAGATCTTCCATTAAATAATTGTAGTAGTGGCAGTGACATGGGTAAAGTTGACTTTAAGGTACGTTGAAAGCAATTATGATAATGTTTCCTTTTATGTTTAAAATGTTCTATTTTCAAAAAAATGTATTATTTGCAAAAGTTGATGAATTAATTCCCAGTATTTCACTTTAATAGTAATAATGCAGTTTTGTCAATATGAATTCTTATTGTGCATTACACTTTAACAGAAAATATATTTAAATGTATAAATAAAACAATATGTATGCATTTATAGCAATTTAGTGTAGCGCAGCCATTCGGGACATCCAGTCATACTGTATAGAAATATGAGCGTTTGTCACATGTTCACATAAACCGGGGTGGTCTAAGCGGTACAACGCTTGGTTTGGATCTCGGTGGGCATGGGTTCGAATCCCTCCACCGGCATTGCTAAAATGTCCACTGCTGAAAGATGTTTCCTGTAAAACATTTGAAGTAGCAAATAAGTAAATAAATAAAAAGATGGGTTGGCTACGTGGATACCTTATTATTGTTTCTATATTCGTACAGTCGTCTCCAGTGTAAAAATAGCAATTTTTGTAACGGTCCCACTATTTGATTTTTTATCGAGTACTATGGTATATTGCTGATTCTTGATTTGTATTAGTTTGGATCAAAGATGCAACACACGGAAATTTGGAAACTGGATAATAATAATAATAATAATAAGAAATTAAAACTCTATAAATTAGAAACACAACAACAAAGTTGGTAGTAGAGCCGCTTTATTAGTTCCAAGGTCACATAGCATTGCGAATTCCTATACGAAGAGGCTATCGGATGCGAATTGAACTTGGAGGGATAAATGAATATTTTTGGTTAGAAGACCGTTTGCTTGCGACGATGCTAGTGTTTACAGGATTTGACGCCCGTTGACGGATCCACAAACCTAAGCACCTACATATGGTAAACGGATAGCTTGAAATATATAGGTCTATACTAGAACCCAGTGAAAGCACTCGGTTCTTGCTGTTATTCGTCTAGATGCCTATGGGCAGCTACTCCAGGTTGCACCACGTAGAGAAGGAACAGTTAGGCATTATTCAAGTCCTCACGATCATTAGCATCGAAACAATGAATGAATTGAATGAAATCCTGCCCCGCATCTCACAATCAGCCAATCAAAGTTACCGGCCTTGATCAAATAGAATTAGTCGTCGCCGTTTAAGTAGGGCTGCGTAAAGTCAGGAACATCGTCGTCATGATACGAACTCGAACTTCCGGCAGCAAATAAAATACCATGTGTTTTGTTATTGTCTTACCAGTCACGTGCATTCATCATCAATCGTTGCAACCGACCAATCAGATTGTAAGTACAAATCTGACCAATCAAATGCAAGTTCACTATCAATAACAACTACAACAACAACACCGAGCACAAACGCCACACCCAAGAACAAAAAGGCTTCAACGACGACCAGTTGCGATTCGTCTTCTTCCGATTGTACAATGACCTGTGTCATCTGCTCCGACAAGGCCTCTGGCAAACATTACGGAGTGATTTCGTGCGAGGGCTGCAAAGGCTTTTTCAAGCGAACAGTACGCAAGCAATTGACTTACGTTTGTCGCGAGACAGGCCAATGTCCTGTCGATCGCCGTAAGCGCACGCGGTGTCAACATTGTCGATTTGAACAATGTCTAGCCAAGGGCATGAGACGCGAAGGTGAGTGTTGAACGTGTTTCTTTTGTTAGACGTTATCGTTGTGACGTCGCCACTGTACGTCAGGATTGACGATGCCGCGTGATTTTTTGTCAGGGTTATCTAGCTACATATGCCTAAATCTACCGAAACGGAACATTAGTTATATCACTGTACACTCAGTCTCTGTTGTTACTAGTCTAGATACCTATCGATACCTAATCCTGGATGCACCACGTACAGAATGAACAGTTATAAATCGAGACTTTATAAGCATTACTCAAATCCTCATAGGGATGCTAATGATCCTGAGGATTTGAGTAATGCTTGTAAAGTATCAATTTCCAATGATGGTGATATTCCTGACTGTTTGTGCTCCACGTGGTGCATCCTGGACTAGGTGCCCCTAGGCATCTAGACTAATAACAGCAGGGTCCGAGTGCACAGCGGTATAACTGGGCTTCCGCTACGGCGGGTGGGTGCGAACATACACCCAGGATACTTAAAAGGTATCTAAAGGTATACGTATACCATATGTAGCCCTTGGGCTATGGGAGATAACCCTGACAAAAAATCAGGCGGCCTCGTCAATCTTTGCGAACAGTGGCGACGTCATAAGGATGCCGTCTACCAGCCAAGAAACTTTGTTATTCTTCTACGTTTGTGTTACGCTTATCAAGCCATTGAAATCGATCATTTGCTATGTCGTATAAATATGGGAAATAATGAAGAGGTGACCACGTCACCAACCAAAGTGAAATGAACTCCTCATAATCATTAGTATCCCCCCCATTTACAATCATATACAATGTATTACAAAATAACCCCTTTTTCCATTTTACATACTTCTCTCTCATTTTTTTTACTTATAGCCGTCCAGGAAGAGCGACATCGTCACGGTTCGTCTGGTTTCCATTCACAGAACGTCACCTCTTCGCTTGTATACACACCTTCGCCACAAACAGACTTATCCAAACAGTCTTTGTACCGTTCTGTGTCGAGTGCTACTCATCTAAATCCCAGTCAGCCATCGACGCTTTCTGTCGCTTCTAATCGAATTACAATAACGCCAACATCATCGCCATCATCAACCACAACCACGACATCAACGACCGACCCGACGTTACTGCATCGTCACGACAACACGCCAATGGCGGACGATATGCATGCTACAGATTCGACAGGCGTTCCCATTCTCAATTTGGGTACCCTGCTGGCTGCCGAGTTGAGCACAGATCGAACGCTGACGCTGTCCGACAATGGCGAATCGATTTACGAAGACATACCCGAAGTCAGTCAGGACGACACGCACCCGCTGGTCATTATTTGCCAGTCGGTCGAGCAGCAGTTGTCTCGCCTCGTTCACTGGGCTCGACAACTGCCGGTCTTTGCGCAGCCCTACTTGAACGGTGACGATCAATTTTGTTTGATCAAGGCCGGTAAGTTTGATTGGTTGGTTAGTTGGTTTGGGGGCGGGATTGTATTGTTTACGATGCTAATAATCGTAAGGATTTGACTAATGCCTACAAGGATGGCGATATTCCTGACAGTTCCTCCTTCATATGGTGTATCCTGGACTAGGTGTTTATAGGTATGTAGATTAATAACCGTATAACTGGACTTTTACTGGATTCTCGTTCAGTGAATGAGTGCTAGCAAGATGCTTGAAAGGTATCTATTTACCATATGTAGGTGATTAGGCTTATGGATCTGTTAATCAGCGTCAACCCCGAAGAAGATTGTTTCGTTAATTTTTTTGAACACAGGTTAGCGGTCTTCTAGCCAATAATTTTTATTTATTCTCCCAAGTTCAATTCACATCCGATATTATCATTATAAGTTGGTAGCAGTTCCACCTCTATTAATTACATGTTTGTATCGCAACTCAAATTCCCATACGAAAAGGTTATTGAATGCTAATTGAATTTGGGGGAGGGATAAATGAACTTTCCTTGTGACGACGCCAGAGTTCATGATGAGAGGATCTTCGGGTTTGACGCCAGTCGACAGGTCCACAAGCCTAACTGGATGCATCTGGTAAATAGATACTTTGAGATACCTTTTGAGCATTTTGAATGTATGCTATATGTCTGCTAACAGCTAGTTCGGGATGCACCATGTGGAGGAGCAAGAGTCGAGAATATCACCAACATTGGAAATTTGAGACCTTTGTAAGCATTAGTCATCCTCACGATATATGTACGTATTTGACTTTTATAAACTTATTATTAAAAATTACAATAATTTCTAGCTTGGCCCGAACTCATCCTGATCAGCGCAGCCTATCATTCGACGGCTGTTAAGGATGGCATTCTCTTGTCCAATGGTCGTCATTTGGGTCGTCAAGCTGCCCAGTTACACGGTCTGGGTCCTCTGTTCGATCGCATTCTTCACGAACTGGTCGATCGTTTTCGCGATTTGGCTCTCCAACGAACCGAACTTGCTCTACTTCGAGCCATTATTTTGTTTAATCCGGGTGAGGATGATTGGGAAGCGGGGGTGGGGGTGACGCCTAGTCACCTCTTCATTATTTATGTATTTGTACGGCATAGCAAGCGATGAGAATAACAGCCGTTTCTTGGCTGGTAGACGGCATCTTTGTGACGTCGCCACTGTTCGCAAAGATTGACGAGACCGCCTGATTTTTTGTCAGGGTTATCTCCCTTAGCCCAAGGGCTACATATAATATACGTATACCTTTAGATACTTTTTAAGTATCCTGGGTGTATGTTCGCACCCACCCGCCGTAGCGGAAGCCCAGTTATACCGCTGTGCACTCGGACCCTGCTGTTATTAGTCTAGATGCCTAGGGGCACCTAGTCCAAGATGCACCACTTGGAGGACGAACAGTCAGGAATATCACCATTATTGGAAATTGAGACTTTATAAGCATTACTCAAGTCCTCAGGATCATTAGCATCCCATGATATAATAATCGGCCCATTATTATGAGTAATGTTTACAGAGCAGGCAGTAGTGTCGAGAGTCACATTCCACCTTGCTTGAGCTCTGAGAATAGTGGTGGTTTTTTTTGTTTTTGTTCATTAGAATCTCCCCTGTTGACAACGACATTTAATTGATTTTTGTAGGAGTTTTGACCTCAAGTATGTAGACCAGTTAGCTATTCTGGTAAGAAGACGAGCTATTTTTAAACCACCTTTTCTATGCCCTTCTCTGGGTGGAGCAAGCATTGCTATCTCTAAATAGGGCTGTTTGGTGATAATACACCGCTGTCTCCTCCTTGTCAACGTATTAACGACCTTGTAACGCCTGAGTATCCGTTTGGTCCACGGCTGCTTATATGGCACAGCCTTACTCAAAGATAATTTTTATTATTAAAGGTCGTTCCACTATCCGCCACCTTTAGACGCGCTAAGTAAGAGCCGGTCTTTCTTTTTAACAGTAAGTTTGACAATCTCTACTGTTTTAATTGTTCCGTTTGACGTTTGTTTTTCACAACCAGATGCCAACGGCTTGTCGGCTAGACACCGTGTCGAGTCTGTTCGCGAAAATTTGTACGCAGCCTTGCATTCGTACTGCATTACCAATCAGCCGCAAGATGTGTCACGCTTTACGAAAATCCTGCTGCGTCTTCCTCCCCTACGTTCGATTTCGTACAAATGTTTGGAACATCTCGTGTTCGTCAAATTGGCGGCCGAAGATCCCACGAGTCGTCGGCTTATCAATCTAGTCGAACATGGTGTATGGCCAGTGCAAGATCAAGCTTTTTATGAGAGACGACCGGATTCTTGGGTGCCGTCAACGGTAAATACGGCTAGTAGTATTAGTAGTAGTAGCAGCAGCAGTAGCACTACAGTGACAACGACAAATCACGTGTTTTTATGATGTAATGATTTACCATTTATTTTCGTAACATCGACATTTATCGAATTCTTTTTTCGACAACGTTTTATGCATTTGGGTTTTTATTATGCGAACACGGTACTTTTCCTATTGGCTTTCAACAATGCACTCAGGTTAATCTGCATTAATGTATTATTATTATTATTATTATTTTGATAATTTAAATGCTCGGAATGTGTCAAAGTTTAAAAAATGTGGCGTTTTCAAATATGCTATTATTTATTGCACAATTATTATTTAGCCAAAGTTGTTATTTTGTAGTTTTGAAACAATATTTTTACTCATCAATGGTTTTTATGCAGATGAATTAGGTTATTATACACATGCAATGGCAAACTTATTTTGTACGTATTTTGGAATTTTGTATTGTCAATTATTCATTATTGGTGTTGATTTGTATGGCGATTTATGATAATAATTATGATAAATGCATATATAAAAAGTATTTTGAACGTTTTAGTTCTGATCTTTGTTATGGATGGTAAATTTCATTATTTTATTTGTCTATTTTGGTTGATGACGTGATGACCTCTTCATTATTTTCCATGTACATACGGCATATAGAACGATCGATGTCGATGGCCTGATAGGCGTAACACAACGTCGAAGAATAACGAAGTTTCTTGAGTGGTAGATAGCATCCTCGTAACGTCGCAACTGTTCGTAAAGATTGTCGAGGTTGCCTAATTTTTGTCAAGTTTATTTCCCTTAACCCAAGGGCCACATAGTTTCTATAGTTAATAGTGTGCAAATATAATATACATCAAATGTGAATGACTCATGTGTAAGCATGGGTAATAAAACAATACCCTGGATGAAGGATAATTAATGGTCACAAAGTAGAATGGGCAGGTTATGGACAACAGTGATGGGATAGAGAAAATAAATTTACGATATATATAAATATATATATATATATATAAATTTTAGGGAAATAAAAACAATAAATAATTTGTAAATTATAAATTGTGAATTATATATTTGCTATGAACATTTACCCAATAAATTATTTAGTCAAAAATTTGTATTACCAATAATGAAAAAAAATTGAGGTATTATAGCTACTTTTTGAAAGCTTCATAACAGGCGAATTGTTGGTAATAGCAGTGGAGATACAAAGGGAAAGGAGCTAAAAATGACGCTGTTGCACAACCGAATGGAGAAAGTAGAACAGAAATAGCGACTCTTTACAAAAGAGAACACCAAAAATTACTGATTAAACATTGTTTTAAAATAAAAATATTAAATTATAATTTTTATTAGTAATTATTGTGTTTTATGTTGATAAAGTTTTTTATAAGTAAAAATTACTATTTTACAAATTTTGAAAATTTTCTAATAAAACATACAAAAAAGTCAAAATAATTATTTAAGAAAATTTTAAACAAAAACTATTTTTTATCTATTTTAGATTTTTAGTAAAAGGGGTTTCTCAGTGCAAGTTTACATATAAATGTAACTTTTTTTATTTACATATGCTTGTGTACGTTTTAATAATTATTAATGTTAATAATCCGCCTAGTTTGGACCAAAAACCATCATCCATTCAATCTAGCCAGTCCCAAGCCTGGATAAAGGAAGAGGGTTTGAGCGCACAGGGTTAGCAACCTGACCTTTGTTAATCTACATTGCTACAGAAACAAACAGGAGGACGCCATTTTGGCAACCAACGGCAAAAAGTTGAATGAAATTGAAAGAAAATTCAATTTTTAGTTTTTTAAATGCAGGTTACGATTAACAGTAATTGGTCAGATAAAAAAAATTAAACAGGCTTATGTAAAGGTTACTTTCAATTTTATTTGGATTGGATAGTAACCTTGTTAAATACGGCAGACATGAATTTAAGTACACATTTGTTTTGAACTTAGCGTGGATACATGATCTCATCTTTATCGGTGCAATTGATTTACTGAAATCACGATAAAGTGGATGGTTTGTGTTGTTGGAGATATGATTGATAAATTGGAAACATTCCTTAAAATGTCGATGAATTATATCATTAAAAATATCATTGGACCTCAACAAGACTAAATGCAAGCACATGTCTTCTGGGAGACCTTCTGGTAACGCTTTCTCCCTAAATTCTTAGGCTATTATATATATTGTTATATAAAACCCTTTTACTTTAAAAATAAGCATGGGGCAATAAGACAACAATTACAGCAAAAATAGCAACAATAACATCTGCGTAAGTCTGTTATCCAGATACGTGCAATCACTTCTTTGCCGTTGTTTGCCGGAATTGTGTCTTCTTGATTAGTTCCGTAGCAGTATAAATTGTTTACAGAGTCCAGGTTGCTAACCTTAAGCTCAAACCCTCTTCCTTTATTCAGGCTTGGGACTGGCTAGATTGAATCATTTCTAATCTAAATTAGGCAGAGTTCTCAGCCTATAGATTCAGTAAAATTAATCAAGGTCCTATGGGTCATTCTTGACTCTTATTTACTGAAAATCACTATAGAGCCATTCAAAAGTGCTACAAGCTCATTAAGTTTTTTTTAAAGGAATCTTGAAACCATCCTCCTAAATGTCTACGTTTACTTTATACGTTGTACTTAAGATCAGATCTGGAATACTGCGCACAAGTCAGCCCCAATTCTGAAATCCGACACATATAGACTAGATCAGGTTTAGAGGGTAGTTACTAAAATTATCCGTGGTTTTAAATATTTGCCATACTTTTAACGACTTAAATTTGTAAAATCGTTTCCCCAAAGCGACAGGCATCTCCGGGGTGATATTATCCCGGCTTATCAAATATTCAATTCCGGCTCTTTCTCGCCCTTCTTTACTTTAGCTCAAAACTCTCTTAAAGGGCATAACTTTAAACTGATCAAGCTCAGGGGTTTCTCTAGATTGAAAAGTAATTATTTTTTTATAGATTAATTATTTTATGGAACAGCTTACCTACCAAAATAGTCTCTGCATCATCACTCTCAGCTCTCAAAAAGGTATATAATAATCACAAGCTTTCCAAGTTTAAATAATCTGACACTTTCACCTTGTTAATTTCAGTTATTCATTTATTTATTTTGATTTATTATTATTCAATCTTCTGATATAATCGATAAATAGAACCGAGGATTAAAAGGAGTTTAACTCGTGTATCAAGCTGTAACCTGTATATATAGATACATATGAATTTGAAAATTCTATTAATAAAATTAAACAGTGCTCTACTAACTTTGACTTTAAATTAAATTCACCAAAATGCAAGCTGCTTAAATTTACCAAGAGGCGTCTAACAGAAACAAAGGAATTTTAAAAAATATTCAAATTAAATCAGACAAACATATGTACCTGTAACAAAATTAAGTATTTTGGTTTAAACATAAATAGTAAACTTGCCTGGTGTGATCGTGTAGAGCATATATTAAAAAAACCAAATCCTTATGTTACTAAACAAGAAGAGTAAAAAGCTAAATGTTGATAATTATATTATTAGATTGTTCGTTACATTTTGTTATTGTCCTTCAATTTTATATTGTTTACCTATAATTTTTCCTGGTTTATTAAAACAAGATTATGTTGTTTTAAAAAAATTTATATCTTTAGTGTCAAAATCTGCAAAAATTAAATATTTTATTTTATTGAATGATACTGTTAATAAACATTTTAAAACTTGTATATAATTAGCATCAAAGATTGAAGATAGTAACACTCACCCGCTACATATAAATCTAAAGCATTTGGAGAAACTAGGAGAATACAAAAACTCATCTAAAATATTAATTAATTTATAATTAAACAAAATTAAATTTTTAGCAAACTTATAAAGGTAGGAATTGTTCCATTAAAAAACTAATTTGGCGATTCTATCACATAGTGTAATTGCTCCTTATAATTTATTCAAAGTATAGCAGTTTTTAATTTTTTAAAATTACATGTTTACTGTATTGATTATTTATTATCATGTGACATTTTATTTCATTTTTTCCCATTATTTGTACTACTATTTTTTTAATTAATTAATTTAATTAAATAAATAATAATTAAATATACATATATATGTACATTATTAATATTACATTTAATTATTAAATATAAATTATCTAATGTAATTAATTTATATTTATAATATGATTATTTAAGTTTGAAATATAAATTTAAAATAACGCATTTAAACATTACCTTGAACTCGTTTAAAAATGAAGGTTATGATTCAATGTTGGGAGGATGTATGTGATATTAAATTAGTAATAACGTTTATTGTAAACATATTTTATTAATTTGTTCTTGTTTTTAAAACGGCATGTAATAGATAATATTTTTTATTATGTTTATAAAACAATTTGTGTATTAATTAAAAACCTAAATTGTGAGCAATATAGGTTAAGACGTTTGTATTTTTACTTTGTTTTGCTTATTTAGATGTGAACGATTTTTGTTATATTTTTATTACCATTTTTACGTGGCTCATTTGGGTTTTAATATTTATACTAATACAACAATGACTAAATTTACAGTGGTAAAACTAAGCTTCTTTCTTGGCAGTTGAGTGCGTGCACACATTTGGAGAACTTAAAAAGTACTTTAAGGTATACGTATACTACAAATTTTTGCTAAGGTAAACGCGATAGCCTTGACAAAATATCAGGCGTTTTTGTTAATTTTTGAAACGGTGGCTTCATTACAAAGATGTCGTATCTCAACAAAGAAACGTATGCTGTGCTTATGAAAACGCTGGAGGTTATTGTTTGTAATGTACGAATATTAAAATTAATGAAGGAATGAACATGCCACTAACGAATAATAAATGTTTATTTATACAATTAATTGGTTCGTGATGTAGTCACTTTTTCATTATTTCTATATTTGTAAAACTTATTGAATTATCAATTTTGATGGTTTGATAAGGGTAGCAAACGTAGAAGAATAACCACGTTTTTAGATGAGAATAATTTAACAGTATTACAATCCTAAAATTATGTGGTAAAGGGACTTATTTGGTAAGGGCTCTAGCCTCTGATTTAGGAACATTGACGACAACAGCAAACGTTAGTGTCAAGGCCACATTTTCATTAATTATAAATTTGCATAGCATCTCAAATAATCCCTTTCCATTGTTCACAGTTTTTGGAGGCGTGTAGGGATATATCAGTCCATCGACTTATCCATTATTTCCAAAATAAAGTGCCGGTTAAGATTGTATGAAGATCGTCCCGAACAGCATCCATCCAAGTACGTTTCTGACACCTTTTCTCTTCTTCCAATCGGTATGTGGACAAGCCATGGTTATGATAGGTGAGATTGCATCAGGATTTCTACGAAGAAGGTGTCCAAACTAGCGCAATCTTCGTTGTAGCGATACCAATAAAGGAAGATCATGATATTGAAGGTCCTTTCGAATTTGGCAG
Source organism: Cardicola forsteri (assembly GCA_025895645.1). Classification (NCBI taxonomy): domain Eukaryota; kingdom Metazoa; phylum Platyhelminthes; class Trematoda; order Strigeidida; family Aporocotylidae; genus Cardicola; species Cardicola forsteri. The sequence continues at coordinate 2,302 of JAKXYG010001427.1, read as the reverse complement.
TTACGGATCTTTTTTATTTAATCCCTTGATACAGAGGATACAAAATGGGTGTTGTGACAAATGTATCTGAGACATCTTGCTTCAAATTTGACAAGCTTCTTGATTTCTGACCCTGTAAGAGTCCAGGTTTCAGCTGCGTACAGAAGTACTGTGCGAACCAGCAAAGTGAAAATGTTCATCTTTGTCTTAGGATTGATTTTTTTCGTCTCTATAGCGGATCGATAAGCTTTCCAAACGCAGTCATAGTCAAACAAATTCGACGATTTACTTCATTTGGTGAACCACCGTCAGAAGCAATTGAAGAACCTTAACGGATTTAATCATTTAAGCATATTTTTGAATAAGATTGAATAGCCGAAGAGTATTACAGTTTCGAAATTATACATAATATAAACTAGTGCGCAGTTGGTTTTATTTAATATTAATTAATTCTAATTAATTAATTGGGAGTTTTTGTTAAAGAAATTATTGATTTGATTATTTGTCATAAAATTGGATAGGATAAAAGAAGACCGAGTGGTAAACAGAAAATTTGAATGGACATTGTAGCACGCGAACTTAGTCCTTTTATTTATGGTAAGCCCCCTTGTCTAAATGAATTACTTAGTTGGGCGTCCGTTTGTCTACCCTGTGCAGCAAACAGAGATTATTGGAGGGGTTTAACTCGGGATGTAATTAACATTGTACATGTTGTTTTACTGAATGGTAATTGGTTGATTTTCGTTTTTTGCTTACATTTGAAGTAATCTAAACCAATATCAATGATAATAATAATAATAATAATAATAATGCGATTATTTTACATGTACACTTTGTAGTTTGCTCAGGAAATTTCAAAATATCTACAAGAAAACGATGATGAGATAATTGAAATGCTAAAGCGAAAATATTCACACACTAGTTCAGAATTTAGAACATCCGATCAATGTCTTTATTGTTTGGAAAAATGTTTGAACGATATTATTCAAAGTCCAAATTGTATATATATTATACTGAATGAATTGAAATTAGTGTTAAAATTAAATACAATCAAAACTGACAGTCAGGTGAGTTGGAATTATAATTTTATTTCTTTTTTTTTTCAAGCATTGCACAAATGTTCAAAAAGACACTAAACGCCGTCTCCCATTTAAAACATTAAGTCATGGTAAGTAATTTTTATTATTAAAAAAATAAAGCTTGTTTATAATTTCCTTTAGCCCAACGGCTACATATGGTATATGTATACCTTAAGATACCTTTTAGGTATCCTGGGTGTACGTTTGTAACCACCCGCTGCAGCGGAAGCCCAGTTATACGGATGTGCACTTGGACCCTGCTGTTATTAATTTAGGTGCCTATGGACACATAGTCCAAGATGTACCACGTGGAGGACGAACAGTTAGGAATATAACCATTATTGGAAATTGAGACTTTATAAGGGAGCTACATATGGTATACATATACCTTAAGCTACTTTTTAAGTATCCGGAGTAAATACTCGGATTTATCTACAGAATAGTGGCGACGTTACAAGGATGCTGTCTTCCCATTAAGAAACTTCGTTATTCTTCTACGTTGTGTTACGCTTATCAAGCCATCGAAGTGGATTATTTTATATGCTGTATAAATATGGAAAATAATGAAGAGTTGATCACGGTATCAGCCAAAATGAATGAAAATGAAAATCAACTGTAGTCCAGTTATACCGCTGTGTATTCGATCTCTGCTGTTATTAGTCTAGATGCCTAGGGGCATCTAGTCCAGGATGCACCTCATGGAGGGCGAACAGTCAGGAATATTTCAACTATTGCATTACTCAAATTTCGATGATTATTAACATCCGAAGAACTGCAAGTATCATTCAAATTATGTTTGTTGTTATAGACACTCTTCACTCATCAACACGATTCTAAAATTAATGTACAATATTTTTTTGAATTGTTTAATTCATATTCGTTTATACTAAGAATCCGGAAATATTCGCCATTCCACTGACAATTCCAAAAACAGCCCATTACCAACGTGTGACAATCAATCATCGGATGATTTGAAACCGCCAGTTATTTGTACAAACGAAAATAACTATGATAGCGATGATGTTATTGTTATTAGCGATTCACCGCCGCCTTCTCCCCCCAATGCGTACGTAACCGATGGTCAACTGACTGACGACAATGCGACTAGTTCCAGTGCTGTTCCAACGGCCAACACACTTAAGACGAACGATGTATTGAATCATCGTAGGCAGAAAATGATTGGCCGATTGGAAAAGTTGTTTTATGTAAGTCGTTGGTGATTGGTTGATTGGAAAAGTTGTTTT